>CH003401.1:1124585-1147238 GCA_000149265.1 Ciona savignyi
TCCTGTTATAACAAATCAGTACTTTTAAACTTTTTGATGCCTGTGTTTTAAAAGCGACCCTATAAAATCTGTAACTGATTGTCCAATACTCGATAACACATCATATCTTACAGTCTAATTTTAAAGAATGACAAATGGCAATAGTTTCAAGAATTGCGCGCACGACTTTCATGTGTGCCATATATAACGTCATACTTACGTATATTTGCTGACTAATTATCTTTAAAACCACACTTCCTGTCTATGTCTATCTTCGTCCGAAAATTTAATCTTATTTTTACACAATTTTACCGGATATTATTACCTGTCCATCTATATGATCATATATATCGATGTACGAAGATTATTAATAAATACACGAACTACTCATTTGTGACACAAAGTTTTCATCAAATATATATATGCACATTTCGATAAGTGGCTTTGATAAGCACCCCGCATGTCCATTTGTTCCACTTTCCAATGTCCCGATCATATATATTAACACACACATCAACCTTGATAAGCACACCACCTGTCCATCTTTACCAGATTTCCAAAGTTCTGATCATATATATTTGAACACAAATCAACCGTGATAAGCACACCACCTGTCCATTCGTCCCACATTTCCAATGACCTAATCGTTTATATATAAGTTAGCATAAGTGAACAATCTGTTTAATCGCTCAACATATCTGCCATAACTTTACCCTTTCAATTAAGTGACTGACTGACACACCCATTTAAACTTACACGATGTAGAATTTAAACCTACACGAAAAATTTAAACAACTAAACTTACACAAAGATTTTAAATTTAAACTAACACGAATCAAACACTGAAAGTGAAAACAATACATCCATGCATCAATAATATCTTTTCTGTGCGTCATGTTGTTATTTCCTAGACTAATTAATCACGTTGAGTATTAATCCGCAATCTTCTGTTTTAATTACTTTGTAGTAATTTAAATAACCCCGGAGTATTACGTATTTAATTGTATAAGGTAAGTCTACAAGTCTATAAGTGTTTATCAGCTTTAGGTCCTATGTATTCATATTAAATTTTAATTAAAACCTATCAAAGAACGAAGAATGTTATAAGCCATTTGAGTGCTTGGGAAGCCGACTACCACATAACCTGTAACAATTTCTATATAAAAACGATCTCAGTGACAAGCCAATTTCAGGATTTTCGGAAATTTTATTTCGAACAAATCTAGTGTTGAATATTTTGCTTTAATATTGACACGCGAGGGGCAAGAGTATCACAAATCATATAACCAGCAAAATAACCACATTCGTACGATCGTATTGATTAACGCGACCGATATATACACAGACTTACATACAAAAAAACGGTCTTGGCACTACTCCTTCCTGTTATCACACGGGTAATCGTAAAATTACCTCACCCAACCTTCAGTTAACCAGAGCTGTTGTCTCAACTGGTTGAGATCAATGTCAACCGACATAACGTGACAAAATTAACAAAATATTTAATTTCCCATAAACTGTGTCACTTTATTACTTGATTATATATTTCAGGACCGACTTATGCACAAAACTGGTCGATCAGTTCAAATTTATTTACCTTGATCTGCCGCCTTCTATACAATATGGTAAAAAAAACTTCATTGGAAATATTGTTTTTTTCTGTCCTGTTTAAAATTAATGCATACTTAACTGCTTGTCTAATCGTATTTAGTCACAGAATAGGATAAGATTTATACATAATCTTTTACATGTTTATTCCCGTGGATGGGAAAACCAAGGGGGTTAACACACGGGCAATCCTCAAATTACTTTGCGCCCACCGTCGGGTTACCAAAGCTGTCACCTTTCGGCGACGACGCCGACGCACTAACCCACCACGCTAATCGGTCTGACACAGAAACAAAAAATACGAATGGGCGTGTGGCCAAATGGTTAAAGCGACCGTTGCATTCACCAATTCCATATATAAAAAACAGACTGAGTGACGAGCCCATCATGGGATTGAAACTAAGCCCGGTAACAAAAAGAAGAAGCAAGAAAAACAAGGTTCCTGCAAAGTCTCTTGTGTCCGGGGAAGGTTGGTTAGTGGGTATTGCTTAATTGTACAATGTATTATATTATGAATGTATTGTACATCGGTGACAAGCTATTTCCTTGGTACTTACACAAATGTTGCATTTTAACACAGAAAGTCCTTTCGGGCAACTAGGTGTAGAACTGTCTTCGTGTTCGATTAAAGGGGGTTAATTGTGTAGAAGAATCATATTCCCCTATAAATAACTGTTTAAAAGTCAAAGATTGATTGTTACTTTTTTTTAACCGAGTCCAGTTTCGAACCCATGGTAGGCGGCTCTTTACTGGTACCGTTTTTGTGTAGCAGTAGGTATATGTAGCGGTCGCGCTAACCATTTGGCCACACGACAGTACTTCTATTTTCTACTTACAAAAGGTAATTTACGATTAAAGTTCATACCGACTTAGTGGATGACCTGCACGTTAAAATAATAATGCAGGATTCACCTGATACGGAAAATAAAGTCTGACGCATCGCTTATCTCCGATAGAGATCAGACCAAGATGATTTCACAGAGTTATTCGGCATTTTATCTCTCCCGCTTACATGGTAGCACTTGGAAACTTAACAAACAGGCACAACTTTTAACTAATCTAGTGTCATCTGGTTCATTCGCAGGATTTTCATGGAATAATTTCAACATCATCAAAAGCCTCAAGGCCGTGATGGGACTATCTATATCACAATATAGCAGACTATTAACATGTGTGATCACTACTTTGTAGTAAGCTACTGATTCTATGATTTATTCTTAGCTGTTAAAGTCTTAAGTTATACACGAGCACTCACGCCCAGGCATGATATAATGGATTGTCTAGTCATCCTTCCATAATCATTTAATGTAAACAAAAGTCGCACACGAGAGTCGGTAGAATAAGAACAGATATGATAAAGGTTTTAACATAAAACCATTAAAATTGGCAAATATAAGTAGAATAAAAAAACATGACTTAATTACACAGTAAAGGCAGGAACAACGCGTTATAACAAACAAAACGTTATAAGAATAACAACTTAATAGCATACTCAGAACACGCCAAAGTTAAACATAATAAAATATTTAAACTACTTCCAACATTTTAGTAAAAATAAGAACAATAATAATAAAAAGAATAAAATTAAGAAATTCAAAGAATAATTACTTGGACACGCACATTCTCGCTTTATAAATAGCTATAAATATCACTTGGATTACGTAGCCTGTTTTGGTTGTTAATGTCTCGATCGTAGTCGAGAATTTCTAGACCACACATTCCTGCACCTTGTGGTGGCTGACAACACCGTAGTAACCCTGCGTGTATATAGTTGTGTCAGATTATCATAACAACCTCGTTCCACGATTAAATCTCCGTACCTAAAGCTTGTATAAAATTCGGCTGTGCTTGCCAAATGGTTAACGCGACCAATACGTATACAAATTTCTATACGAAACTAGTCGTAGTGCCGAACCCATATTGGATTTAAATTTTAACAAAACGGTTTAAAAAAACGAATATAAATATATTTATATATACATGTTTTATATGATTATCATAATAACTTCGTTACATGCTCAAATCTCCGTTCCAGATAATGATTCAAGTAATCAAATTAATTGTCAGTTGTACAGATGTCACATACATAAAAAACTTTATTTTCATGGGCACAATATATATCCTCAATTATTTTTTCCTTTGATACCCAAATCCTTTAATAACAGAGCTATTAAATAAAACGTATCCGTATATCTTATCAAATCCAAACAAATAGACGCCGTGTAGTTTAAAGGTCAATTGGATTTATACGAAATAGGCCCTAAACAAACAGTCCAGTAAATTCGTATAATGGCAGCCGGTTTCTTCGAATTATGGCGATTTTGAAAACTCGTTTTAGGGCTCGTATGTTTTTGTTTAATAATAAATGCTGCAACAGCATTCTCAAGAGCACCGCTGTTTCAATTTATGCAAACAAAACTATTTTTGGAGAATGTCTTGGATTGCCGCCGGCTGTCTGTAAGACACGTGAGATGTAAAAACAACATTTTTTAGAACCAACAACAGTCGTCCGTTCGTGAATAATAGTTTATACCTTAACCAAAAACACTTTTTTTAATCCTCTATCTAACACACACTCCTGTATTAAACCTAAGCAATGAAATATATGACCCGCACTTTTAATGATAAAACAAAAAAAGCTTTGTTGAAATTTGTTTTGTTTGTGTCGAGAACGTGTAATACACACAAAAATGTTGTGTGTATATATTGTGTGTTTGTGGGTGTTAAGACACTATTTTAGAATTTATTGTATGATCAACCTTTCGGCTAAAAAAGGACGCACTAACCCACCAAGCTACCAAACCTATTCGGCAGAAGTAAAAATAGTGGTCAAACTGGAGTAGTTATCTCACCTTGCTACCAGGAACGCAGTGATAAGTCGTTTTGTCGTCCGCCCCGACAGCTTTGTATAGATGTATTTCGTCATAAGGCGGCGGTGACGTCATGACCGGCAAATTATTGTTCACGAAACCTAAGTCATAAATACGGTTGTGTGGTCAAATGGTTAACCTGACAGATACATTTACCAACTCTATAAAAACGGATACATATACCAACTCTCTTTAAGATGAGAACATTATGGGTTCAAACCTTAGTTTAATAAAAAAAAAACTTAAGCCACAATATAAAATTGGTCGTCGTTCAAAAATAATCTTGATGGTAAAAGTTTATGCGTGTATAAACGGAAACTAAGACATGTGTAACTGCACCGATGCAGTTGCGTTTTTATGGTTCACTTATTTTATAACCTTTGATTTCTATGAGTTGTCCTTGAGTCTCAGTTAACGTTTGCATTTTAAGTTCTTTTCATTTACGCTGCAATCAGGGACGCAGCCTGTTATTCTCTCTGTTTATTAAGGAAAACTACAAGGAATTTGGGACTAAATTTATTATTAAGGAACGGACGTGTAACCGCTAATAAATCAGAAAGAAGTCAAGTGAGTCTACTCCATTACCGCGTGCCGTAACAGTTACTTTACAACGACGTCGGCGTTGATAATGTTTCAAGAAATCACGCAAGCGATGGAAACGTCGAGTTCGCCCGAAGTTAAATTAGATGAGCTAGATTTTAACGTGACGGTTCGACGGGATTCAAGGTTCGACAGAGACTTGTTAGACGCGGAGAATTGTTTATTATGTTATGTGGATGAGGTCACGGAATGTGCAATAGTGTCGGACGAACGAAGACCGATCCAACAAGCTGTAACGGAGTTGTTCAAGGCCAAACGCAACTTTAGAAAACTATATATGGAGAGGAAGGAAACATGTTCCACGTACCTGCAGAATAAGTGGTCGGAGAAAGCGTTGCATTTACAAGACCTGGTAAACGAAGCAACGTTAAAAGCCCAACGCGCACTGGATCGATTGCAACAATGTGACTCAGCGGAGAAATGTAACCGGAGATCAAGGGTAAGCTTCAACTACAACTTGCCTGTTAAAATCGAAGTGTTCAACGGTGATCCGCTGCTATTTCCGGCTTGGGAAACTGCATTCACAGCTTTAGTCGATACACAAACAACCAGCGCTGCTCATAAACTTAATCTACTGCAACAGTTTTTATCAGGTGAACCGAGGTCGGTGGTTGACGGATTCTTTTTGCTGCAGTCGGACGAAGCGTACCAGGAAGCACGAACCAAACTTAAAAAAAGGTATGGAAACAACAGTTTGGACCAGCAAATCATTCACCACCAAACTATATGCATGGCCCAGAATTCAAGAGAGTGACGCTAAAGGTTTAAGGCGCTTTTCAGACTTTCTAAATCAAATCGTTGCCGCCAAAAAAACAAATCCCCGAGTTAGGCGTGTTGGACTACGCCACGGAAAGTGCCAAAATCGTAGCCCGATTACCTCAGTTTATTTCTAATAGGTGGCGAGACGTGGTACTAGAGTATAAATTGGACAATAAAAACAATTACCCATCCTTTGAAAAATTAGCAGAGTTTATCGCTCTACAATCGGAAAGAGAGAACATCCCTGAACTACAAGAAATTGGTTCCACTTTAGACCGACGAGGAAACTCGTACAACAGATCGACGAGCTCCTTTCATATCCGATCAAGAGAAACGATGGACAATCCCCAGCAGTATTTGAGACGGACGATCAAACCTGAAGAAGATCATTATGAAGGACAAAACATTCCGATTAAAAAACAAGAAAGGACAGAAACAACCAAAGTTTGTGAAACATGTGAATCATCAGCAAGTCCAGTCTGGGGTGATCTCACTGCAAGGAAGATTGAGCAACCCAGATTAGAAGAGAAAAAGAAAACTAGGAAAGAGATGGACAGTTTATTAAAACCTGTTGTTGTTTTTCAGGATAAAATTGACAAAGGAGCACACCCAAAGTCCGTCCTCTGCGCTTTCTTCAAGCCAGGTTTGTGTGAGAAAGAAAACAAATGCAAATTCTTTCACGATTTGGCTGTGGAACACAAGGTGGAGAAAAGAAGTTTGTACGCGGATGGGAAAGGCGATGAATTAGATAATGATCCAATGGTCAAGGTCAAATGGGTCGATAACAAGTTAAAGGAAGTAGTGGAAAAGAAACACGACGACAGAAACAAATTAGCGACAAAAACCGACATTTTTTGCAAGCATTTCATCCAAGCAGTAGAAGAGAAGAAATACAGATGGTTCTGGAATTGTCCAAATGGAGGCTCCAACTGTATGTACAAACACGCGTTACCGCCAGCATTCGTGTTGAAAGGCGACAAAAAAAGGTTGGATTCTCTTGTGAAGAAAATTACTCTTGAAGATTTTAAGAAAAGGAAGCGGGCAGCACAGGGACGCAGGAGAGTAACACTGACAAGCTTTCTGCCATGGAAAAAGAGGAAAAAAGAAGAAAAGATTAAATTGATGAAGTCGAACAAAGACTGTCGGAAACGAGATTACAAATCCGGGAAATATTTGGGAGCTAGACGAACGAGGGCACCCTCGGTCATAGACATGCCGATTTACAAACTTGTTTTTCTGATTAAGGGCGGAACCGGGGATTCCCGAACGGGGAGCCAACGTTAAGGATCACTAACCAGAGGGATAATCGCTGTTTCGTACAATACGGTGTCTGAAGATTTCGTTAAAACTTGTCGTCTGTACCATTTGCGTTTTTTATATACTGAAAATTCCGTTTAAATTTTGGAGAGCCATGTAACTGCACCGATGCAGTTGCGTTTTTATGGTTCACTTATTTTATAACCTTTGATTTCTATGAGTTGTCCTTGAGTCTCAGTTAACGTTTGCATTTTAAGTTCTTTTCATTTACGCTGCAATCAGGGACGCAGCCTGTTATTCTCTCTGTTTATTAAGGAAAACTACAAGGAATTTGGGACTAAATTTATTATTAAGGAACGGACGTGTAACCGCTAATAAATCAGAAAGAAGTCAAGTGAGTCTACTCCATTACCGCGTGCCGTAACAACATGTTTGTTGCCAAACGAATAAAAATAAGCAGGGGATACAAACAAAGCAAATCGTATGAGCAAAATGAAAACATGTCTACCTAACTAATAAAAAGGGGAGTATTTTGTAGCAGGTAACAAATACACAAACAAGCCATATCAAAAACTGTACGGTCGTGTGGCCGAATGGTTAACGTTCTAGTCACGAGCCCATTTTGGGTTTAAAACTTGGCTCGGTGAAAAAAGGCTTCATCAAAAACCATTAGTAGGCTAGTATTTCACAAACGGAGATTTTTTACAGATTTTATTTCGTTATAAAATATACTAATATGCAAAATTTCAAAATTACCAAAAGAAAGAATAATATATCAATAAACGATTGGAAATCACTAAGGTATGGAGTGCCTGATAGTTTTAATCAGCCTATGAAAAAATACTGATATCATAACCATCACGAAAACTAAAGAATAATGCCATAATTTAAAAAAAACAAGAAAACACGGAGTAAAATTAATACCCATAATGAGCATCACACAAACTTAAGAATAAATCCCTAATTAAAGAGTAATTACCGTTATTCGTTTCTCCCCTTTCATATGGGGGTGGGGGAGCATCAGACGATTTTCGAGGCGCACAAATCTTTCGCTTGATGAGGGCCTGAATCACCAGAGCGATTATCAGTACGCATAGAAGAGTCGATAATATGATCGCAAGTTGTTTCGCGCCTCTGTTTGAAATAATAGTTGTTGTGGAAATACGTTAATTTATATCCCTGTAGTAATACGTGCAGGATTCCAAACAGTTTTTTTGTACCCTGTAATCATACGTGACGTGTAACCAACTGTAATCATGCCCGCATGTATGTAATTATCATTTACTTTGGTATGTAACAATCTTTGTGTGCATTTCGTGCTATATAACCCAATGTGTTCTCATTAATTTTATTCACTATCAAGTACCTCCAATACAAGAATACAACGACAGTTTAGCTGATGATGGGCATAGTGTACATCAGCCGTTTAGATGAGCTGGATAGAATAGGAATGTTTGTGGTGACCTAGGCGGAAAAGCGCAATAGGCCGTACAACAATTGTTACCTCGCGTCCACCGTCGGGTTACTAGAGCTATTGCAGTGTATTTTGTTATGAAAAGGATAGAATAGAATAATTATGTCTATCTCCGTGCATGGGAAACACAAAGGGCGTTAACACACGGGCAATGATCAGTTCACCTCGCGCCTACCGTCCGACTACCGGAGCGATTGCAGTGTCTTGTGTATGAAAGAGACGTTACTTTTAGTAGAACCCATTATTCTGGATTCATGCAATGTCCGTTAAGTACCTTGCCCAAGGAGACAACCGACTAGCTAGCGACCAGTTTCGAATCTGGCACCTTTCGGTTAAAAGGTGCCACCTTTTTGAATAAAATGTTGGTTAAAGGGAGTCGAACAAAACCTTAAGACTAACCGGTCGGGCAAGTACCTAACTACTCACGAGATATTATCTTCTTTGTCTCCACATCTTTCCAGCTTCGGGCAACAGACGAAACCACATCCCGTACAGCAGTATGGACCATCGGTGCTGTTCGTGCAATTTGACGCGTCGGTGCAATGTGTTCTATCTTTGGGCGATACCGTGCAATGAGAAACTGTTGGATAAAGTAGAGACTAATCAGGAACTGGTGACCTGGTAACTAATTAAACCGAACCCAAGAGTTGTTAACAGAATACGCTGCATAAACAGAATCGAACTGAGCAAAAATCTAATAAAGAATTTGTTTATAACCCGGGACGAAATTAATCAATCAAATTTGGGATGACGTGTAATAATTCTTATGTAATAAGAAATCCTATTCGTTGTGCTTATGTCGATTTAAATCATAATTTTACAACAAAACTGTCTTTTTAATGATATTACGCAAATTCGCCTTGTTGTTGTATTATTTATTAAACGTCTCAAGCATACAAATCCCACTGCAATAACTCCACAGATAGTATAAGAGAGATAATCTCACGATGACGTTTATGATAACGCTCCGTTGCTGTCGAATTCACGATAATTACACACAAATACCTATCCTTTTTATGTACGAGTTGCCTTGGTAAGTGCACTTGAAACTTTTTAGTGGAATTTCATTTTTGGGGTTTTTCTTTTTCCACTGTGGCCCCTACTTTCCAGGCCACCCCTTCTAAAGATGACTCCCCCATTGCACGGGTCTCTTTACCGCACACTTTTCTTCGAGGCTTAGTGTTATCTTATTTATTTTATTTTTTTGTTATTTGGGTTTAGCGGCCACGTCTAATTTTACCGGATTTTAATAATTTATTGCCTGTTTTTTAGACGTGTTCTAACGACTGTCCTTTTGCCGTTTTTTCCCGTTTTCCAATTTTTTTTTTCAAAAATCCTGATTTATGTTTTCATCGCGGAAACAAAAAAATAAACTAAACTAAAACTAAACATCCACTTGTTTTACTATAATTACCTTCGAATAGAACTGCCAACAGAAGACCGATTATAAAATGAGTTACTTTTAAATCCATTTCTACCCTATTTTCTGCAGATACAAATGTAAGTTTAACGACACATAGTTTTCAAAATATAAAGTTAAACTACTAAAAACCAAATTTAAAAGGTCGTAGGCTATAATATAGAAAAAAAGTGATATTTTGATAAAAACCCCAAGCTTGATTTTCTAATTAAAACCTGTTTTACGAGTTGCGTATATCTTTAAAATCACTCTTTGCTTAAGCAATGATTAAGCTATTTCGTTACGATAAGCATGTAGGACTATTTCGAATGCGAAAAACTCCCACAAATCCGTTTACTAAATCTCTGTATAGGTATTATTAGGTCCTCTCTAATTATATCCTTATAGATGTGCTTTTAATGGAGGAGTATCTGTCTGAGTTATAAGCTGTAAAAATTACTGTTTTAAGGTAAAAATCCTTCTTTTAATGTCGCAGGACATTAAATATAGAACGGGTGATTTTTTAACCTATGAGTCATCGCAAGAACTTGGACGGATTGTACAAGCTTATACGATATATTGCAATGTGATTGGATTTGACGTACCTTAATCGAGTATCAGTAATGGGCATAATTAAAAGACGTAAATAACTAATGAAATACGAAAAATTATATTAATGCGTAATGCTACCCTAACGGAGTTGAGTTTAAAACTTCGGGAATGTATAAATTATCACGAAAGCACTACGGGTAATGTGGCTTTTAGAAGGCATTTGAATTCCGTAATTTCGTTATTTAATTTTTCTGTCTTTTGGTATTAGCCGCAATAACAATGCAATTTAGTTATTAAAACCGGTTTAAGAACTGACCTTTATAGGCGTTATTACGGTTACCTGGAAGTTACTATTTTGGTCTGACCGTCGACGTGACCGCTGTTCGGTACAGCATTAAAATAATGTGGTCGCGCGTGTGTTTCATGCTGTAGTATTTTACTGGAACATCTCGAACTCGAGGCAACACTTTACAAACATAAATTACTAGCGTAAACTTAACCGTACCTAGGTGTCATGAAAAATATAAACTTTTGTCTCGACTTTCGCGGAAAATCAAGTTTACAATCAGCCTCTTTGGCGTGTTAACTCGTATCGCTTACCCTATCATGTAAATAGGCCTAATGCTTGCTAGAGCTCGTCGGTAATGGTCGTTAACTCGTCGGTTGTGTCCTTGGTTAAGGCACCGGACATTGCATAAACTAGAAAGGTCGTTTGGCCAATGGTTAGCGCGACCGATACATCTATCCACCTATACAAAAACGGTGATGAGCCCATCATGGGTTCGAAACTTGGCTCGGTATATTAAAAATAGGGTTAATGCTACAATCATGACAACAAAACAATACAAATCATAAATTGAACCATGCCTCGCTTTACTTTGCTGTTGGTACATAATGACAAAAACGCCATGTTAATGTTTCTACCCGCCCTCTCTAGCTGTGCAAAAAGACTAGTAAAATCACGAACCGATTTAATGGAAAGGAAAGATTTTGAGGGCACAAGTTAGTTAGATTATGTATAAAACCTAGTTGCCCAGCGTAAAGATAAAACCGAAAATGCTTTTAATAAATTTTAAACTTACTAAGCAGAGGGCAACACTAAAAGGAAGAAAAGAGGAAAGGAGGGAAACTGCTAACAAAAATTACGAAAACTAATTTAAACCCCGCCCTAAACACTATTCTCTTCCCCAGAACTAACCCTAACTAACACCTCATGTTAACTAACTCTAATACCCTAATCTTAGTAATCTATATTTAATGTGCAGTTTCCTTTCTTCCCGCTTTCCCTTCTTTTAATTTGTTCCCTAACTAGACACTGAAAAAATGTGCGCTTGATAGTTTTGTAAAATACGTCATGCTGGGTAAAAATTTAACCCCTGGTTTCATTGACAACTTGACTATTTTGCTAGTCTAATAGACGGAATAATTTAGAACTAAGTTAATGATAGACATCGCTTGCATTAAGAATTATAAATCTTAATTGCTTTACCGAACTTAACTGCTTTCGACAGTGCACACGTTACATTATAACAAAGTTTCTCGCCCAAATGAAATGTGCAATACGTCGCGCATAAATCACTGGAAATACAAGCAATGAATTAGAACACAGGCCAAATAAATAATTTGCAACAAGGGACATCCTTGTTTTACCCCTAAAACAACTTATTAAAAACAACTAAACACTTTATTTTAGCACATATTTTTCTATTTCACAAAAACCAAAACGTTTTTTAAAATAAAAATGTCGACAGAGCCAATTTTCGAGAGGATAAAATAATACATGAAAACGAACGATTATAAATAAAGCTTAAGTCGAAATTTGACAATTTTAAGTTTATTCTGTCCAGTTATGAAAAGGTATATGTACCAGACTGGTTCTTAATTCAATACCCCGACTTACTGTGATGGCAAAACTGACTTTATACAGGTTAAAATCAAAATATTCCTTTTCATTTCATGCTTTATGCATATGATAAAAATGTGCCCTTATAACCGTACGCAATGTTTTTTTTTTAAATCCAAACAGTCAATAGTCTATCTAATTTCAATATAACCTGGTTTGATGGCTCGTTTGACTTCTTAAAATGATAACAAATTCCGCCTAAGGCAATTCACGTTTAGGCAATTTCAAATTAACTCAAACATGTTTCCTATACTTTAAGTAGGTAAAGCTTGCCGTTTACGACGCAGCAAAGGCCACCTAACCTCAAGTATATTAGTAAAGACTGCACTGTTATACTTGTTACTAGCTGATGACCACATCTTAATTATGATAATTAAACTAAAATAGAGAAGTATTACTCACACCAAAAGTCTGGCAAAAATGTACGGGTTTTGGGGTAGGTCATTATAGTCTTAGAAATAAACATATAAGAAATACGAATAGCCGACAATTTTTTTTAAATTTTAGTCATTAAATTTTGTTCAATTATTAAACTTTGTTTAAAAAATCGGAAGGAAACTGTCTGTATTGACTTTTAATGCGGATCTGTTTACATTTGATTTAGTTTCGATGTAAGCACCTAATTATGGGTCCCATTTGAAAAAATGGGACACATATTGTTTTTGTCCGTTTTTTTTTTTTCTTTTTTTTTTTTTTTCTTTTTTTTTTCGTCAAACGCTTGACAGGCATGGCTTGTGGCTCCGACATCTACCAAAAGGGATAATGGAATCGCAATGAAACTTTGTCATTTGTTAGACCACATGGTCTAGATGAGCAGAAACCAAAATTTTGGGTAATATACCTAGGGGAATTCCCCTGGGAGGTGAAAAACCAAAATGGTATTTTTTTCAAAAATTTTAGCTTTTTTGGGCATAGCGTATGAACGGCTGCTCCAATTTTGATCAGATTTGGTAAAATAGTAGCGTGTTAGCCACTGCGTTACCAATTAAAAGAAACAAAATATTTACCTAGGGAAATACCCTAAAAATGAAGATATGTTTCTAAACCAAGATTGTGACAGGCATTGATTGTGGCTCCGACATCTACCAGAAGGGATAATAGAATCGCAATGAAACTTTGTCATTTGTTAGACCACATGGTCTAGATGAGCAGAAACCAAAAATTTTGGGTAATATACCTAGGGGAATTCCCCTGGGAGGTGGAAAACCAAAACGGTATTTTTTAAAAAAAATTTAGCTTTTTTGGGCATAGCGCATGAATGGCTGCTCCAATATTGATCAGATTTGGTAAAATAGTAGCGTGTTAGCCACTGCGTTACCAATTAAAAGAAACAAAATATTTACCTAGGGAAATACCCTAAAAATGAAGATATATTTCTAAATCAAGATTGTGACAGGCATAGATTGTGGCTCCGACATCTAACAGAAGGGATAATGAAATCGCAATGAAACTTCGTCATTTGTTAGACCACATGGTCTAGATATGCAGAAATCAAAATTGTGGGTGATGAATTTAGGGAAATTCCCCTGAGATCTTAAAAACCAAAACGGGATTTTTTCTAAAAAAATAGCTTTTTACGGGATAGCGCTTGAACAGATTCTCCAATTTTAATCAGATTTGGTGAAATGGAAGTGCATTAGTCACTGATTTAACACTTAAAACAAATAAAAAAGATTATGTAATGAAATACCCTAAAAAATAAGATTTTCTCCTCAAATCATGATAGCAACATGCATGGCATGGCGCCCCGACATCTACCAGAAAAATTAATGGAATGGCAATAAGAAATTTGACATTTGTAAGAGAACATGGTCTAGATATGCAGAAACTATAATGTTGGGTAATGAATCCAGGGGAATTCCCCTTAGACGTTATAAACCAAAACGTTTTTTTGTAATAAATTATCTTTTTGGGATATAGCGCTTCAACGGCTGCTCTAATATTGATCAGATTTGGTGAAATGTTGGACCATTAAACACTCTGAGTCAATTAATTAAATCAAAGAAAACATTTACTTAGGGTAATTCCCTTAAAAACGAAAATATGTTCTTGAATTGTGATTGTGACAGGCATGCCATATCGCACTGACATATCCAACAAGGAGTCGACAAAACTAAATAAAACTTTAAGAATTGTTACATAACATGACCCACATATGTAAAACAGAAACTTATTTACTAATCCCATAGGAGTTCCCTGAAAGCATGAAATCCTGCTATTTTGGAAATTTAGCTTTATTTTACCACCACGCTTGAAAACAAGCTTTAATTTAAAACATTTGTGGTGAAATGTTCGTAAATTTAAGACGTTTATTCTTTTCTCAACTACACATGGAAAAGAAGTTTGGTCTAATAACTTTGGGACCCATGCGTTTATGCTTGCAGAAACAAAGTACATACACAGTGTATAAAATACAAATTGTGGTTAGGGACCCTGTAGCATGAATATATGGCATACGACATGTGTTTTACAAATAGTGGTGGTTAAACACGTGGTTGACACTCTCTAGTTAATGTGGCATTTTTATTGTAGGTCGGACTTTTAAACCTTAGAGTCAAAACGATTTATGATTTACTGCTTTTGTTGATACGATCGTTAAATTAAACCAACAAATATACATTTTATTATCTATTTTGATCTTTAAATATATCGCATTCCTAATCGTTACATTACCAGGCATGCTATATATATATATATATATATATATATATATATATATGTCGTTCACGTTGACAAATTGGTCGCAAGATCGGTTGTGCCCTTGGAATAGTGAATTGTACTTAAATTACAGAGAAGTCTCTCAATCATAAACAACACACTGCAGTGTGCAATAATTCCTTTAACCCGAGGATGGTGTATCATATACAACACACTGCAACAGCTCCGGTAACCCGACGATGGGCGCGAGGTAATCTGACAATTGCACGTGTGTTAACCCCCTTGGGAGTTGCCGTTCACGAGAATAAAAACATGAATATCCTACCTTCTTTGTTCCTTTGGGTAAGGAGTTAACGTACATTGAGTGGACTCACTGGGATATTGGGTTTTATCAAATTGAAGGAATGTCTTAATCATACACAACACGCTGCAATAGCTGCGGTAACCCAACGGTGGTTGCGAGGTAAAATGACCAGCGTGAAACGAAGTAAAATCACCAGTTAGCGTGAGAACTTTACCGCGTTTTCCTATACACGTCAATAAAACATAAATAATAAATTATGTCTATCATTTGCTGTCCGCCTAAAGATTTGATTCCATGATTAACTAGGTAAGTGATCTAAGTGGTTCAGTAACACATCGTTTTCTATTAAATATTATTTTTCAGATTAAATCTATATATATCGTTGGCGGGACTTGTCCCGCCTCGATACCGAGTGTGCAGAGCGGCAAAATAAAGAAGAAACCGACGTCGCTCTGCAGCCAAGGACCACCCGAACTCAAGCCAGCACCGTCGACAACCAACATCCTCAAGTCGGCGGTTGCTGGAACAACTCAATACCACCTTGAAAATAATTATCACCCTGTGCAGCAGGAGGCCGTGTTTTTTAAACTACTCTGTAGTGGCTTATGATAATATTGTGCTCCTTTTTCGTTCGCGTTTAAGTTGATGTCATTAAAATCAGTTGAATCAATCATATATGAGAAAAGTGGGCTTTAAAATCCGTATCGGCATTAGCCCGCCCAATTCCTGATAACATCAACAGTCAGTTTTATTTTGGGAAAATAACATTTTCCGCCGAGGGCAATTCACGTTTTACCAATATTTAAATAAGTATAATTTAATCTCTAACTTTTCCCTCATTTTTAATTAAAGATTGGTGTTTGCTACGCCACAAACGCCGTCTTACCTCACGATTAACCAACACTCCGACCATGATACAGCTAAATCGCGTCGAACCGCAGTCTGACTACATTGTTTAATGGATTTGTGCGTCGAAGATAAATCAGCAGCTAGCTGGTAAATGTATCAACGTGCCAGACACTTGGTGGACAGCCTGAGCCTATATACGGTTGTATGGCCGAATGTTTAGCGCGACCGATTCATATACAGCATGTGTGGCTAAATGGTTAGCGCGACCGATTCATATACCGATTCCTATTTAAACCGGTCTTGGTGATGAGTCATCATAGATTAAAATAAAAGCAAAACATTTGCAAAATAGCGCCATGCTTCACTTAAAATTTTGCCACAGGAAGTATTAGATTTTCTTTCACAGTTAAAAATGTATCTGCAACCCAAACTTAAAACCCTCAAATTTTTACCTAAAAATTTTGAGCACATATCCCTTCTTACTTCAGCAACTATTTCCCAACAAAACAACTAACAGATGCACAATCAATACCTTTAAACTTCACAGATAAACGAGAACACAGGCGGGCAGTCTAATACATGCGACTTCTAACCAAAAACATTGGTGAATTACCACCATTGTTACTCAGCAAAACACTCATTCAAATATAACTAGAGAGTGTCAACCACGTGTTTAACCACCACTATTTGTAAAACACATGTTGTATGCCATATATTCATGCTACTGCTACAGGGTCCCTAACCACATTTTGTATCTTATACACTGAGTATGTAGTTTTTGTTTCTGCAAGCATAAACGCATGGGTCCCAAAGTTATCAAACCAAACTTCTTCTCCAGGTGTAGGTAAAAAAAAGAACAATCGTGTTAGATTTACGAACATTTCACCACAAATATTTTAAATTAAAGCTTTTTTTCAAGCGCTGTAGTGAAATGAAGCTAAATTCCTAAAACAGCCCGATTTAGTTTTTGATGGCTTCGGGGAATTTCCCATGGGCTTAGTACATAAGTTTCTGTTTTTACATATGTGGGTCATGTTATCTAACAATTCTTAAAGTTTTAATTCAATTTGACGAATCCTTGTTGAAGATGTCAGTGCAATGTTGCATGCTTGTCACAATCATGAGTCAGGAACATATCTTCGTTTTTAAGGGAGTTACCATAGGTAAATGTTTTCTTTCTTTTAATTGACATAGGGAGGCTAACGATCCAGCATTCCACTAAATCTGATCAAAATTAGAGCAGCCGTTCAAACGCTATGGCCCGAAAAGCTAATTTTTTAGAAAAATAACCTTTTTGGATTTTAACGTCTCAGGGGAATTCCCCTAGATTTATCACCCACAATTTTTTTACTGCGTATTTAGACCATGTTGTCTAACAAATGACCAAGTTTTGTTACTATTCTATTATTCCTTTTGGTAGATGTCAGGGCGTTATGCCATGCCTGTCACAATCATAATTTGAGAACAAAATCTTTTTTTAGGGTATTTTTCTAGATATATATATTTTTTTTTAATTGTTAAATTAGTAGGTAATGCACTTACATTCCACGAAATCTGAATCAGATTAAAGCAGCCGTTCAAGCGCCATGCCCAAAAAAGATACTTTTTTTAGAAAAAATACCGTTTTGGTGTTTAACGCCCCCGGGGAATTCCCCTGGATTTATCCCCCAAACTTTTGGTTTCTGTTCATCTAGACCATGTTGTGTAACAAATACCAAAGTTTAATTGCGATTTTATTTTTCCTTCCGGTAGATGTCGGGGCGACATGGCGTGCTTGTCACAATCATGATTTGAAAAATCTGACATGGCGTGCTTGTCACAATCATGATTTTACCAAATCTGATTCAAATTGGAGCTGCCGTTCAAGCGCTATGCCACAAAAAAGCTAGTTTTTTAGAAAAAAATACCGTTTTGGTTTTTAACGATCCAGGGGAATTCCCCTGGTTTTATCTCCCAAAATTTTAGTTTCTGTTCATCTAGACCATGTTGTCTAACAAATGGCAAAGTCTCATTGCGATTCCATTTTTCCTTTTGGTAGATGTCGGGGCACATGCCATGCCTGTCAAGCGTTTACCGAAAAAAAGAAAAAAAAAAAAAGAAGAAAAAAAAACGGACAAAAACAATATGTGTCCCAATTTTTCAAATGGGACCCATAAATAGTAAACTTACAATAATAGATTTGTATGTTAACTGTCAGCTCATGTCAAAGTGTGCTGCATAAAGTATCGCATGTAATAACTTAATTTTGTATCAATCTCGATACAATTTTTAAAAGTGATTTGCCCTTTATTGGAATTTTTATAATTAGACAAACTAGTTTAAAGTGACAATACAAAATATATATGATTATTAATATGCCTTACGGATTTTACTTTGTGTTTAATAATACTTTAAGTACTGTCATTCACAGATGGATTGTTTAATTGACAAAGTGTTTAAACAATGATCCGCATTGTAATTAGTTAAATTTTGATGTGTATTGTTATGTCACACAACACCAACTTTTACAGAATACTAGCTTCTGTAAATTTTTAATGTAAAAACTTAAAAAGATAGTTTTAATTATATTTCACTGTCACAAATAAACCACAAGATCTTTAAATTAATACCAGCACTGACCACAATAACATTTGTGGTATAACACTCAAGTATAATAATTTTGCATTCTCGTAATGCTTTAGCATATGTGAACCTGTAACAATTCACAACAGTATTTTCTGAAATTTCGCAGTTCTTCCAAAAATTCACACTTTCACAGTTTTATTTATATCTTAAAATCTTTTCTAACCTTGTTTGATTGCAGTAATCCATTCATTTCTTTCGTCTTGGCTCCTTGTGCAGCAGTACAGGTAGCAATCATTGTGAATTATCTACAGTATTTAAATAAAAGTCACATATGATAGCGATATTCCACAAAATTCCAACATGAAACCCCCGAAATCTCAGTGAAATTTTAATCAAAATATAAAATAACGAATAATTTAAAATAATATTTAAAATATTGGATACTCACTTTATGGGAAAATTCTTATAAAATGTAATTAATAAAAAAACATTTTACACAAAAGAGAGAAAACTGTCAGTACCACTGAGGAGATACAAACAGTCCAGAAGAAAATGTTAAAAAATATTAATTCTGTGATTCAACACACAATGATTCATGAGGAAGATTTTCAAAAACATCTATAATCGTTGTGTCAGTTTATGAGATTAGTAGTCATTACACAGTTTCTCACTTACACTACGGCTGTTGCCTTACTTGGTAGAACTAAACTACTGGACTTATATTATGTGTAATATATTACTTTCATTTCAGGTACAAACTTTACCATTTCAAATAACATTTTAAGGGATTCATGAATGTTGGCTAATATTATCTAGATTAGCAGAATTCTAACAAGGATATACTTGATTAGTTCCAACTATATAAAGCGGATGCTAGCATGCTGTTTATGCATATATCTAAATTCAATTATATGATCAAAATTTTTAGATCAGCAGTTAGATTTTAATCATCCAGAGTGCAGTCATTGTATAAAACCATGCTCTTCAAGTTGTATATTCCCAACACAAACCATTCAGACTTCTTGTGGAGTTATTAATAAAACATATATTTTAATGGTTGTATATGTGTGGTCTAGAAAGTTGCACAATAAGGTATTAGCATATGAACTTAATCATAGCAGTAACTACATAATATTTTTAAATAAATTTAATGGTGGGCACAAAGCAATTAGGCATTAAAAAGCAATGGCCTTAATGATCTTATTATTCGTTAAATCAATAACAAAACTTAAGGTTTTAAACCTTGAAGCATTAATAACACAATACGTTTACATAAAAAAAATTATGGTTTATTTCCTTTTATTCTTATAATGAGATGAGTCTGTTCGCACGAGTCATCAAAAAGATACACACGCCTGCTCTTTGCGATCATGTCAGGTGGGCCAGTCCAAACAATCACTTACATACACAGGCCAAGATTGCTTAATATAGGTAAAAAAGGTAGTTACCCAACTCTCACTGGTATATTTGTGTGACTACTACCGGTACCAAATATTATACTATGTTGTTATTATGATTGGTAGTATTGAGTCCGTTTTCCACTTAAAAACTAGTTCAAACTGTCCTGAATGTTAATTTTTTATGTAAAAACTACGTAAAATTGCTATTTTATTTACAGGTTATTTATTTTCAAGGGTGGTTTGAACAAAAACAGCATTAAGTGAATACTGATGTTAATCTTACCTGAAATGAACTTTTTCTGTTTAAAGCTCTATCATTGATTGGACCAACAAAGGTGATGGTTGATACTGGAAAACTTCCTTTTACTTTACCCCGTTTCTGTAAAAGTGAATAGCTGAAGATTTGAACATAACCTATTTTAAATACTGATTCATTCATTTTTTTTCTGGGCAGAAAATGCCCCAAATCTATCTTTGGTTACACATTCAACATGCTATTTTATAATCCAGTTAATTTACATGGATTATAATAAAAATAACTTTAAACACACCAAAATAAAAAGTATTACCCATTTGTTCTAAAAAATTGAAATTCTAATAAGAAATACAGCCTAAATACATGTTAAATGGCATAGTTTCCATGGAAATGTAGAGCATCTAAGCTGGTTAGGGATCTCAAGAGATTCAAATGGAAATTAGCCATTTTTACCGAACAGTTGAAACAAAATTAAACACGGGTCAACAAAACCAATACTGTAGCATACTGCTACCCTAAAAAACTCATCATTAGTTGTACAGGTATTAGTTTAAACTGTAATGCCAACCTTTATAATTTCAAGTAAAACAGTTGCACTCACTATTTATTGCCTCATTCCATTCCTTTCATTTTATTTATTTAAATATGTGTTTTTTTAACATTTTTTGACCTGGAGTGTCCTTTTTGAGTTATCAAGGCTGATGAAGACTCCTTAAAATGTTATACACTTTAAGTTAAATATAAAACCAAACTATGTGGACAGTTTAAAGCAAATACATTTATCAAATGATGTTTTGACTGTTTTTCACTTTCCCATTTTTTGGTCCACTTTATACATCTCTACAGCCCACCGAGCATTTTCCAGGGTTTGCATCTTACCACTTACAAATTTAGTATATCTTTATCCTGTTTTTTTTTAAAATTAAAATGAGAAACAATAAATAAACAACATTGCCAGTTATCTTTCAGAGATATCATTAAAAATATACTTACATATATAGTACCTTCATAGTAGGACAGTTTGCTTTGAGTAAGAACAAATACCCTCTCTTTAAAGTTAACCGGTCCATAACTTCTCTTCTGCTGAGACCGTTTTGTCATCGCACCAACTTTGATCTCAGATTCGTCCATTCCATATAATCTTAAGTAGCTCAATACCAAAAAAACAACATATGGTGTAGAATATTCAAATAAACACAACAATTAGCCATTCTTCTTGACAACCTTTTGAAAATAGTATATATTTAATTCTGTTAGATATTAACGACAAGCAACCAAAATCATAGTTTGGGTATGGTTTCGGCTAACCAGATTACAGCTCTTATTTGTTTTGTTTTGCCAGTTTCGATTACAAGGAAGATGATGGTAGACACTTAATTAAATATACTACACCATCATTATCTGAAAATGTTGATTTTCAACTCGTAACCATAAGCTTTTAAATAACTTTTTTTTTATTTGCTTGCTTGTAAAAGTATTCGCTAATGTTTACCCACTATCAATTCTAAATAAATTAATAAAAAATCTTACTAGTTATAATCATTATACGTGAACAACCGTGGTAACGATTTGTAAATCAACATTATATGCTGCAGTAAACCAAATTTAGTCAAATCTGAGATGATCGAATGACAAACTTCACCAAGTGGTGTAGTCCAGTTTTTTCCCGATACAAAATAACGCAACCTTTTCGGAGGTAACACGCAGATTTTTCAAGACGTCACGCCACTTTTTAAAAACGACAATGTAATACGCCACTATTTATGGGCACCATTTGGAAAAATGGGACACATATGGCGTTTATTTCTTTTTTCTTTATTTTTCGTCAACCGCTTGACAGTCATGACATGTCGCCCCGATATCTACCACAAGAAGTAATTGAATTGCAATGAAACTTTGTTTTTTTGTAAGACAACATGGTATTTTTTCTAAAAACTAGAACTTTTTTAGCAGAGCGCTTGAACAGCTACTCCAATTTTATTCAGATTTGGTGAAATGTTGGAGCGCTAGTCACTGCTGTGCCAATTGAGAGAAAGAACAAATTCACTTGGGGTAATTCCCATAAAAATGAAGATATGTTCCTGAATCATGATTGTGACAGGCATGGCATATTGGAATCGCAATAAAACGTTGTCATTAGTTAGACAACATGAAATCTTAATTTTGATTAATAAGTTCAGGGGGGTTCCCCCGGAATGTTAAAAACCAAAACGGTATTTT
>CH003401.1:1147338-1188609 GCA_000149265.1 Ciona savignyi
ATTTTTCAAATGGACCCATAATGATTTAAGGAACCGCATGTAATTTCCGGCCGCGCACAGAGGTCTATTTATTTCCTATCCAAAAATATAAATATGCATATTTTTTACATTTTTCGATAGAAGTTCCCTTTGTTGTTTTTTTGGTAAAAATAAAAGTCGTTGCAAAATATTAACATGTCAGTTAAGGTTGCTAAAAGTTTTAACCTGATTGGATAACCCCTTCATGCCATTTAATTCCGAAGGGGTTTCAAACTTATAAAAAAAACTGATACTTGATTTAATTTTGTTTAACGTTTTCAAAATTTTTATTTCGATTGGGTAACTTGTTTTAGTAAAAATTCCCATTACAAACAATTTTAGGTCGCGGTAAATAAACGAGCAAAAAACGTGTCCCTTTTATAATTCTTAAATACATTAAAATTTCTTTTTTACCGAGCTTAGTTTTTCATACCATAATGGGCTCGTTACTCATGCCGTTTTTATGGGTCCTATTTAAAAAATGGGACACATATTGTTTTTTTGTCCGTTTTTTTTCGTTTTTTTTTTCGTCAAAGGTTTGACAGGCATGGCATGTCGCCCCGACATCTACCAGAAGGAATAATGGAATCGTAATAAAACTTGCCCATTTGTTAGACAACATTGTTTAGATATGCAGAAACCAAAATTTTGGGTGATAAATTCAAGGGAATCCCCTGGGAGGTTAAAAACCAAAACCGTATTTTTTATGAAAAATTTACCTTTTTGTGGCATAGCGATTGAACGGCTGCTCCAATTGGAATCAGATTTGGTGGAATGTAAGTGCATTAGGCACTGATTTAACACTTAAGATTTTGTTCTCATAAGATTTTGTTCTCAAATCATGATTGTGACAGGCATGCCATGTCGCCCCGACATCTACCAAAAAGAGTATTGGAATCGCAATAAAAATTTGACATTTGTAAAAGAACATGGTTTAGATATGCAGAAACATAAATTTTGGGTGATAAATCCAGGGGAATTCCCCTGGGACGTTAAAAACCAAAACGGTATTTTTTTATTAAAAAATAGCCTTTTTTGGTCATAGAGCTTAAACAGCTGCTACAATTTAAATCAGATTTGGTGGAATGTAAGTGCATTAGTCAGTGTAATACTTTAAAAAAATAAAAAAATTACCAAGGGAAATACCCTAAAAAATAGGATTTTGTTCTTAAATCGTGATTGTGACAAGCATGCCATATCGTCCCGACATACCAAAAGGAGTAATGGAATCGCAATGAAAATATGACATTTGTAAGAGAACATGGTCTAGATGTGCAGAAACCAATTTTTTTGTAATGAATCTAGGGGAATTCCCCTGAGACGTTAAAAAATCAAAACGTTTTTTTTCTAATTAGCTTTTTGCGGCATACCGCTTGAACGGCTGCTCTAATTTCAATCAGATTTGGTGAAATATTAGACCATTAGACACTTTGTGCCAATTAAAAGAAAGAAAACATTTACTTAGAGTAATTACGTTAAAAACGAAGAGATGTTCCTGAAATATGATTGTGACAGGCATGCCATATCGCACTGACATCTCCAACAAGGTGTCAACAAATCAGATTAAAACTTTAAGAATTGTTACATAACATGACCCACATATGTAAAAACAAAAACTTATCTACTAAACCTAGGGGATTTCCCTAAAACCATGAAAAACTAAATCGGGCTGTTTTGGCAATTTAGCTTCATTTCACTTCAACGCTTGAAAAGAAGGTTTAATTTAAAATATTTATGGTCGAAAATGTTCGTAAATTTAAGACGTTTATTATATTTTTAACTACACATGGAAAAGAAGTTTGGTTTGATAACTATGGGACCCATGCGTTTATGCTTGCAGAAACAAACTACATATTCAGTGTATAAAATACAAGTTGTGGTTAGGGACCCTGTAGCATGTATATATGGCATACAACATGTGGTTTACAAATAGTGGTGGTTAAACACGTGGTTGACACTCTCTAGTGTTTCATATTTGACTTCTATTTGAATGACTTACTACAGGGTTCTGCAACCTTTTGCACTTAAAGGAACATTTTAACCGATATTCCACCAAATAAAATCACTGGAAGCCGCAAAAGCAATTATGTGTTAGCATTAAAAGAAAAACAACGCTGTAATATAAAGACGCAAGTGTTTTTCTGTTTGTTTTACTAATGCATACGGTGTAACAGATATGAAAATTGCACGTTAACGCCCGAAATATATTTTCTTGTAACATCTGTAAAACATGATATATTTGTCCGGTTTAATGTTTCCCAAATTTATATTTAAACCTTATCTTCCAAACGCCAAGAATTCCAAACGCCAAAAAATTCTATTTAAACCTTAAATGTATATTCTAATTGTAATATCTATAAGTCCTGGTATATTCGTTCAAAATAATGTTTTCTAAATATCTATTTAGACCATTATGACATAACCTTACTTAATAATAGCATAGAATAGTAACTTACTGTAAGTTAGTATTCTATGATATTAGATAACGCGTAATTACTTGCTCCTCGTATTTTCCGGTCTGTTTTCTAGCGATTCTTCTACCTACAGCAACTTTAAACTGCAGAGTACCTACAGAATAACCGTACTGAGTATAGACCTACTCTAAAAAAGCAGTTGGTGAGCCGTTTATTTAAAGGCTAATTATTATGTAGGCCTATCGTGTATAAATTATGTCTAACTTTACTGTGTATAAGTTATTTTTAAACAAAAAACTGCACTGACCAAATAGAGGGAAAGATATAATTCGTCAAATCTGATCAAAAATGATTTCTTAATTGGGTTTTGAAGATAAGGTTAAGGTCCATTTGTTTCAAAAGATAAATACGGTGTGCGATTAAGTTGTACACACCTATAGTGTTAGGGCTTGGTGTATTTAAACGCTAAATACGGTGACTGTTTGGTCTATTGTTGTCATTTGTAAAACTGTGATGTCAGCATTAATTAAAAAAATAAACTAAACTATTTAGGTTGCGCGATTGTACAGCCTTACACTAATATTAGTATATATTTTATTTATGACAGCCCAAACGTTATTTATTAACCAGGGTTTGTCTATTTTTTACTTAATGGTCCCAATATACATATATATATAGGCTATATACAACATATATATATACAACAGAAAAACAAAGAATTAAGTTTTGCGAAAATGGGATAAATAAGTTTAAATTTACGATCGAAAAAAATGCATAAACAATAACACACGATTTAGGACGACCAAAGTGAATTGTGTTTTTTTACCCATTTTCTCATAAAATTTACTGCGTGGTCTGAATAGATTAACGGATTCAGTACACTGTTTAACGGGTGCAAAACCCCGGCACAGACAACATACACAATGTTATCAAGCTTTACACCTGCTAAACTAATAAATGCCATAATGCATATCGGAATCCAGCAACAGAAATTTGTAAGGATCATCACAGCGACAGTTCGAAGTAACCGTGTCGACTTGGATTTTCCAGCCTTTGTAACTTTCCTGCTTCGTTTGTATAGAGTCAAGTAACATCCTGCCATGTATACAAACAAGCAGAAGTTAAGAACTATGATAAAGGTCGAGTAACCCCATGCAGCATCACCCACTTTAGCAAACAATCTTGGCATGCACACGCTAGTTTCGCTGAAGTAGCCGAATTCACCTTTAATGGTGAGTTCTTGGAAAGCGTTTGAGATGGTTTCTTTGACACCAAACCAGTCCTTGTTTAAGGAGTTGTCTGAAAAGTGATGGACGCGATTCGCCAACCATTCCATGTCGGTCTTGCCGACTTCCTGCCTCGTGAAGAAGTAGTTCGGAAACCACGCAGAATTAACGAAGTAACCTGATCTGTAATTAGCCAGTGGAAGAGTTCCAAGAAGTATACCAACGCACCATGCGCAAACGATAGGTGCTGCGTAGGTCGCACGTTTTATGCTTGTCATTTTCACGGGAAAGTAAACGGAAAAAAGTCGAATGGTGGCCATCGTCGCCATTGTAAATGCTGATACTTCTGTCGAAATTACAGCCAAAGAACCAAGAATGGAGCAAGTTTGACTACTTCTCCATTCAGCATCGTGATAGCAATACCTGCCAGTAAACTGACTTCCCATTGCAGACACTGAGAGTAGATAAACGCCCATGAGTAAATCCGACACCGAAAGGTTGGCCACCAGCCAAAGAAAGGCGACTTTTAACGGTTCCGATTTAGCTGTTCTGACCTGCATGATTGACATGATGCACACCGCAGTGTTTCCTAGCAAAGAGATGCCTCCCATTATCCATAAAATAACACGAAACACTGGGTTACCAATCATTTCAAACGGTGACGAAAACACAGTATCTTTCGTGCTGTCCGGCGGGCATTCGTCACTTCCGTCGCTACAATCCTTTATCCCGTTTTCTACCCGTTCGCGCGCAACCGAGAGGGGCTGTTTACTCTTGCAGTAAAACCTGGTTTCGTTGCACACAGATTCCCATTCATCCGAACCATCGTCGCAATCCAACACCCCGTCGCACAGTAATAACTTCTCGATGCTGAAAAGGTTTTTGGTCGGAGTGTTGCAGTAATATCGACCGGTGCAGTTTGTTTCGTCAAATCCCCGAAAACATTCGGAGCTGATTCGGGGGCGGCCATTGCAGTACTCCCTTTTACGAAGAAATATATATCCCCGACTTTTCCATACTCCCGACATTTGATTTTTGTGGCAAGAAATATCTGACTTACAAAAATGGGATTCTATTGGACAGCCCGCCCCACATTCGTCTTGTCTGTCATAACATTCTGGTATCCCATCGCACGCACTTGCATTGGTGTAGACGACCGCGAGTTGGTCGGTCGGGCATGAAAAATGTCCGGTTGGTTCATAGAGACTTCGGTTTACTGGTTTAGATTTCATACAATACTTTAAGTTTGCATTTTCGTCACAGTTTAGCGATTTATTACAAACCACGTGCTCGTTTGGCATACATTCGTTGTTACACAGCATTTGACCAAGGGCGCAGTTCTTTCGGGATTCCCCTAAAACGTCATTGCAAAGTGTCTGATTCTCGCAAAGACATTCATCCGACATATCGTAACAATCAATAACACCGTCGCACACTTGCTTGGGCGAAATCATCAGCTTTTTGTCCAGGCAACGAAAACATTTTAACTTTCCGTCTACAAAGCATATGTCGGATTTATCCTGGCAATAGGAGTTGTTGTTCAATAGATTTCACTTGGGGAAGAACGCAAGATTGCGTAAGCTGTGTATAATTACTCAGCGCTCTGCATTTAAAACCGGGCACATCGTACAGCTCATCGCTTCCGTCAGAGCATTCTGCGAATCCGTTGCAGAGATTTGGTGTAATAACAAATTCTTTATTGTCACATTGCTGCAGACCAATTCTATTGTAGTAATCACTGGTACACCACCACTGGTTGCCGATTACAGCACGAGTCTTATCCGAATAGATATCAACCTGTTTGCATTCCCTATCATCAGTTGAAATTTTAACTAACTGAAGTCGGACACGGTAGGATGCCGCGTCTCGACATACAATAACTTCTGTGGTTGCGGTTTCTTTAATTCGGCCGAAGTAATACGGGACCGTTCTCCTTGTTACAGTCTTTACTATGTCACATACTTCGTCGGAGTTATCTGCACAATCAGGTACGTCATTCAAAATGTCATCTTTACGTACGCAACCACCATGTGATGTACAGTTGTTTGAGTTCAAAATACAGCCGCATGGCAAGTAGTTATCGCCACAGGTGCAGTTCTGCTCGTCTGTCCAATCCACGCAAAATCGATACCCTTTGCACTTATCATCGTCATCGTAGCAATGTCTGATTTCATCCTTAAACGGAGCGCACTTTCCTTCATTAGCGTAGCAGTTGCATTTGTACTGGTCGTTTGCGCAGGTGTGGTTGCAGTTTCGTTCGTCGCTCCAGTCCCCACAAGAGGGTTTTCTGTCACACTCTTGGTCTGACCTGTAACACGGATCCTCGAAGATTAACCCGTCACGGGGACAGGTATCTTTCTCGTGGCAGTCACACGTCTTCATATTGTTCCGAACACACTTCTCAGCGCAGTTCTTTTCGTCGCTCCAGTCACCACAGTCGTTGAAGCCGTTACATTTCTTCCAAGCGTAATAATAGCCAGGAACTTGAACCCCAGTCCGCATACACAGTCTCCTGTCCCGAAAGCAATCGCATTGGTACCACTGCCCTGAATAAAAAAACAACATTTATTGGCAATTAAGTATACAGAGAAAAATCTGCCCTTGGCCCCCTTGGTGTCTATAAGATGAATTATATTAAATACAGTCTCCTGTCCCGAAAGTAATCGCATTGGTACCACTGCCCTGAATAAAAAAAATAACATTTATTGGCAATTAATTTTACAGAGAAAAATCTGCCCTTTATGGTGTTTAAGATGAATTATATAAAACAAACATGTTTAAGTGTTACGTTTAAACGCCCCCTATTAACAACTTTGTATACGAAGGAAATAGAACCTTTATTTCAGAGATTTTAATGTGGGGCATTAATAAACATGTTTATATGTTACACTTTTGACCGTCTTCATTATTATTATTATTATATTGAAAGGTTTGGGTTTGATCCCATGATAGGGTCGTCAGTAAGACCGTTTTTATTATATGGAAAGCGGTAAGTAAGTATCGGTCGCGTTTACAATTCGGTCACACAACCGTGTACGCGCTTTATTGCCGTGATGGTGCACTGGTGCAGTATGATTAAAAAGTTGCTGTGGATTTAGTATTACCCAATAATTTATTGGTTTCAGGTCACGTCTACTATGTACAATGCCCAAGGAAACCGACTGGCTACCGTCCAGTTATTTTATTTAACCTATCGCCTCAAATGCCTTGCTCAAATTGAGCCTTGCTCAAATAAACAACCAATAAGTTAGCGACTACTTTTGATTTTTTAATTCTTTCGATTGAAAGGCCACGTACAGCCTCATACAAAGAACGAATTAAAACATTTAAATTGACCTTTGTATAGTTTTTTAACACCGATCCAAAACATTACCTTTCACGACTACTACCAACGTAACGACCAGCAAAATAATCTTCATCTTTTTCAGGAAATCAAGATTTGTCTTGAAGGTCATAAATTTTCAATCGCAAGTTAATATAAAAAGCAACTCATCTACTTTTGATGAGCTAGCTGTAAACGTTGTAGTGGTAAAATGAAAGTAAATAAACTGATTATTTATTTTTAATGGCGTCACGATAACGTCATTATATTATAAAAATAAAAACAGAATTGAAAAAGAGTCCGCTCTTAGCAACGTTTATTTTGAATGCTGTATTCTAGGTTTTACACATTTACATTTATTTAAAAATTAAAACATTATAAACAACAATACAAATAGCCAAAATGCATTACAAGTGTTAGTGCAGCTAAAGTTAATATACAATTATACCTTAAACTACTAAAAATTCTTTTTTTTCATGTAGGCACACTTTCGGTCTTACTGCAGGCTCTAGCCTATGCGTTCAGATAGATGCAGGGTATACGAAATTTTATACTCTTAGCAATGTTAACAGTGCTTTATTACACCTGTAAAGATCAAACAGGGCGACCGTTTACAAAACATTTAATCATTTTACGCAATGATGCATTTCTTCTTAGAAATTGTTAGGAATAAACGATTCAACTTTTTCGGGGAAATCGCATATATTTAAAATCAAACTAAATTTAAAGTAAATTATTTCCAGTTTTAAGATATTGAACAACAGAATACTGGTCACAAAATGAATAAAATATGGTCGTTATATGCTTATTTTCTAGGATCTAGCTCAAGTTTCCCAGTATTTGGCACCGCTTATGTAAAAAATGCTGTTTTTATGCCGTTCGTGATTTGTAATTTAAACGGTTAAATCTATAAAAACCCAAACTAAGTATTGGGAATTTTAACACTAAATGTTACTTAAATGAACCCAGCGCATTAATGGGTTCTACCAAATTGAAGGAACGTGTCTATCATACACAACACACTGCAATAGCTCCGGTAAGCCGACGGTGGGCGCGAGGTGATCTGACGATTGCCCGTGTGTTAACCCCTTTGGTTTTCCCATTCACGGGAATAAACATGAATATCCTATCCAACCTGTTTCTAAATATACCCTGGCTGCTATAGTAGATTATCGCGTTATTTGAAAACTGACTGAAGGTATAAATTATATATACAACACAATACAATATAGCTATTGCAACCCGACGGTCTAATTTTCCTGGTGTGTTGTAATCTAATTTAGTAACCAAACTGTGGGGGCGAGGTGATCTGACGATTGCCCGTGTGTTAACCCCCTTGGTTTTCCCATTCTCCAGGATAAACATAAATTTTCTATCCTAACATTTTCTTAATATACCCTGGCTGCTAAAGTAGTAGACTATTGCGTTATTTGAAAACTGTCGGAAGGTATAAATTATATACGACACACTACGATAGCTATGGCAACCCGACGGTGTGTGTGTGGTACTCTAATTTTCCGGGTAATAATTCTTACTCATTTTATTCCATTATCGGGAAAAACACAAATATCCTAATAAAGATAAGCAATAAAAAGGTAAACGACTTTAATGTTTATTATCGATTACACCAACGATTGACACATCATAATTATGGGTGAGACAACATAAACAAATAATTTCTGAAGGTTACTTTCAGCTCAGACTATCACTAACAAATCCAATCATATTGTAAATCTTTTACGATGGGAAAAATCCACAATTTTGCCGTTTGTGTAAAAATGCAATATTGTCATGATTTACTTTAAACAAATAACCATTTTGTGTAGTTAAAACAATATAGATTGAGATAGTGAGACTAAAATAAAGATTTGTTCAAGATCTTAGCACTGGACTTGTCCTTCTAGTTCTTTCATCATGTTAATCCATTCTGAAAGTAATTTGTTTAGTGTGGATTATTTTAAAGTCATTGGCGGTTGAGTAGCTGAGGTAAAATCATTAAATGGTCATCGCCAAATAAAGATACGCTAGGTAGAATGATTTGGTCTTTGAGAAGGAGTAGTGTTTAGATTATAGCCCAAAGTAATCCAGTTAGGTTGCTCAGTTTTTTTATTACCGATCCAAGTTTCGAACCCATTATGGACTCGTTACTCGAACCGTTTTTGTATAAGAGTAGGTATATGTATCGGTCGTGTTAACCATTTGGCCACACGACTGTACTAAGTTATTCAGATTGTGTATGGAGTTCAGGTATTGGTTAAAGTCGACCACCTTGTGGGCAAGTCATCAAAACCGTTTCAGTGTCGAATAAATCGGTCAACTAACCGCTCTGTCAAATAAACGTACTAAAACGGTCTTAGTGACAAGTCATGGCACAATCAAAGTTCAGTCAAGTAAAAGAATCGACGGTAGGCGCGAGGGGATCTGACGATTGCCCGTGTGTTAACCCCCTTGGTTTTCCCATTCACCGGGATAAACATGAATATATCCTATACGTAGCAAGTTCGAGGTATAAGAGGGGAAACTAAAAGGATGAAAAGCGGGCAGGAGAAAAGGGGAAAACTGCTCACTAAAATGAAGACTATAATATTTGAGTTATTTTAAAACACGGGGTTGAAGTTAAGGTTACTTCTTGGGTTGAGATTGGTGTTTAGGGCAGGGTTAAATTATTTTGAATAGTTTTAGTAAGCAGTTTCCCTCCTTTAACTGTTGCCCGTGTAGGAGACAATTTGATATATTTTTAAACAGCAAAGAGTGCATTACCATCAAAATCAATACGTTTGTCCATGTTCTCATCCCCATCCTTCATTAGCTCTTCAATCTCCCACTCTTCAATTTTCTCTCCAGTGTTCTTTAGCGCCATCTGCCGGACGAAATATGATTACTTCATTAGATTCGATGCGAATGTGCTCATTAAGAATATTACGAGCTCGACAGATCGACAGATGGATAGCATGACATACAGAAATAGAACTTAGTATAAAACTATGTGGGTTAGTACTAAACTAGTCCCCCAGTAGCATATTTTGTGATGTTGTGCCACGTAAAAAAAACTATTATCAATCGATAAGGATAAAATACTCTAAAAACAATATGTTAACTGTATTTTCTTTAAAAACGACCTATTAACTGTAATTAATATGGGTCACGAAAAAAAACTATTTTGGTAAAATCGGACCTATTATCAAACGATAGATAAAATACTCCGTAATCACAAGCATCTTGCCTTTAATTCGTCCCAGCTAATAATACCGTCAGCGTCAGTATCATACCAACGAAAGGTTTCTTTCAAGAGAAGTTTAAACTCCTTGCTAAGATCCTCTTCCCGTTTATCTGATGCTCCGTTCAACTGTCTGGCCATGAAGTCAAGGAATTCCTCAAGGGCCATGGTATCGCCTTTTAAGGTCAAAAGATATGGATTTTTTGTCAATGAATGAAAAACCCCAAATGCGTTACCACACGGGCAATCGTCAGATTACCTAACGAATACGAAAGGGAGTGTTTTCACTCAAGCAATCGTCAGAATACCCCGCGCCCACTGTATCCTGATATATTACAGTATGTTGTGCGTGATTACGACCTTCTTTCAAATTTTTAGATTTCGGGCAATATCCACGAAGTGCCTTGCACTGGGACCGGTTTGCGAGCGACCAGTACAGAACCTGCGATCCTTCGGCTTAAATGCGGCGTATTAACCCACCAAGCTATGCGCAAGTTATTGTTATTTAGTTTGTGGGCTAAAAACCAACCTTCGGCGAAGTCCTTGATGATCTCGGAGACTTCATCCTCACTTGGAGTCTGGCCCAGCATCCGCATCACCTTGCCAAGTTCTTCAGCTCCCAGTTTCCCGTCAGTGGATTCCTTTGTGAAGACCTCGAAGGCTCCAGTGCACTCTGGACAACATTTTATATCAGATTCGCGCAATAAAGAAAATTACTGTTACTGATGGTTGTGACTGTTACTTTAGGTAAACTATTATTCTAGCTTGCTTAAAACTGTTACTCTAGGTTGTGAGTGTGTGGCTAGTGTTTTCTGAGCATTTTCTAATTGCTATTGAAAACCACTAGCACCATGTTATACTTATTTGATAATTCTTTAATAGAAATACAATATTTGTTTTACCGAATATATAGTCAGAATACCATAACTCTGCGCATAATTAGCGTGATTATTTAAGAGCGTTTATATTTTTTTGTCACAATTAAGCTAAAAACACTTTGTCCAGTTCATTGAATTACAGATATAGCTGTTTACTTATGCCCGATTTACTATCAGGAACGATAATTAAGTACAAACGTATGGCGAATGCTGAATCATATGCAAACAGGTATGGTGGATAAACGACGCAAAACAAAATAACTTACCGTTTTTCAGTTCTTCGGGAAGAGACTGTAATAAAATAGTTATTGATTTACATAATTAAGATACAGTATGGTACTCGTGTTTATTACTTCCATTATTAATAAAATAAAGGCATATGATTGGTATAAACCAATCCATATTAGCCTAAGACGGTTATATCAAGATAGATACCATTTTTGTAAAGGAAAATAAACTTAATACACTGTTGTACCGAAAGGTGTTTTGATTGAAATGGAATAGAATTTTCATGTTTATCCCCGTGTGGGGAAAAATCAAGGTGGTTAACACAGCGGAAATCTTCAGATCACCTCGCGCCCACCGTCAGGTTACCGGAGATATTGCAGTGCGTTGTGTATGATTTACACGTTCCAATAATTTGGCAAAACCCATTAATCCGCTGAGTTTGCCCAAGGACACAACCGACTAGCTAGTGACCAATTTCTAATCTACAACACTTCGGTTGAAAGGCGACGCAATAATACACCAGACTATTCAGTCGGACGAAACAACCATTGGCGAGGTACTTTGCAGAAAACTGGCCAAAGCCAGTGGGTTAATAGGTTGAACTGAAACTATAGCACTGTCTCTATCAAATGCATATATAACAAAGTCACTTTAACTGTGCACATGAGGTAATCTGAAGAACCCACGTATGATTACGCCGCCTTGTGTTTCCATTTTACAGAATTCCAAAATGAACAACCTATCCTGTCCTAACCATCGTCAATTACATTACATTCAAATCGAAATCCTATTATAAAACTTCTATTTACTTTTACATATCAGCACATAGATAATTAAAGTCTTACCATTGTTGGTTTGGTTGATGTTACTGACTTGACGATGTAGTTGTATAATGTTCGAAACTGCAACGATTCTTATTTGTATGGTTCCTAATGAGAAGAAGAGCCGAATAGGTGACGAATGTTAGGTGATAATGACGTTGTATGATGGTTATGCCTGGTACCTAGGCCAGCCTGTCATCGATATTACAACATGAAGTAAGATATGTGAAGGCATTTGTTTTCCATTTGACTTCGATAACTCATTGCCTTGGTTTCGAAGAATTATGCATGAAATTACAAGTTTTGACAAAAATATCTGATTTGTTTACTCAATATTTATAGGTTTCGGTATATGTCACTAAATTTGGATAAATTTTGCACATTTTGAAGTCATTTTTCAAATTGAGCATAGGATTTGTGATTGTTATTGTTCTGTTTATAAGCAAATTACTACATCCTGTAGACCAAATTCTAATCTCCAAATCAGAGTAATTACCCTCTAAATCCAGCAGAGACTTTGGAGACTTCCACCCAGTTCTTTTGTTTGCGTTTGCACCGTTAGCCTTTTTAGAGCCATGACACATGTTCTTGTTGCCTATATAATCTGGAAAACTTAAGATTTTATATTGAGTTGACTAGCTTTGAACGCTTGCAATGCCGAATTCGTAACATAAGGTGCGAGGAACTTTTAGTCTTTATCATCAGATTAGATTTTCAAGGCTAGTAAAATATCAAGGTCCCAAACTAAAAATTGAGCATAAAAGATTTTGATGTTTTCCGAATAGGCATTTTTATAGGAATAAGATAGAGAATAGGATAGGATAGGATATTCATCTTTATCCCCGTGAATGGGAAAACCAAGGGGCTTAAAACACGGGCAATCGTCAGATCACCTCGCGCCCACCGTCGGGTTACCAGAGCTGTTGTAGTGTGTTGTGTATGATTAAGGCTTTTTACAGGTTTGTTGAAACCTAAATATTTTACTGGATTTTTACCCCTAGGTGCCTTGTTCAAGGACATAACTTACAAGCCAACGACTCCAAACTGCAAAAGGCGATGCACCAACCCACCAAGCTATTCGGTCGGACAAACTGGATCTGTACCATTTGAAGGAAAAATTAAACACTAGTAAGTAATGACTTAAACAATACAAAAAATGTTTGATGAACTAATAAACTTTTGTGTAAAGAGGCTTGTTCAGAATATATGTACAGTGAAATCCTAAGTGCTATAGGTTTTAAAGGCCTGTTTCGCACGTGTTGCATCATTTTAAATCTTTACATTTATTGCTCTAACTGAGAGAATAAAAAACAAGGAAGTAAAAAATATAGAAAATATGGCAACAACATTATATTTTATTTTTAAGTTAATCTATATGCTGTTATTAATTTTATGACATATTTTGTGTAAAAGTCTTAGAAAGTAAAATAATATTGTTTTTTTAAAAGTCTCTCATACATGTAAAAAAGAGTTAAAAAGTGACCAGCATTAATTTTGTAGGTCACTGTTGTTTTTCACGCATTCTTTAGTGCGTTAACTCAAAACCATATAATATTCAATCATTAGGTAAAGCAAACTTGCTTTGCATGCTCATTTGATCAAAGTGTTTGATGATATATTAAAATAATAATGGCTGCTAAGGATCTAATGAGTCGTTTAAGTAAATTAGGCGGCGGAGGAGTGGCGCTTTCCGGAATTGCCGCCGTTTTTTACGGAGTTAAGGTGATTCTTGATTTATATATTTCCATTTGGAGTGTTTTTTACGGTAATGTGTCTTTCCATTAGTGGCATAGGTGCAAACAGCAATTTATTTCATTGTTGAAATTTAAAGTTCCAATAAATGCACAGGGTGCCTCTAAATACTACAGCCCTATTGGAAAGTTCGTTTTCTGTGCGCCGGATTTTTGTGCCAACATTTTTTAACCTAAATTTTACGCCACGCCAGTAATACTAATTTGCGCCACCACAAACAAAGTTGCATAATTTTTAATTAAAACTTTGAAACATGAAGCTTAAAGTGTCAAAAATACTGTAGGAATTCCGTGTTTTTGTCATTATTCAATATGTACCGCGTGTTAACTTTAGTTCCATGTGACTTCCCCTTCACACGGTTGTTAAACCGCTTTAACGCGGCCGCAAGGTCAAACACTTCCTGGACTTCCTATCTCTCACATAATGCCATGCCTCTTTGTTTTGCAAACATGAATTAATATAAAAAACAAGTTTAGAACCATGGCTCCTGCAGTAAACATGCAGAGAAGCCAAGTTTAGTGTTTTATCAAGTCGTGCCCGCATTTAATGACTTAACCATGAATGCGTGTTTCATTGTATCTGCATTTGGTCAACAATAAAAGAACCTTCCGTGATGGAGTCTGGATTGCGAGAGTGACAAATTAGTACAGGTAGCAACAAAAGAACCAAACAAAACTATCAAAACGCTACAGTGGTGAATCTCCAATACGTGTTTGAACACGCAGGACTATCTCAGATTAAATTAAGTGTTCTGGAAGGAAAGAGGCATTCGCATTGGCATAATTGAACTAATCTCCCCACAACAGCACCCTGAAATCAGTTACAGAGTCTACTTTCAACTTCACAGCTGGTCAGACGAAAGAAGGGTGTTTCCATCGATCACAGTGCAACTGGATTGTCTACACGCCAAGCTAAGCCCATGTTTGTATGTCTGAACTATTTTACTGGGGACATTTCACAAGTCTTTGAAACTATGGCGTCCTCTAGCTACAAGAGCTACATCAATGCTCTTGCGAGGCGCAACTGTTGGTGCTCTTACAAAGCGCGCAATCCAACAGGATACAGGACTGTATACAACCAGCTACGCTTATGTCGGCATGTCTGGATTATTTTGCTTGGGCCACGAGACCGACTATTTTTATCGCCCAAGGAACGATTGACCAACACTACATTTGAAAGCTCTATATTGTAAAGACCGAACTTCAAAGATATCCCCAAGCTGAAGTTCCAAGAATTCAACTTAATTAAGACCTCCGTTTCCACAGTTGTTCTCGATGTTCTACTATGATACAAGTTGGACTTGTTTGCCATTATCGTATGTATCGTCGCCACGAATTTCCTACAATGATTTCTAGACATCATATTGGATTAATGGTTTACAAAATTTAAAACAGTTTTTCGGGGAAGGCAAGGTGTGTAGGAATTCCGTGTTTTTGTCATTATTCAATATGTACCGCGTGTTAACTTTAGTTCCATGTGACTTCCCCTTCACACGGTTGTTAAACCGCTTTAACGCGGCCGCAAGGTCAAACACTTCCTGGACTTCCTATCTCTCACATAATGCCATGCCTCTTTGTTTTGCAAACATGAATTAATATAAAAAACAAGTTTAGAACCATGGCTCCTGCAGTAAACATGCAGAGAAGCCAAGTTTAGTGTTTTATCAAGTCGTGCCCGCATTTAATGACTTAACCATGAATGCGTGTTTCATTGTATCTGCATTTGGTCAACAATAAAAGAACCTTCCGTGATGGAGTCTGGATTGCGAGAGTGACAAATTAGTACAGGTAGCAACAAAAGAACCAAACAAACTTATCAAAACGCTACAATACTGACATAAATGAAAGAAAGTGTAATCACGCCACGCCAGCATGATTTTTGGGGTTTTCTGCGCCAATACCCGAAAAAGTAGTCCGTGCGTCACGCCAGATATATCCGGCGCATCATACGAACTTTCCAGTAGGGTACTACAGGACCGCTTGGATCACTTAGATTGCTATGGCAAGTAATTCTAACCCTTTCCCAAACACTAATCTCAACACCAGAACTAACTTTAACCCCAACCCTAACATTATTATCATGGCTTTTGTAATTACGAAGTATAGTAAGCGATCCAAGCGATTTAAGCGCTCTAAGCGGTCCTGTAGTATTTAGAGGTACCGAAATGCACATAAGGGCAACTCTAAAAGGAGGAAAACTACCGGTACTCACCAAAACAATGGAAATTAATTTTAATTCTTCCCTTTTAACCCTTAAGTGCTCCAAGCGATCCTGACGTGTAATTAGAGGTACCGTTTCAGAACCAACACAGTATGGAAAGTACGGCAGCTGCACAAAAATCTTGTGCGATTTATAGATTAAAAAACATTATAGATTATTTAAAGTTAGCTGTTCTAGTTTTATACTTTGTTAATGTAATATTTATATATTTTTATTGTAATGTATATATATATTTGCATATTTTTGTTGTAATGTATTTATATATTTGCATTTGCCAAGTATCATTTATTTATTTCCACTTCCCAGGAATCTATATATTCTGTTGAAGGTGGCCACCGCGCAGTTTTGTTCAACAGAATAGGAGGAGTCCAACAGATAACATACGGGGAAGGATTACATTTCAGGTATCCATCGACATAGGATAGAATTTGTTTTCCCTGCGTCTAGGAAAATGATTCTGGCCCTATTTTTTCGGTACTTCCAAATTACTACAGGATCGCTTGGATCACTTACTATACTTCGTAATTAGAAAAGTCTCCGGAAAAACTGAAAAAAGGGAAACTCCTCACTAAAATGAAGATCATGATTATAATGTTAGGGATTAAAGTTAGATTTGGGGTTAAGATTAGTGTTTGCGACAGGGTTAAAATTAGTTTCCGAAGTGCTCCAAATGATCCAATTGATCCTGTATTAGTTAGAGGCACCCCTATTTTTTTTATAAAACATTAATCTGTGCAACTGTTTTCAGATTAAAACCTTTTTAATTGTTTGGTATTGCACACTTTTTTTGTAATATGGCTCTCATATAGTGGTCCAATGTATAATACTATAGGTTTCAATCACCAGGGTGACAGTGGTGAGAAAATAAGTTTGGCTCTCTTTCTAAACCACTTATCTGTGTGACTTTTTAAACCACATTAATTGTTCAGTTTTTTTCCCAAGGAGACACCAAACCAGATACCTGTTCTTCTGTAGTGTCTTAGAACTCGTTTGTGTTATGATATTCAGTTGTCAAGTCGCGTTAACATTTGGCAATCATCAGTTAGGTTACTACTTACTAGAGATATTGTAGTGTGTTGTGTATGATTCACACGTTCCTTCAATTTGGTACAACCCATTGATCCGCTGGGTTTAGACAATGGCTGCTAAGTGCTTTGGATAAACATGAATATCTAAACTATCCTATTAATACTTCCAGGATACCATGGTTCCAATACCCCATCATATACAACATACGATCTCGACCGACGAGAGTGGGCTCTCCAACAGGTATGAGTTTCTTGCCTTGCGTTTAATATGTTTATAACTTGACTGAGGACACAAGGTATTCTAAGAGTGTGTGGTAGAATGCCCTAGTTTTCTTACACATGATGGTAAACATGAGCGCCTATCGTTCTGTAATCTCAATCCAAAAACTTGACTGGTGTCCTGGGAAATAGAAACCTGGTGTAGGAGGTAAAATCGGGGTGATATGAAATATATGGATGATTATTGATTATTCATGTTAATCCATGTGAATGGGAAAACATAAGGGAGTTAAAGCACCCTACCAACCCCTAAGCTAAATTAAAAACTTGACTACGAACAAGATATTCTAAGATAGTGTGGTATAACATCATAGTCTGGTGTGATATAATGTCATTCTGCTGTTTTGGGGTGTAAAATCTGTGGGATATGAAATACGAGGATAGGATAATTATGTTTATTCTCGTGAATGGGAAAACTCTAAGGGGCGTTAAAGCACCTTATCCAACCCCTAAGGAATAATTATAAAACTTGACTGTGTACACAAAGTATTTTTAAACATTTTGTGATATAACATCATAGCCTGATGGGATATAATGTTATTCTGCTGTCCTGTGGGGTAAAATCGGATATTCCTACAAAGTTGAATTGTTCAAATGATGATTTATAAGGCGAATAAGAACTCTGGATTCCCGCTTTGCGACATTTGTGCCAATGTCTTGTTTTCTTGATATGCGACTCAGTTCATCCGAACTACTCCGTAGTCGTGTATTGTAATCCCAAGGCTGCAGCAACCCTTTCACTAAAGACTCCAGAAATACCAAAGTCCTCGTATTTTCTGATTGATTTGAAAGGAACAGTACTTTCTATTCTCTATAACCTTTTCGGCACTGTCGCTTTTTGCGGCCCAGAGTAAATGATTTAGATCTTTAGTAATCTGATGAACAATTCCCACACTTAAAATATTTATAATTTTTTTCTAATTTAACTGTCAAAATGTCGCTAATTTTTGCATAGCAGGGTTAAAAATTCACGCAAGTAAAGTGAGTAACACTCACATGTTTACTCGTGTGACACATGCTGTAAGGGTCAGAATTTACTCTTGCAAAAAAACAACTAATTAACGTTTACCGTAACCTTTTTCTATTTTGATGTATAGGGAAATAAAAAAACAAATCCTCATCCTTGTGACCGTTTTATTATACACACTGATTTACTCGTGTGAGCTTTCTACACAAGTGAATTCGTACTTTCCTGAAATTTGATGGATTTTTGGCCCTGGCACAGTGATGAACAATTTTTTCCTTTATCGCCGCAGGTAGCAAGGATTTGCAAATGGTCAACATCAATTTGAGAGTTCTGACACGCCCTGAATCCAGTGCCTTGCCGCTAATTACACAGACATTGGGAGTAGATTACGACGAAAAGGTAAATTTAAAATGGTTGATTCCTGCAAGGAAAACTAAAAGGAGGAAAATGGGAATAAGGAAACTGCACACTAAAATGAAGATTAGGGAATTATAGTTAGTTTTAAACCTGGAGTTAGAGGTAGGATTAGTTTTGGTGTTGAGATTAGTGTTTAGGGCAGGGTTTAAAGTAGTTTTCATAATTTTAGTAAGTAATTTCCCTTGTTCCCTCTTTCTCTCCTTTAAGTGTTGCCCCCCCCTACCTTTAAAAATAGATTTGTTCACCGTTTTCGCGATAAATATATTTCATCCTAAAAATATTCAGTTTCTTATTTAATTGTATGAGCGATGTTATCAAAAATAGAAACAGCAACCCACACTGAATAATTAGTGATTAATAACGAGCAAAACTGAAATATTTTCAGCAGAATAATGGGTTATATCCAAATAAAAGAAAGGTATCTATTAGGGCTGCGAATAAACGGTTAATTTAAAAAAACGGTTATGTGTTGTAAAAATGATCGGTTAACCGTTAACCGATTTTCTACTACCATCAAATCGGCGCCGTTTTTGCAAGAAAGTTAAGTCAGGCAGCCGTTAAGGACAGCAAAGAAATAATGCACGTGATTACCGGCAGTATCGGGTCTTATTTATGCGTTACTTTATAGTTTTTAAACGTCACCTTAAGACACATAGTATACCTTTGGTTGTAATGCGTAATATTGAGTTAAAAATCAAACAATCAGCGTGTGAATGGTGTGTATATTACGTTGACAATCAAACAATCGACGTGTGAATGGTGTGTATATTACGTTGACAATCAAACAATCCATGTGTGAATGGTTGCTTATATTACGTTAATAATGAAACAACAAACGTGTGAATGGAGTTATATATTTGAAGATTTATTGACTCTGCTTATTTTTATGTTTTGTTGTTGCGTTTCTGGCACACGTTAAACGGATTAGGCCCAATAAAATGTGGGCGGTAAAGTAACGTTTCGAAATATGAATAAACGTGTGTGTTATATAGGTTGCGATTTTAAGGATTCTGTGCCAAATTCTTTTTTTTACAGTAAATACATCGTAAAAAATACCATAATGAGTGAAAAAACCGGAGTGGTAAATTTTATATGTTGCCACCCCGCATTTTTACTGTTGTCAGTCAGGTATTTCATGTCATGAAAGCGTGCGTTTTACCAACGAACGAACAGATAAGAGTTCAAAAAAAAGAGTTGTTAAAAACGGTTAAACGGTTAAAATTTGACGTGCCGGTTAACCGTGGTTAACCGTTAATTTTTCGCAGCCCTAGTATCTATCATATGCAACGCACTGCAATAGCTCGGGTAATCCGACGGTTGGCGCGAGGTGATCTGGGTTTTTCCATTTACGGGGATAAACCTGAATATCCTCTTCTATAACTATATATTTGCAATAAACTAAACAACTGGCAAAGTTGGCTGTAAATAAGTTTACATCTGAATTTAGGCTCTACTATAGCATGCACTGTTATACAATGTTGTAGGTTCAAATTATTTTCTTCCAAAATTTAAGAAAATTTCAAATTCACAGGTCCTTCCTTCTATTGTAAACGAAGTGTTGAAAAGCGTGGTGGCCAAGTTCAACGCCTCCCAACTTATCACCCAGCGTTCACAGGTACATAGGTCCGAACAGCTTAGTGGGTTAGTACTTGGGCTTTTAGTTGATAGATCTGGTTTCTAGCTAGTCTGTTGTGTCCATGGGCAAGACACTTAATGGACATTACATATACCCAGTAGAATGATAAGTTATAACCAAATTGAAGGAACATTTTAATCATGCACAGCACACTGAAATAGCTCCAGTAAAATTGACAATGGGCATAAAGTAGTCTGACAATTGCCCATGTGTTAACCCCTTTTGCATTTTCCATTAACAGGAACAAACATGAATATCCTATTCTATCCTAGTGTAAAAAAAAATAACAAGTTTTATTTTTTTACTTATTATGATAAGTAACGTGATAAGTCCTAAAAAATTTTCATGCCAATCAGGATTTGGCATAATATCTTCCTTAGCCTCAGTAGCATAGTGGTCAGTGCGTGGGGATTGTGAACCCCAATTCATGGGTTCGATTCTTACTGAAGACAAAATTTTTTCTCTACTTAAATTACACCTTATCATATCACCATTCATCAAATGTAACATGCAAAAGATATGGCTGAATGTGTAAGTTTTTTACCGGAGTTTCTTTAATTTTGTGACCATAAATTTTTATAGCTTATCAAGTTACCATTTAGCCGATGGATCGGCGAATATATAACTTGCATTTATAGCAATTCTAGGGTTCGCGAATAAGACCTGCAGTTTACGTCCAACTTTGTATTTGTAAAACCCAGTAACAACACAGAGGGATACGACCACTTGCTAATCGTCCAAATTACAACTTCCAAAAAGGCTACACAGTTAACACACCACGTACGATACAAAGGCGCGAACACATGATAACACTAATTAGTTCATGCTAAAAAGAAAGCAAGCAAGATGCACGCTAATAATCACAGGCAAAAAGGAGCAATTACACTGTTACGTATTGGGGCAACATTTTTAACCCTGCGTATTTTTCCACAGGTTTCACTTCTAATCAAGCAAGAGCTCACTGAAAGAGCCAAGGATTTCCACCTAGTGTTGGATGACGTTGCGATAACAGATTTATCGTTCAGCCGAGAATATACTCACGCAATTGAAGCGAAACAAGTTGGTAAGTCGTTTGAGATTTATTCAATAAATTGTCTGGTTCTAATTTTTTTTTTGCTTTTACTAATTACCGCCCAAGTGCCTTCTCTAAAGACACAACCGATTAGCTAACAACGAATTTTTTTAAGAACCTATCTGGTCATGGGCACCGACCTTAGGATAAGATATTCATGTTTATCCCCGTGATTGGGAAAACCAAGGGGGTTAACACACTGCAATCGTCATATCACCTCGCATCCACTGTCGTGTTACTGTAGCTATTGCAGTTTGTTGTGTATAATAGATACAGTCCTTTTGGTAAAACCAATAAACCGCTGAGTTCAAGCAATGTCTGTAAAGTGCCTTGCCCAAGGACACAACCGACTAGCTAGCGACCAGTTTCCTACCTGCAACCTTTTGATTGAAAGGCGACGCACTTCAAGCAAGCTATTTTTTTTATGCAAACCACCAAGAGTAAACCTCTCTTGGTTCCGCAGCCCAGCAAGATGCTCAGAGAGCGCAGTATATCGTGGAACGAGCGAAACAGGACCGTCAGCAGAAGATCGTACAAGCAGAGGGAGAGGCACAGATCGCGAGAACTATATCCTTGAATTTCGATGTTTTTAACAAGTCTTGCTCTATCGGGCATGGACAACATACAGTCGCAGGCCGGGTCCTACCCGTAAAGAGATTTTGACCGGCCCCAAAGACTGTATCTAACCATACCCTGTATTTAAGATCTTGAATACTATTCATGTAATAATCCGGCCCACCAAAAACTTCATTTTCCCACATCTGGCCCGCCGACTAGAGAAGTTGCCCACCCCTTTGCTAGATGAAGTACTTGGAAAAATCAGTTTTAGTCACAATATGATTAGAAACGGTTGTATTCTTGTATTGGAGGTACTTGGTAGTGAATCGTAGTAAATGAAATTAAAGCAAAACAGGTCAGGTTATTATAGAACCCATTATTCCGCTGAGTTCAGGCAATGTCTGTTAGTGCCTTGCCCAAGTACAAAACCGACTAGCTAGCGACCAGTATCGTACCTGTACTAACACTAATCGCTGGGTGCATTCATACACCACTTAAATTGATTTTCTTACACTAAACAAAACACTTTCTCTGTACCTTTCCTTAACTATCAGCTCACTTGGGAAAGGCAATCAGCACCAACCCTGCGTACCTGAAACTGCGTCGCATACGAGCTGCACAGAGCATTGCTAGAACTGTAAGTGTGTTTCATATCTGGATAGGATATTCATGTTTATTCCCTGGAAAACGTAAAGGGCGTTGTTAACGCACCGGCAATCGTCACCTTTTGCACACTGTCGAGTTACACGGACTATTGTGTTGTCATGATTTAGAGTTAAGGCGTTTCTTTAATTTGGTAATACCCATTAACCCGCTGGGTTCAAGCCAAGTCAGGTAAGTGTCTTAGGCCACAAACTAAGCTAGCGGCTAGTTTTAAACCTGCAACCCTTCGACTAAAAGGTGACACAGTATCCCACTAACCTAATCAGTCTGACCGATAACTAACTATCTTTAGTACAATCTGTACGACTGGTTAGTCTGGTGGTTTAGTGTGACCCCTTTTAACTGAAAGGTTAAAGGTTCAAAACTGGTCGCTTGCTAGTCACTTGTGTCCTTGGGTAAGGCCATTACCAGACATTCCCTGAACCCAGCGGATTAATGGGTTCAACCAAATTATTGGAACTTGTGAATCATACACAACACACTGCAATAGCTCCGGTAACCCGACGGTGGGCGCGAGGTAACTTAACAATTGCCTGTGTTTTAAGTACTGTTACCCCCTTGATTTTTCCATTCCCGGGGTATAAAAATGACTATCCTATCCAATCATCAGAATCCCCATTTATGTTAGCAGTCTTACTATTTCCTTTTACCACACAGCTCTCACAAGGGCAGAACAAGGTCTATCTGGATGCAAACAGCCTCATGCTTAAGATTGGGGATGATATCTATGAAAAGTAAGTTGTTTCTTATAAACTTTATTTGAAATTTTTCTAATACTCCTAGTGATAATAGGGATCAGAAAAATACGGTTTTGTAGCTCAGACCGGTTAGTTTGGTCTGGTGGTTTAGTGCGGCGCCTTTCCACCAAAGGGTTGCAGATTCCAAACTCGACGCTTTGTCCTTGGGCAAGGAACTTACCGAACATTGCCTGAACCCACCAGATTATTGGGTTCTACTAAATTGAAGGAGCATGTGAATCATACATAGCACAGCAATAGCTCTAGTAACCCGACTGTGGGCGCAAGGTGATCCTGATGATTGCCCGTGTGTTAACCCCCTTGGTTTACCCATTCTCGGGGATAAACATGAATATTCCTTCCTATAAAAGCTGCTTTTTAGAGGAATGGTGGATGTTGTTTTTTGAGTGTTTGAGTGGATATTCTGGAAAGGATTGGGATGCATTTTTTTTGTAGAATGATGCACAAATTGAATGTTTTTCAGCATTTAGTCGAACACCAGTTAAAACTGGGGATATTTTTACCTGTTGTCTGGAAACTTATGGACTTAATTGCATATATATTACAGCAAAACAAAACATTAACTAGGTCACTTTTTTAATAAAAAATATATTTGACCTACTTATCTAATCACCTTTTCAATATAGAATAGGCTAGGAATCTAGGATATTCATGTTTATCCCTTGAATGGGAAAACCAAGGGGGTTAACTCGCGGGCAATTGTCAGATCACCTCCTATTTCAATTAATTTGTGTAGAATGAAAACACAGTAATTAACCAGTCTTCTTTTACAGGGGTGTGAAAAAATGAAAAACGGCAAATCTTTTCCAGGAGTAATAAAATCATATACAAGCTAATTTGTGGCGACTTAAAATTGTTAGCAATGCTTTTACATTGATTGCTTCGTGTGTTGTATATTAAACCGATTCGTGTTGCAAGGCGTTTATTTATGAAAGATTAGATCAGACCTGAGCAAACTTAAGGCCTTCCGCGTCTTTTTTTATGGCCCGCCGGATATATTAACATATTTGAAAGGGCAACGCTAAAAGGAGGAACACTATACACTAAAATTACGGAAACTAATTTAACCCCCCCCCCCCCCAAACACTAATCTTAACCCCAGAACTAACCCTATTTCTAACCCCATGTTTAAAACTGACTCTATGTCATAATCTTTATTTTAGTAAGCAGTTTTCCGCTATTTAAAAGACTAATAGCGATGTCACCTCTATATTTGTGTGTTGCTTGATGCGTAAGTGCTTTTTGGTTTTAACCAGTAATGTACCGCATTCCTTAGTTTTAATGTTTTTATCAACAATGACAAATTATATGAGTGACGTCTTGATCACTTTGCCCGCCAGTCTAAAAATGAAATGATTTAAGGATAGGATGGGATATTCATGTTTATCCATGTGAATAGGAAAACGAATGGGGTTAACGGGTTAACAAACGGGCAATCGTCAGATCACCTCGCGCCCACCCATTAATCCACTGGGTCCAGGCAATGTCCGTAAAGTGAGTTGCCCAAGGACACAACCGACTATCTAACGATCAGTTTCGCAATTTTGGACTCGGATTCAAAAAGTTTGCCCACCCCTGGGATGGACCCATATATACACAATTCCTTTCGATAGTGTTTTTTGTTAATATGCATATTGTCCGGAGCTGGTACCAAGCTAATAAGTTTGTGTTCTCGGGCAATGAAAGGCACTCAACGGACATCGCCTGACCCCAAAGTGGATACGTTTTTAACTTCAAGATACTGCAATAAGAGCTGACGCAATTGTACTTAGTTTAGCTTATTTTTTGTTTCCACGATGAAAACACGAAGGGACCTTTGATAAAAATTTAGAAAACGACAGTCGTTAGAACACGTCTAAGAACCACTAAATTATCACGTTTCGGTATAATAAGACGTTACCGCTAAACCCACTTAAAAAAAACAATTTTGATAAAAATTACACTAAGCCTCGAAGAAAAATGTGCGGTAAAGCGACCCGTGCAATGGGGGAGTCGGCTTTAGGAGAAGGGGTGGCCCGGAAACTTGTTATATAACTTCCAGTCATATATCGGGACTAATAACTACACTGCAGTCAAGAGTTGGTCGTCAAAAAAAAAACAGAATCAATGTAAAAAGCAAGGGCCGTATCACGCGAGCAATAGTCATATCACTACGTCGGGCTGTTAGAGTTATTGCAATATATTATTTGTGCCCGACAGATTAGTCTGGTGGTTAAGTACGTCGCCTTTCAGCCGAAGGGCTACAGGTACGAAACTGGTCGCTAGCCAGTATGTTTTGTCCTTGAGCAAAGCACTTAGGGGACATTGCCTGAACCCAGCGGCTTAATGGGTTGTACTAAATTGAAGGGACGTGTGTTGCGAGGTGATCTGACGACTGTAATATCTGTTGCGAGGTGATCTGACGATTGCCCGTGTGTTAACCCCCTTGGTTTTCCCATTTACGGGGATAAACATGAATTTTCTATTTGATACCATCTGTTCCACTAAGTCCGCTAAATACATTACCACACGACACACATACGGGACTAGCTGGCGACCAGTTTCGATCCCACAACCTTTCCCAATATCCACTAAAACATAGGAAAATGTAAATTTATTAAACAACAAGATTGTAGCAGCATGGCAGTATAAAATACACCTCAATTCTTACAATTGAAAGTTATAAACTAGTTGAGCCAACAATTACACTAAGTTTCTGGGCAGTGAAAGAAGATGTGGTAAAAAACGAACGGTAACAATTCGCCGTCGTTAAAACGCGGCGCTCGCGGAAAATGAACTTTCTTCGTAATTCGGATGACGTCACAATACGCAAAAGAGGTCGGGAATTAATCGGTCGCGAGAGGTCGATAGAGAGTAGGAGGTGGTAATTTTCGAAGAGGCAGCCTCATTTGCATAATTTTGTTGCCTATAAGGTCGGCACGAGCACGCCGAAGAAGAAAACAACGGCATCTTTCGGCGGAGGAATATATATGACGTAATTGCGCGACGGTCGCGCTTCGCGGAAGCACACCATTTTTTTCCGGCCCCGGTTGTTTTGAGCGGGGATTATTTCTCGGGTCTCGGTTGCGACGCCTGGGAATCCCCTTCGCTGCTACTATAGGAGCCCTGGGACGAGTGGGCGGTTTGGGGCGCGACGTACGGCACGTACTTGCCCGACTCCAGCACCTTGTACGTTGGCGCCTTCGAGCGCTCGGCGCACTGGGGTTCGGTGAACGAGTCGCCCGGGACGCCCAAAACGCCCGGAACGTCCGGAATCGGCTCAAAAGCCCACGACATTCGGTGATCGTCGGCCTCCTTGTGCGGCTTCCGGCGCAGTACGTCGTCCTCGGTGTCGATACGGTCGGCGGAAGGCGTCGCGGAGCGGCAGAGCGAGGTCTCTATCTCGTACTGTAACGCGCCGCTACCGCCTGCCGCGAGACCGCTATCAGAAGGCGATGAGGACCTGATGATTAAAAAACGTTAAATTTTTCTTCGGCACACAGCAACCGTGTTATCCCCATTATCACCATACCAGCAGTTAAACATGGGAAAAACTAAGAGGAAAAGCGGGAAGGAGAGAAACTGCTCACTAAAATGAAGATTATGAGATTAGTTTTAAACAGGGGTTGGAGTTGGGGTTAATTCTGGGGTAATTAGTTTCCTTAATTTTACTGTATAATTTCCCTCCTTCCCGCTTTTCCTACTTTTACTGTTCCCTATAAAACATGAGCAATTCGATTATTCAATACCGTCATTAACCGAAGCTATTGCAGTGTGGTAATGCAAGGGAAAATATTGATTTAATTATATATCGTTTCATTAATCCACTGTATAACATATACATTGGTACTGTTTAAACACAGTGTTCCTTTAATTTAGTACAACCTATCAACCAGCTGGGTTCAGGCAATTTTTACAAAGTGCATTGCGCACGAACACATTTACCAGCAAGGGACTAGTTTCGAACCAGCACCCTTTCGACTGAAAGGCGAAGCTCTAATCCACCAAGCCAATCGGTCGGTCAATAAACGGACTTTTACAACAGTCATTGGTCCTCCCACAGATATAAACATGATAGCAAGGCATCATTTGATTGAATTGTTCATCAGAATTGAAACGTAATACATTTCCTCTGTTCCCGCAAAAAAGCGACAGTGCCGAAAAGGGTAAAACAGAATAGAAAGTACTGTTCCTTTCAAAACGGGCCGAAAATACTAAAACTTTGGTATTTCTGGAGTCTTTAGTGAAAGGGATGCTGCAGCCTTGGGATTACAACACACGACTACGGAGTAGTTCGGATGAACTGAGTCGCATATCAAGAAAACAAGACATTGGCACAAATGTCACAAAGCGGGAATCCAGAGTTCTTATTCGCCTTATAAATCATCATTTGAACAATTCAACTTTGTAAGAATTTTTACCCCCGAAACAGTAGAATAACATTGTATCACACTAGGCTATGATGTTATATTACACAATCTTCAAAATAGCTTCGTGTTCATAGTCGAAGTTTTAAAAATTAGGTTAGTGGTTGGTAAGGTGCTTTTACTTTTACGCCCTTATGTTTTCCCATTCATGAGGATAAACATGAATATTCTATCCTCATATTTCATATCCCCCCGATTTTACCTCCGAAACAGCACAATAACATTGTATCACCTGGATGAAGAAGATGTGAGAAACCCTGATGAGGAGGGTGAAGCCAGATCGGATGGAGGGGTTAGAAAGTCCGATTCTTCATGATGTTTCCCCTCATCCGGTACTGGAAGAAGGCCCCCGAATTTCCGGGGTTTTTCCTCGTTTGTCGGGGTTTTCGATGAATCCTCCGTCGAAATGTTTTCCATCGAAGAGGGTTATGGTTGACCGACCGGAACCCCGGGGTTCGGGGGAGTCGGGGGCGCGTGGACGGGGGGAGGGGTTCATTTGTTTGGTGTAGGGGAGTCTGCGGTGGCCCTCGCTTCTGCTCGTGAACATAACCGCTTGGTTGACGGCGCTCGAGAGGAAGATTTCTTCGTCAGGAGACCTCTATGGATGGAATTTATGGCGCCGTTTGTAAAAAATCAATTTATTCAGCGAAAAAGTTGATGATTTAGCTAAATCTGAAGAAAAGTTGACGATTAGATTTTTTCCAGGAACTTCTTTTTTTAGTGACTTTAGAGTGGAAATTAGGGTTGAAAAAGAAGACTTTTTTTCTAAAATATCTCTCTGCAATCTATTTGTTTATAACTTTGTCAATTTTCCCCCAAAAAATCATTAAATATATAATTACTTCTCTTAAAGTTACTAAAAAAATGAAACTTATGTATTTTAATGTTTGTTTGGGGAAAATTTACAAACCTAGAACATGATGAGATTTTATATGGTATTTCACTCAAAAAGCTACAAACGTAACCAAAAACTACAAACCTGGATGTAATTATGCTTCAATGCGGTCTCCGCAGTTAGTCGTTTCCCAGGGTCAAATACAAGGAGTTTCTGATGGAAATTATAGAGGATTAGGAAGGTGTATCTTAGATTGTACATATAACACACTATCTATAGCAGGGGTGGGTAACTTCTCTAGTTTGGGGTCAGATGTGGGAAAATGAATTTCTTGGTGAGCCAGATTATTACATAAATAGTATTCAACATCTTAACCACATATTTATTTACTAATGCAAGGGCGACATTACAGGGTATGAGTAGATACAGTCTACGCGCCGATCAAAATCCCTTAACGGGTCATATGTTGACCATGTCTGGTCTACGTCATGTACAATGAACTGATAATTGTCGAACTTTGACCTAACAGGCTCTACTCTCACTGTTACTCTTTTACATTGTGGGACTTTTTTTAAAATCAATTGGACAACAACGCTCAGTTTGATGTCTGTAGATTGCTCTAACTCCTAACCATATGCATAACTGAAGAACTATATAACTGAGCCGTGTATCTATCTTTATTACATACATAGTCGACTAAATCATCAAAAACAATTATTATATGAAACTTGAAGGTAGATTTAAACTTAAAATAGCTGTCACCTAGATTTTAATAATGGTTGATCGGCTAAGAAAATTCTCAATCGTGCCACCGATTAGTCTGGTGGATTAGTGCGACCCTTTCAACCAAAGTGTTGCAGGTTCGACACTGGTCGCTAGCTAGTCGATTATGTCCTTGGGCAAGGCACTTTACGGACATTGCCTGAACCCAGCGGATTAATGGGTTCTACCAAAATTGAAGGAATGTCCATATCACACACAACACTACAATAGCTTCATTAACCCGACGATGGGCACGAGGTGATCTGACGATTGTTTGTGTGTTAACCCCCTTAGTTTTCCCACTCGCGGGAATAAACATAAATATCCTATCCTAAAAACCTTAATTTTTATAGAAACGACATAAAAAAAACTAGATTTTACCAAAACTCAACGAAAAGCTTGACAATAAACATGAATATCCTTCTGTCTTAAAAACACGGTCGCACCAACCATGAGAAAATCAGCGGCGTTGTCTGAAATTGAAGGAACGAGTTCTTGTGGGGGTCGAGCTGGTTGAGGGGGAAAAGAATCCATGGGAACGGCGACATCTGGTGGCCATTCTGCTTCACTTGGCCGTCCGATGAAACTATCGAAGCGAAAAAATTGATTGACAGGTTTATTTGCCGTAAAATTACAAATAATGGAAACAAAGGATTAGTCAGGGTGATTTTTAGGAGATCGTAAAAGTTGCATTGATAGAGAAGGTGTGGTTATGGATTTTTGGTGCTTTAAACATTTATTTGCTAAATTATTCTAATTTAATTTTATTTGCTTGTTCAATTAAATTTTTATTTTAATCAAAGTTTTATTATAACTTTTTTACTTTTATGGAAAAAAATTGTTTTTTCTTAGCAAAACTAATAAATTATATTAAAACATTGATTATATTAAAACAAAATAAAATTTTATAAAGTATCCAAAATTAGTTTTTACATTTGTGCTATAATAACCCTTAGTATTACAAGCACAATTTCAGGTTTTGTGGCTTAAATACTGGAAAAAATGATATTTTGTGGCTTAAATATGGAAATAATGATATTTTGTGGCTTAAATACTGGAAAGAATGACATTTTGTGGCTTAAAAAGTGGAAAAATGACATTTTGTGGCTTAAGTACTGGAAAAAATGACATTTTGTGGCTAAAATACTGGAAAAAATGATATTTTGTGGCTTAAATATGGAAAGAATGACATTTTGTGGCTTAAATACTGGAAAAAATGACACTTTGTTGCTTAAATACTGGAAAGAATGACATTGTGTGGCTTAAATATTGAAAAGAATGACATTTTGTGGCTTAAATACTGGAAAGAATGACATTTTGTTGCTTAAATACTGGAAAGAATGACATTTTGTGGCTTAAATACTGGAAAGAATGACATTTTGTGGCTTAAATACTGGAAAAATGACACTTTGTTGCTTAAATACTGGAAAGAATGACATTTTGTGACTTAAATACTGGAAAAAATGACATTTTGTGGCTTAAATACTGAAAAGAATGACATTTGTTTGACAAAAAATAAAAAATGACATATGTGGCTTAAATACTGGAAAAAATAACTGGAAAAAAAGACATTACTAACTCGAATATTTTCTTCAGTTGGTTGACGTCTCCTGTGCCGCGGAACAAAGGCCTGCGATGGAAATTCCGATTTAGTTGAAGTGGATTCCATCGGGTACTTGAGAGGCAACATCGTTATGAAATCATTTGAACTGTTGCAATGGTGAGCTAACTTTGTACATGGTGTTCTCATGGTTTTTGGTTAGGTTTTAAATATGGGTTATTGTGGTGTGGTTAAGATATTGGTTTAATTTTGTTTTAATCTGGGATTTTTACCATATTTCAATAAAAATCAAGGGGTTTCATTATGTTTCGATACAAATTTTTTTCATCATAATTCAGTCTACGGCCAGTCAAAATCCTGTCACGGGCCTAACCAGGTGCGTGGGCCGTATGTTGCCCATGCCTGCTCTAATACAACATCACTTTTACATTGATTATGCTAATTAGTAATCAAAGGTTTTCTACATCACAATATAATATTTGACCAATAATAGATTACTGGTAACTGAGTTACGTTTGGTGTTTTTTTGTTGTCCTTTAGATGTCAGATGTAAACTGTGCCTTAATAATAATACGCCAAGGACACAACCGACTAGCTAGCGATCAGTTTCGAACCTGCAATGTAGTAATAGACGTTTTCATGGTAATAAAACCAAGTGTATTAATGGGTTTACAGTTTACTATAGTTAGGGAACATCTGAATCATACACAAAACACTACAGTCCGAATCATACACAACACACTACAGTCCGAATCATACACAACACACTACAGTCCGAATCATACACAACACACTACAATAGTTCCGATAACCCGACGATATAAGAGAAGGGTTGAAAACTAGAGCGCCATGGTGCTCAAATAGAGGTTTTATGGTATATATTTATATTACTTGTTTTGCTGGCAAAACATACGGATTGTGTTTAATTAACACATTGAAACCTTAAACTTTTTTACGGACATTAGACCTTTAAGGGAACCCGTTGTTAGTTAGTACGATACAAAAATAAACCTGTTCTTAAAATTTGGAATCCCATTACTGGTTATAACGCTTGTTTTTTCATTAGGCACTGATAGTTTAACTGTTGTGAAAACACAAAAAGGTTGTGAAAAACAGACTAGTATCGAGACCTTGATAGCCTGTTGTTCATTATTACTGGAATCAAGTGACGAACAAAACAACTTTTCTATACGATGGAGTTTACGCCAGTTTGTTATGCAGCCCGTTTAATCGGCGTAATTTCCGGATTCTCAAGCGATTGAGTCGACAGGATTTCAAGGCATGGTTTATTTGCATAGAAAGGGGCTTGATTAGTTCGTTTATATTTAACACTCTTTCTTAACATGACGAATTAAGTGTTAATAATTTAAATAAATTAGCTCCAATAACCTAACGTTGGACAATAATGAAATAAGAAGGCAGCATTGCCACCCTAGAAGATTACAACCAGTGATGGGATTCAATAGGTTCACATGGGTTTGGTCGAACCCGTTCTTGGAACGTTGGGATAATAACCGATCCGATTCTTGCTTTTTTAAAGACATTATACCTTTTAGGGAACCTGTTGTTAGGAAGTACGATACAAAAGAGGACCTGTTCTTAAAATTTTATATCCCATCACTGGTTACAGCAAATGTGGACATTTACCAAAATATAAATTTCATTTGTGGCAGATTTTGGGGATTTTATTTAACAATTCAGATGAGAGTTGTAAGGACTCACTTGTTTAGTAGCCTAACCAGAGGAATAAAGAAAAACACAATATCTATTTATTAGTATCCCTTCATAGGGATTTTTTATATCCCATCACTGGTTACAGCAAATGTGGACATTTACCAAAATATAAATTTCATTTGTGGCAGATTTTGGGAATTTTATTTAACAATTCAGATGAGAGTTGTAAGGACTCACTTGTTTAGTAGCCTAACCAGAGGAATAAAGAAAAACACAATATCTATTTATTAGTATCCCTTCAGAGGGATTTTTGATCAAAACGGAATAGGATAGCTACGGGGAGAGTTTTTTTCTTTTAATTGTCCAAAAAGGATGAACAAATGAAAAGGAAAGATGGCAAAAAAAGGGGTTTGATACATGAACATTTGTTACCTTTACTTATTATTACAGAATACTAGACAGCTTGACTAATATATCCTGGATCCATATACAGTCCTAGACTCCTAGTGCTACCAACAATGTACCCCTACTAATGTAATCTATCATGGCCTACATTTCTGGTCCTGGTGCTAACATGGACCCACCCATACTAATGTAATGTATCATTTTCTACATTCCTAGTCCCGTAACTACCGTAGACCCATCCATACTAATGTAATGTATCATTTCCTACATTTCTGGCCCCAGTGCTACCATGGACCCACCCATACTAATGTAATGTATCATGTCTTACATTCCTGGTCCCGGTGCTACCATGGACCAACTCCTACTAATGTAATGTATCATGGCCTACATTCCTAGACCCGGGTCTACAGTTGACCCCCATACTAATGTATTCTATTCATTACCCCCCTGAGCATAAAAGAAGAAAGCAGTTTCAAACCTTTTGTTGTAGAGCTCTGCGAAAATGCACCCGATGCTCCATAGATCGACAGGCGTGGCGTAGCTGTCTTGGAGCAGCACCTCAGGGGAGCGATACCATAATGTCACCACCTGTTTGTGGTACAATGTGTTAAGGGAGGGCTGCCCAGTTTTATTCTACATATTACGGGGTTGTTATAAAAAGTAATGTCCGAATCATATACAACAAACTGCAATAGTTTTATTCTTCATATTATGGGGTTATTATAAAACTTTTTTGGGCAAGGTTCTTAACGGAAATTGCCCGAACCCATAGGATTAATGGGTTCTACCAAATTAAAGCAAAGTCTAAATACATAACAAACTGCAATAGCGTTTGCATCTCTATAGTGGGTGGGAGGTGATCTGATGATAGTCCGTAGCCGCTTGCTTTTTCCATTCATGTAGATAAACAAAAGTAAAGAGACCGCTGTCGAGTTTTATTCTTTATATTACATTTTTTATAAAACTGAAGGAAAGAATCATACACAACACACTGCAATATCTTTGGTAACCCTATGGTGGGTGCGAGGTAATCTAATGATTGCAGTGTAATAACGCTTCTTTCGTATTTGTGAGGTAATTTGACGATTGTGTTTAGGAAAGGAAAGTATATTTATGTTTATCTTTGTGAACGGGAAAACACAGAAGGGGCATAAACACACGGACATTCATAAGATAACATCGAACACACGGTCATGTAACCAGGGCAGTGTATTGTGCATGATTAAAACTTTCCTAATTTAGTAAAACCCAATAATACACAGGGTTTAAGCAAACTCTGCAAAGTGCCTTGACCAAGGACACAAGCGACACGTTAGCGACCAGTTTCGAACCTGCAAAAGACAACGCACTAAAGACAACATACCAAAGACAACGTACCAAAGAGGACATACTAAAGATGCCGCAGTAATGAAAATGGACGCACTAACCAACCAAGCTGTTAGCTCGATTTTATAAGTCATGGATAAATACAACCAACCCAACCAACACAAACAAATACATACAATCCAAGCACACTTTAAATTAAATGAACATTTGTACAAAAATCACATTGGTTCTTGTGAGCACACAATTCTACACAAAAAACGTAACATTACGTTAAATAAATATGTTTTTAAGGGATTTCCCAAAGGGTTTTTCCTCCTTTTTTACAGAATTTTATTTAAAATGCTGACATTTCTACACACTAAAACCGACAAACTAAAGATGCAGCACTAACGAAAACAGACAAACTAACCAACCAAGCTGTTGGCTCGATTTGTAAGTCATTGATAAATACAACCAACCCAAATAAATCCGAGTCCACTTACCACTTCCGTGAGAGCCATATCGACGCTGTATATCCGTGCGAGCCCGAAATCAGCGATCTTCACCTGCCCAGACTTGGTGACGAGGATGTTCTGCGGTTTCATGTCGCGATGGACGACTCTCATCGAGTGAAGGAAGTCGAGTCCCATCAGCATTTGCCTCATGATGTCCTGGGATATAGGTTTTCAAGGTTTTCGTTGAGTTTTGGTGAAAGATTTTGGTAAAAATCTAGTTTTTTTATCTCTTTTTTACAAAAATTAAAGTTTTTAGGATAGGGTATTTATGTTTATCCCCGTCAATGGGAAAGCCAAGGAGGTTAACACACGGACAAATAGACGTTCCTTCAATTTGGTAGAACCCAATAATCCGCTGGGTTCAGGTAATGACCGTTAAGTGTCTTGCCCAAGGACACAACCGACTAGCTAGCGATTAGTTTCGAACCTGCAGTCTTTCGGTTAAAAGGCATTCCACTAAACCACCAAACTAATCGGTTTTGCATCATATTTCAATAAAAATCAATATTCATGAAAGTTTTTTCATTGTTTTACGATAAATATAAAAAAGAATAGGTTTTTTATGATACATATCGTAAAAATAGGTTTTTCAATTGTGTTTCAATAAAAATCAAGGGGTTTTATACTGTTTCCATAAAATTAGGTTTTTTAAACCATGTATCGATTAAAATCAAGGTTTTTCTTTGAAGTTTTGATAAACATTAAGGTTTTTTATCATGATAATAAACGATTTCCTCCTCATTATATCCCATCCGTTCCTCATTTTTATTGTTTATACAGAAACTTGTAGAAGTGTTTGTTTATATTAATGGTTATCGGCGCCCTGGGGTGGCATTAGTCAGGTGCGCCGCGATTAGGGCTGTGAATACAACTAGATTCTTTCCACTGAACAGAAACACAATTGGAAACTGGTTAAGTGTTTTTGAGTTAGAGACGTTTTACTTTTTTGTATGGAAGTTAGAGTTCGAAACTCGTTAATAACTTGTTGGTTATCAGATTTGGCAAGGCACTTAACGGGCATTGTCTCAACTAAGTGGATTAATGGGTTCTACCAAATTAAAGGAACCTCTCAATCATATACAACATATTGCAATAGCAAAAATTTCTTTTAAGCAAGTATAACAAAAAATGCGTTTTAAGGGTTTTTTAAAATGTGCTGACGAAAATGACAGTTTTTTTTCAAGAATTTGACTTAATTTTGCTGTTTTTTTTCAATCAAATAAATGAGCTAGAAGGGGAATTTCCAAATCAGTTGATCTTATCTGTGGTTTAGGAATGCAAACAGCACCAGTCTCAAGTCAAGTGGGGTATCGGTAGCGTCGAACACTCTGACATATTTGAATATTACATCGCAAACACAAAAATGGCAAACACTCGGCAAGGCGCGACAAACAGGACTGTTTGCCGAATCTAAAAGCGTTTTATTAATGGGGATTTTTTCACATTCTTTTAACATGTCGTTGTACGTATGGTAAAGGTCACTGGCAAATCAAACATTACATACATACCAACATGTAGTGGTGGAAAATACGGTAGGAGTGCCAAGTGAACATTTGAAGTCATATTCGGACATTTGCAACGAAAAATACAAAAAAAGGTCCTTTGAAATAAATGAACATTTGTATAATGATCATAAAGGTCCATGCGAAAACCCAATTTGGCACAAAAAAACGTAACAATATAGTAAATAAAAATTTAAGGGATTTTTTCAAGGGTTTTTTCCCCGTTTTTTCCCCATTTTCTTTGAAGATGCTGACTTTTCTTTCAGAACTGCCATCATGCAAACTAGATACAGCAGAAAATGTCACAAAAAACCTGGCGTTACCTTTATTCTAGCTGGTTCCAACCCAGTGATGGGGGTGTTCTTTAAAAACATGTCAAGATCCTGGTCCACATATTCAAACACGAGCATTAGTTGGGTTTCGCGTTTCGAATGGTTTCCGGCGCAAATGTCAAGCAATCTAAATGGGAATGGTGAATCAATCAAGAGAGCTGAAAACCAATTCCAACTACGAATGAATTTGACAATTTGTTTGCAGATTAGTCTAGTTGTTACTGGTGTCACCTTTTAGGCGAAGTGTTACAGGTTTAAAACTGGTCGCTGGCTAGTCGGTTGAGTCTTTGGGTAATGCACTTAACGGACATTGTCTGAACTCAGCGGACTAATAGGTTTTACTAAATTGAAGGAACGCGTGAATCATACACAACACACCTCAATAGCTCCGGTAACCCGACGATGAGCGCGAGGGCATCTGACAATTGCCAGTGTGTTAACCCCCTTAGTTTCCCACGGGGATAAACATAAATATCCTATTCTATCTTAATATTTTGTAAGCTGTTTTGAGGCAAGAGTTTAACTGCAATACCAAAATGAGTAATTGCGGCAGTTTTGCCTAAGATTTGTTAAAGAAACGCTTTTAAACATAATCTGATTTGACAAAATAGAGAAAACAAAATAAGCTAAAGGTTCGAGTGGTTCGTTCATTGAAATTCATGATTTACAACAATAAGATTTGTTTATTATACATGGAAAGCTGAACTAAACCACTATCACAGCCTGTGGACATACTAAATATGAATCATGTGTCGTTCTTAATCTACCACAGGTAGTTTATGTGGTTGGTATCATAAAGTGTGTTTGGAAAGTTGGAATAATAAACAACAACAACTGTTGAAAAGTTTTTGTTGAAATGTTAAGAATTATTTTTATATTCAATTTTTTAAACAGACTAACAAATCTCACACACACAAATGAAATAAAACCATTAACTTTGCGAGTAAATTTGTGTTTTCGGTTGATAAGTGTTGATGTAGAATTATCTTATCAACCTAATGACTCCCAATAAACCTGTCTTAATTGCTTTGTGAGTTCAAAATAATGGTCCACTGAAAGTGTATGGGCATGTGGTTGTTTAGTACATGGCTACATGCTGATTATAATGAATGAATTCAAGTTTAAATGTTTCTAGCAAAACAACCCTGACTTTCTCGGGATTTGAATCTGTATAGATGCGCTTTTAAATCGCTGTACGTGTTTGAAACAAGGGGCAACACTAAAAGAAGGGTAAGGAGGGGAAACTGCAAACTAAAATTACGGAAACTAATTTTAACCCTGCCCTAAACATTAATCTCAACACCAAACTAAAACTCCAACCCCGTATTTAAAACTAACTCTAATGTCCTAATCTTTATTTTGTTGTGTAGTTTTCCTCCTTCCCTCCTTTCAGTTTTCCCCTAAAACCAGTGATGGAAGAAAATAACGGTCGATAATTGTAAAAATGTAAACAAGTGTTTTAAAAACATATGAAAAAATAAACAAGACAGCTAAATGAGGGCAAAGGTTAACATTTTTTAAAAAGTGAAATTTCCACAACAAACACAGTACCGGTACTAGAAATTTCTACAAAAAAAAACTTTTTTACACATATTTTTATAATAGTTTGCATTTTTATGTTTTTTATGTTCCTGCACATTCCGTGAAAAAAGCAAATCATTCTAAATCAAATAAACACATAGCCAAAATGCTCATTTTTAAAAATCAGTGGTGTAGTGGGATTACTCTATAGAGCAGGGATGGGCAACTTGTCTAGTCAGCGGGCCAGGTGTGGGAAAATAAAGTGCTTGTCGGGCCAGATTATTACATGAATAGTATTTAATATCTTAACTCACATATTTATTCACTAATGCAAGGGCCACATTACAGGGTATGGTTAGATACAGTCTAAGGACCGGTCGAAATCCCTTGACAGCTCAGACCTGGCCTGTCATACCAGACATGGCCAGTATGCCGTATGTTGCCCATGTCTGCTAGAGTCTAGTTTGTCTCTGATTGGGGAAAATACATTAAGCGTTAAAACATAGACATTCATAGGACATCAGGACATGGCCTTTATCTTTTACATGGATGGAAAACACAGGGGGTGTAATAATACGGTCAATCCAAACTTTACCTTATGCTCATAGTCGGGTTACTAGAGCTAATACAGTGTAGTATATGATTGAAAAATACTAGTTTGTACGTAATCTAAAACCGATTGGGTTTAGGTATTGCAAGTGCCTTGCCCTCTATAGTTATCTTTTCTAATGACTTAATATGCATAAGGGTTGAAAATTACATAACAAAGAGACGTTTCTTATCGTTTAATCCACTTAATTGCAACAACTACCCGCCGTCAGTCAAGTGCCTTTCCCAGGGATACAACCAAACAGCAAGTACGAAATCAAAACCGCAAGTGTGAATAATAGAAACGTTTTTGGAGCCGTTTTATTGAATGGTCGGCTGAAATCAAAGTCTCCATTCATAAATCAGTAGGCAGGATACAAGCCGGAAGTAATTAAATCGATTACAAACGATTATCTTGATTTAACCAACTCGCTACCTTCTACACACTATGTATACATGAACTGTAACTACAAACGTTATTTTGCTCAGAAAATATTGGTTTGGGGGTGTTTTGTCCATTGGTAATTTTTTATGGGTAAATTTTTCTGGGTTAAATTGGTTGGAGTAATCTGTCCAAGAATATTTTTGTACGGTTCATTTTTTTTCAGTGGTGTTATTTAATTGTATGTTTTTTTGCATAAAACTACTTCGTTTTGGGTTATTTTGCCATGTGGCCTTGATTGTGCGTTCCGCAGTATTTGTGTAGACCAGCGTTTCTCAAACTATGGGTCGCGACCCACCGGTGGGTCACGAAAGGAATCTTGGTGGGTCGTGAAAAGTTATAGAAAGCTCTGATCAATTATACTGGCTATTTCCTATACAAAAATCAAGGGGAAATTATCATAATTGTGACATCACACAATCTTGTGTAACATCACAGTATAAGCAAATTTTTCGTTTATTTCACCTGTCCGTGTGAGCGTAAAATATTTGCCTGGGATACATAATTCCAGAGGTGTGTTCCTTTGCAACGATAGCGTAACCTAGAAACCAACAACAACTATATATAAAGTTAAGTGGGTCGCCATAAATTGTGGTAATTAATAGTGGGTCCCAACTCTAAAAAGTTTGAGAACCACTGGTGTAGATAATTTTTGGGAAAAATTTTGTCTGTGGATATTTGTGTTTTTCCAGTGGTGTTTAATCTGAGGTTACTTGAGGTCAAGGGTGTTTTGTCCATGTTAGCTTGGGGCACTGGAGTAATAAGCCTTCTATGGCCTAAATTCCTGGTCCCAGGGCTACCATGGACCTGCCCACACTATTGTAATGTATCATGTCCTACATTCCTGGTCTTGGGGCTACTAATGAATGAAGGGTGTTTTGTATGGGAATAGCCCAAATACAGACGTCAAAATCGGTACCTGCACCCAAAAAATGCAAATAATATAATCGCCTTTATTTAAATGTTTAATTTTTGGGGTTTCTAAATTAAACCAAAACCGTTTTACCACATATTAATAGTATATTATTACATTCAAAAGCTTGGTTTCGGCATTCAGTTAAAAAAACTGTTTGATTTAAGAAAATACCACATTTAAAAAATTTCATACCATATTTAAATAACTCTTAAAATACCACATTAAAATAATTTCATACCACATTAAAATAAAGAGAAAATACCACATTTAAATACCTCTTTTAAAATACCACATTTAAATAATTTCAACCTGCCAGGCTATTTATAGTGCAAAGTAATTTTCATGTAATACTTCCAAGAATAGCTGTAGGAAAAGCCATAAAACCTTGACGTTTAAATGCTCGATAAATGATGTTTTCCTTCCTTGATTACAAACTGTTACATTACGCCTTGCAGTTGGAATGTTTTCCAGCCATTTTTATTAGGTTTTGATATAATCCTACTAATAAACACCAGTAGGAAATAAACAAGAGCAGTGCTTGGCAAAATTTTTTTGTTTAAATTACAAAAATAATTAAAAAAATTGTGATTTTGGGTTTAAACTGTTACATTTTGCCTTGTAGTTAAAATGTTTTCCAGCCATTTTTATGAGGTTCGATATAATCCTACTAATACACACCAGTAGGAAAAAACAAGAACAGTGCTTGGCAAAAACGTTTTTAAGAAAATTACAAATATAATTACAATAAAAGATTGTGATTTTGGGTTTAGTGGGGAGGTTTAAATGATGCGAAAATAAGAGGTGATGCCTGGGTTTTCCAGCTTTTTTGATCAGGTGTTGATTTACCCTAACCCTAATAAACAACAGTGGAAAAAGATGGTAACAGTGCTGTACAGAAAAGAAAGAAAAACGATTTAAAAAATAACTGTAGCAATTTTACATGGGATGATTTTTATTGTATAAGGAGACTTTTTTGGTTGGGGGGGGTGATTTTTTTATTTGGGGAGACTTTTTTTGGTTGGGGGGGGGGAGA
>CH003401.1:1191896-1204118 GCA_000149265.1 Ciona savignyi
AATACAACCTTAGCTGTACCAGTATTTATCCACATATATTACCCATCATTAAAAAACAAAATAACAACCTTACTTTTACTCGTGCCCAAAGGCAATTTAAACGACTCGATTTTTAAAAATAATGAATGGAAATGAAACTCCAAATACCGGTACCAATGTATGGTGATAAAAACAGTACAGTTTGTAGGTGACACGTTCACAACTAAAAATTAACCTAATATATTTGGAAAAATTCAAATCAAAAAGTTAGGTCACTTTCCGTTCTTTAGTCCAGAAGTAACAGGCTTTTAAGGGGGACATTCCTGGCCCAGGTGCTACCGTTAACCCAACCCCACTATTATATATTTGGGTCCCAGATAATTGAGCATGGGTGAATACACATCAGTTATTAAGGATAATCATCTTGAATTCCACCTATATTCAATGTGCTCCGGGTGTATATTATGGTGCACGCTTGAGTGCATGAAGTGAGCATACTCTATGACAAGGTCCTTTGCAAATTCTGCCACAATACATTTTTTTAATATTGGGTTTAATGAAAGATATTTGATTTTTTATACAGCTATATATACTACTTTTCTTTTATTATTTTTAGCTGCTTCTTTTTAATCACAAATCCATGCTAATTTTTAACTCCTGTAATTTTATTGTTTTACCTGCTTTCTTTTTTAAACACAACTAATGGTATGTTTAACCTAGTATAGTTTTAAAGTTTTACCTGCTTTTTTAAAAGTTACATAATTATGCAAATTACTGTAAAAGGGGCGAAAAATACACTAAATAAAGCTTTAGTTTTAGTTTATTCATTTTTTATTAAAAAAGTTTTAAAAATTAAAAGCCACAAATTACCTTGTTTTTCGAATCCGACTTTAAATGCAAAGAACTCAATTTAACATTGACCAAGTTGATTTTAGGACTTGGTCGGTTAGATCGATCAAAGTATTAAAAAATGGCAAACGAATCAAATCATGACACAGGAAACTCTGCACACTCGACATATCAACCCAGACTACCCACCGAACTACATTGGGGTGTTCGCATGACTCCAGTTGACGCAGTAACGCGATCTCTCGTACGGTGCTTAATGGCATCCCTTGTTCAGTGTTCTCCACTCTGATACATTTCATCGCGACGAATTTGTTTCTGTGGAATCAGACAGTTATTTAATGAAACTTCTATTGCAGTGTACTGTGTACGTTGTGGTGAGTATACCATGTTAATTGAGTATACCATATTAATGGTGAGTATACCATATAAAAGCGGTGAGTACACCATATAATTCGATATTTTAACAACAGTTTTTATTAAAGCATAGTATTTATTATTTCCAAAATTTTAGAAGACACCGGTGATTCACTAGGTTAAGCCGTTCTTTAAAGACACAACCGACTAGCTAGAGTTTTGATCACAAAACCATTACAACGGAAGGCATAAATTGCACTGTGTACAATGGGGTGTTCCTTAAATTTTAGAAAAACCTGTTGATCTTGGTTAAGACCTTCTTTAAAGACACAACCGACTAGCTAGAGTTTTGATCACAAAACCATTAGGGCGAAACAACACTAACCCACCAAGCTGTAAGGTTAATGTCAATTATTCGATTGGGACATTACTACAGTTTTTCTACGACCCATTAATCCAGTGGTTTCAGGCAACATGCGTTGAATGCATTCACTATGGATATAACCGAACCTTGTGTCCTTGGACAAAGCACTTAACGGGCATTGTCTGAACACAGCGGATTAATGGGTTCTACCAAATTGAAGTAATATTTGTCCGACCGGTTAGTCTGGCGGTTAAGTGCTTCGCCGTTCAGTTGAAAGGTTGCAGGTGCAAAACTTGTGGCTAGCTAGTCGGTTGTGTCCTTGGGTAAGGCACTTAACAAACATTGCTTGAACCCAGCGGATTAATGGGTTCTACCAAATTGAAGGAACATGTCTATGATGTACAACATACTGCAATATGGGCGCGAGGTGTTCTGACGATTTCCCGAGTGTTAACCCCCTTGGTTTTCCAATTCAAGGAGATAAACATGAATATCCTAGAACCTATAATGTCTGGCATAAATTAACTCCAACATATAATAACTTCCTCATATAATGACATATACGTATCTTATGCAACAAAGAACCTTTACTTACTCCTCTTCACTGTGCCTATCTTGGGCCTTAAAGACAACCCCGTATGCCCCAACCCCAATCTCCGTCAATGTGTGGTATCTATGCGAGGTCCATGGCACCCCGGTGCACGCCGGGTCCGCCCGTTCATCTTGTGGACGGCCGTCAACCCGACTCGGCACACTGGTCATCACCTGGAAAAGCAAGTTTAATGCCGACTCATGAGTTTTGACTTTACAATTAAATTGTGCCAAGTCAATGAATTCTCCTGCTTAGGATAGGATATTCATGTTTATCCCTGTGAATGGGAAAACCAAGGGGGTTAACACACGGGCAACGTCAGGTTACCTCACATCCACCATCGGGTTACCGGAGCTATTGCAGTGTGTTGTGTATGATTTATTTATTTCTTCAATTTAGTAGAACTCATTAATCCGCTGACTAGCTAGCGACCAGTTTCGCACCTACCTTCAACCTTTCAATTGAAAGGCGACGCACTTAACCGCCGCCATTAATATTTAATGTCATGTTTAAGTATGTGGTAACTTAACAACAAGCCTCCTGTGAATTGTACGGCTACAACACAAGGATTTAAATGTCTTATAATAACAATTGATGGCAGCTAATAAACTTTTGTTCATTACAAGTGTTTTTGCATGCGCCTTGTTAGCATAACTACTATGCAAAACCACCCAATGTAACTTAAAAGAATTGAATATAGGAAAAACTAAAAAGGTGGGTAAGAGGGAAGGCAGGAAACTGCACTTACCCTGCCCTAAACACTTATCTTATCCTCAGAACTAACCCTAACTCTAACCCATGTTTAAAACTAACTCTAATGCCCTAATCTTTATTATATTGTGCAGTTTCCCTCCTTTTGGTTTTCCCCTCTATAAAGCACGCCAATGGCTAATGGCCAACGGTAAAATACACCCTTTCTAAAGCCAACTTTGGACGTAAAAAATGACCAAACTGCAAATAAACCAAAGCTTACCTTGAGCGAACGCAGTCCAACTTTCCGTTTCCAAACACTTCGATGAAAAAGTATACGAGATATGACGCAAACGTCACAATTTAAGGGTTGAGTGATTGAATATGGAATTCCAGAAACATGACTTCGCCACCTACGCGATTTAGAATTCCTCGAACGCCTAACATTCCAATAGTGAAGATAAGCGCGTGGTTCAGACACGAGGTTCTTTCTTTGTGTACATTCGCGAGCGAAAAAGAAAACATAAAAGAGCCGGCACCGCTTTTGATGACGTAACACGACATGTTACGCCAACTAGCGGGTGGATGTTCGTACAGGTAAGTCGGTTCCCAAAATTTTGATCGCAAACTAAATCTTAATTTGTTGGACATCTTACGACCAAAGCATCAATATTGTATTTAAAAATTAGGGTTGAATACATTTATCAAGGTTTTAAGGTATTTTTTAATTTTAACAATCTATTTTTTAAGTATGCCTACCCCTGCATATTTAAAACATAAATATCTTATCCTACCTTCATTTAGACACCTTGCGACCCTTACTTACTTGTGCAAAACAGAAAGACACTTTTAAAACCATTAAAACAGGCGATGCGTGGTTTCTAATAGGATAATAGGATAGGATACTCGTTTGAGTCCGCAAACATGAGTTATTACAGAACACGGATAATTAACACCGGCTGCAACATTGCACTACAGGTCGCTTTACCGGATTTCTTTGAGGCTTAGTGTAATAATTAATAAACATTCATTTTTCACTTTTATTTTTTTATGTGGGTTTGGTAACCACGTCTAAATATAGCGAAAGTAAATAATTGATTGGTTTTTGGACGTGTTTTAACGACTGTCGTTTTGCCCTTGTTTTCCCGTTTTCCAAAGTTTTAACAAAAGTCCTGCTTCTTGTTTTCATCAACGAAACAAAAAATATACTTACCTAAACTAAAAGGATCACCGTCCCAATAGCAGAATGTAATGCACTAAAATAAGGCGACATCTTTTACTCTATTTTACTCTATTACTCTGTTTTCAGCGATCCATTTTAATACACTAAAATAGGGCGACCCATCTTCTTTTGATTTCAGTACTCAGTTTTACTCGTGTTTTCATCGTGGAAGCAAAAAATTAAACTTAACCAAAGTAAACTAAATTACTTGTTATGCGGTCTATGAACAGATTGCTCACTAAAACTACCTTTCTAAACTAGAGAGTATTAAACATTGTACGCTATATTTTTTACATGCAGAAACGATCGGGTTCCCTAGCTATCGCACTACCCTTGATATATGTTATAAAAAGTCTATAACGTTTGGTTTCGCATGCAGAAATAATGGGTTCCCGAGTTACCAATCTAAACTTAATATCTAACTTTTTTTCCGAAGTGAGTCTATAACGGGTGACATGGTTACCTAACCCATTGGTATATCATATACAGAGGTACAACGTTTGTTTCTGCAAGCAGAAACTAATGGGTTCCCGAATTACCCATTCAAACTTAATAGTCATGTTTTCTGAATAATGTATTCAAGTTTTAATTTTATTATTGTAACAAATTTTACGTGATACGGTTTGTAGGGTCTTTTTGGCCCTTTCTTAGTTAATTTTATTTACCTACAACTTTCATAATCCTTATCAGTTTCGAAATATGGGCTTGTGGGGCTTTAGGCTATTGTAACGTTCGTCGCATTCCTTTTGTTTATTACTTGATTGCCCTTAATTTGACGCGCGGGCGCCTTTGCCGCTGCGGCGCACTGTATAAAATATTGTGTTTAATGCGAGAGGGAAGAATAAAAACTGCCACTATACGATTCGCTACATTGGTGCTGTGACCAGGATATGATCGTGTAGTGGTTAGTACTTTACGTTGTGGATGTGACAAACCAGGTTTTGCTGCTTATAATTTATTAAGACGATGGAAGATATGTCAGTGACGTTGGAGAATGTGCTGGGGTCAATTTTCAGCCGATTTGTGCCAATAGAAATATTTTCTGGGGAGACGAGATGGGACGAATTTTCGATTTGAAGACTTGGCCGTATGTTACTGTTGGTCTGCAGAAGAAAAGGGTAAACGGTTAGCCGCCTCGCTTTCTGGAGAGGCGTTGTTCGTGCAGGCCCATCTGCCCAAGGATCAACAATATTGCTACATTTCTCTGTGTGAGGCACTGGATCAAAAATTTGGCCACGTGTATAGTTGGCAAAAATCCAGAACATTGTTGCACACAGCACAGTTACAACCGGGAGAAAAGCTTGCCGACCTTGGTACACGTTTGCAACAATTGGTGGTGAGAGGTTACCCGAAGTTGCCAAAAAGTACCCAGGAGGAATTGCTTGTAGACGCATTCATTAGATGTCTGCCTGATGAGCTGGACAGAGTTATTGTTGGAATGAGAAATGTTCGTTCCTTAAAAGAGGCGCTCCACGTGGCTATGGAAGTGAGCGACTACAAAGAATTCCGTCGTGTTCGGCCAGTTTACCATGATGTTCCCTCGACAACGAGGAACAAGGAAATGACTTTAGAAGAGGCGCACGATATAGTAAAATATGATGACAATAAAGCTGAGTTGGATGTCAAGTCGCCGATGGATCATGGAACCGAGGAAGTCACTACGTTTCAGCCGAGATTGGGCGAGGTCCACGACCGTATGGACCATGTCGAGAATGCGGTACAAGTTGAGATGAAGGAATCATTAAAGGGTCGTGCAACCGAGGCCATTGCTGAGATCGCGCCAATGCTAAATTGTGTCAATGTCCGTGATAGCGGTAATCTTATCGGTGGTGAGGAGATATCGGATGCTGTTGTGTCGGGTGCGAGTGACAGCATGGTATGCGGCCCGACCAATGTGGGGGACGAAGGACATGGGAGTTTTGTGCTGGACGTCATCGACGAGAGCCAAGACGAAAAAGACAAAGGACATGGGAGTTTTGTGCTGGACGTCATTGACGAGGGCCAAAACGAATACGACAAAAGACATGGGAGTTTTGTGCTGGACGTCATCGACGAGAGCCAAAACGAATACGACAAAGGACATGGGAATTTTGTGCTGGACGTCATTGACGAGGGCCAAAACGAATACGACAAAGGACATGGGAATTTTGTGCTGGACGTCATCGACGAGGGCCAAAACGAATACGACAAAAGACATGGGAGTTTTGTGCTGGACGTCATCGACGAGGGACAAGACGAAAAAGACAAAGGATGCAGAAAACTTGTGCCGGACGTGGACAAAAGAAAGACGGTCAAAGTATGACGTGGGTACGAGACCGATAAAAAACATTTTACAATTCTCGTTGCGCCAGGACGTGGAAGTTTGGTAGCGGACGTGATCGAGAAGAGTGTTTGTGTGTTTGATCTAGAGGAATTCGCTGTTGCCCCAGTAAAAAGCACCTCGTGGTTATTGATGAACCGGGTCTTCGACCCTGGAGGTTTATCAGCGCGTTGAAACTATTTTCGTATTGAGGGTGTGATTTAACTTTTTTTTCTGTATCGGTAATTGAAATTTTGGATATTTTGTGTTTTTTTTAGGGGGGAACGTTCGTCGCATTCCTTTTGTTTATTACTTGATTGCCCTTAATTTGACGCGCGGGCGCCTTTGCCGCTGCGGCGCACTGTATAAAAGATTGTGTTTAATGCGAGAGGGAAGAATAAAAACTGCCACTATACGATTCGCTACACTATTTTATACTTGGGTCTGTTATTAACAATGAATCTAGCCAACACTAACTAGCTCACGTTACTTTATTTCACGGACAGTTTCTTAATTCTCGTTTGATTGTAATAAATACACAGTTTAACTGAATCGTTATATATATACATACCCGGAGCTGAAGCTCCCAGCAGGCAACTACAAAGATCCGCATTTCAGAACGCGTTTCGATACTGCAAAATAAAATGTGTCGAACGCGTGGCAATTTGTTTGTCGTATACACGCATCTTTTAGTTCTGCATTTCCTTTTAGTTCTGTATTTTCTTTAAGTTCTGTATTTCCATTTTCCCTTTTAGTTCTGTATTTCCATTTTCTCTTTTAGTTCTGTATTTCCATTTTCGAAGATTATATTTATGATTGGTTAAGCCTATTTTATTTTCGGGAATTCCCCGGGGTACACTACGGGCATGCCAGTACGAGTTCTTGAAAGTTTCAACATGCTTCTATAACGCGTTCTACCCAATTACCTGGCGACCGGTCATGCTTGTCACCAAGGTGACACAGAAAAAAGGAAAAAAAAACAGAGTAAAATAAAAATGTGTTTTTTTGGAATGAAAAGGAACTCATAACAAATGTGCAAACCCGTCAAATTAAATGCTTCAAAAAACAACCGCGTAGAAAGTGACTAAGATGAAAATCGACCCAGTATCCGTATAGGCCTATATACTAATATCCTTTGCCAATACACCATGTAGTCAAACAACAAGTATTAAAGTAGTGGCAATAATCACTAAAGTTAACATTTGAAGTTTGGATAACCATTAATCGATGGCGCAGGTTACTTGGGAGTTGGAATTGACATTGTCGTTATACACTTGGCACAGAATTAGGATATCCTCATTTTTTTCTTTATTTTTATTCCGGGCTAGGTTTTGATCCTATGATGGGTTTGTCACCAAGACCTTTTTTTTGTTTTGCAATCGGTGGCGTTATCCACTTGGCCACATGGCCTTAACATGATGTACTTACTACTTTATTCCTAGTTGTAAGAAAACGACTGGGTTGGTACATGACTGAGTATTTAGTTGGTAGACTTACATGAGAAGTTAATCCAAATAGATAAGTTTTAGTTATGGATTCCTGTCGAAATTGCAATGGAAACGCATTTAAATTTAACTTCGTTATTTTCGTTAAATAGAAATAGTCGATAAAACACGTTAGTAAAATGGATATGTCCGGCCGGTTGGTCTAGCGGTTAAGGAGGCGTTCAACTAATTATTTTCCCTATCTCTCCAATGCAAACTGACCTCACAAAAACGACTGTCACTCAAAATCCTGACATAGGAAGTCTTATATTTTTTCACAATTTAAATTTGAAGCTTGGATCTGCAACCTTAGCTCAAAACCCTACAAAATTTTGTTTAAATATTTTGAGCCCATACCCCTTCGTACATCGGCAACTTTTTTTCCAACAAAACAGCTATCAGATGCACAATCAACACCTTTATTTTACAAAGCACTGCTCCACGATTACAAAACTTTACAGCTAAACGAGAACACTGGCCTGCAGCCTAGCACATGCTGCTTTTAACCAAACAAACATTGGGGAATCACCACCATTGTTACTCAGCAAAACACTCGTTTAAAAAGCATGACTCATGGAGGGTACCACTCGTCACATCCTGCCGTTCATAGAGGTCTTTATTGGTTATACGCCATCTTAAGTGCTACCTACACCTTTCAATTGAAAGGTTGCAGATGCGAAACTGGTCGATAGCTAGTCAGTTGTGTCTTTGGGCAAGGCACTTTACGGACAGTGCCTAAACCAAGCGGCCTAATGGGTTCTACCAAATTAAAGGAACGTGTCTGTCATATACAACACGCTGCAATAGCTCCGGTAACCCGGCGGTGGGCGCGAGGTTAATAGTATAATTTGCAAACAAAATTCTAAAAATCAAACGATATAAATCTCTGAAGAAAATCTTCTTATTTAACTTCAAATATTTTAGTATTGTCGGTTCCTTACCGTTTAGGCTCTCCATCAAGGATACGCTAAGGGTTAAAGTCGTATTTATTAATGACTCGCGCAACGGTCTGGTAAGGAAATACTAACGGGCATACATTTTGCCATCTCACAGCAAATAAATGGTAATCAGTTCTGAAAAGAACTATTGGTGAATCTCAAGTGGACTGATGAACGAGGCAGTGGCAGTCAGTTCTGAAAAGAACTATTGGTGTGTCCCAGGTGGACTGATGTGTAAATACAAAACACGGCAATTTATACTGAAAGCGACAATGGGCGCGAATGCAATAAAACAGGGCGTCCGCGTTATGTGACGTTTGTCGTGACGATCAGTGCGTTGTTCTCTTGTGCAACCGGTGCAATTAATATAATAACTGTGGAAAATTCTCACACGAGAATTTGCAACAGTATTGTATGTTATTTTTTTCTGCATTTAAGAAATAAGTATGTTTGATTTTTTTTCTGCATTTAAGAAATAAGTATGTGTTTGAAAGTTTAAAAAGTGTGCGTTTCTTTTTAACTTTGCTCTCTTGTATACGTGAAATCAGCTGTTAACGCAGTGATGCGAAGACAACAAAACAAGAAAGATCTACCGACTGTGGTATCTGTTATTATGCAAAACGTGAACTCAACTGGTAGTGAACTTTGAACAGTCGTGTGGTCGAATTGTTAACGCGAACGATTTACAGTGGCACCCCGCTTACCTGACCACCTATGGGACCGCGGTCGCGTTAGCCGGGTGGCCGTGTTAGCGAATTTTGCTTTGCGCATAACCTTTTCTTTGATTGACAGTTCTCTCGGTTTATTTTTACTAAATGCCATTATAATTACAACTGTTAGTACTAAAGTTTATCTTATTGTTTTGATCACAAAAGAAATATAACCTTATATATATATATATATAAGAGTTTTGGACCAAAATATGACGGTGGTGATCTGGAAACTGGAGTGGTCACGTTATTCAAACTGAATGCAATGCATTACCATAGTAAATTATTTGGGACCGCACTAAAGTGGTCCTGATCCAGTATGGAAAGTACGTCATTTTTCGCCAGTAATGAAATTAGGAACAGATGTGTGGTTGAATGGTTAACACTGTCCGGCACTGTCCGGCCCGATGGTCTAGCGGTTAAGTGCGTCGCCTTTCAATCGAAAGGTTGCAGGTGCGAAACTGGTCGCTAACTAGTCGGTTGTGTCCTTGGGCAAGGCACTTTACGGACATTGCCTGAACCCAGCGGATTAATGGGTTCTACCAAATTGAAGGAACGTGTCTATCACATACAACACACTGCAATAGCTCCGGTAACCCGACGATGGGCGCGAGGTGATCTGACGATTGCCCGTGTGATAACCCCTGGGGTTTTCCCATTCACGGGGATAAACATGAATATCCTATCCTATCCTATCCTATCCTAACACGAACGATTTATACAATGTTTCTGATGATAAAATGGTCTTAGTCACAATACCATCATAGGTTTGAAACTTAGCCTGTTAAAAAATTTCAGGTTTTCAGGTACCTCTAATTACTACAGGGTCGCTTGGAGAGCTTGGAACCCTAAACCTAACTCTAACCCTAACCCTCCAAGCGCTCCAAAAGATCCTATAGTAATTAAAGGTACCAAAAGTTTGCATGTTTGGGAGTAGTATATAATTCGGGTTACTCGCCTTTTTAAGTATCAAGCAGTTGATTTTTTATTGGTATTACTTTTTACATTTCAATAATACTTTAAATTCTATTCTAACCAACTAAACCGCATACGTGTTAGGAAAAGCTGACTTTACTGTAATATTTCAATTTGATTGATGAATGTTTAATATCATAAACATTTATTCTTACCTGTAAGCTAAATAGAGCAACGTGTGTGGTATATGCTTAGCATTTACATTATTTAGGACAACACTAAAGGGAGGGAAAGGGGAAAGGAGGGTAACTGCTCACTAAAAGGAGGAAAACTAATTTTAACCCTGTTATAAACACTAATCTTAACCCCAGAACTAACCCAAACTTTAAAACTAACTCTAATGTCCTCATCTTCATTTTAGTTTGCATTTTCCCTCCTTCCCTTTTTTTTAACCCCATTTTTTATAGATTTAAAGGACAGGACAAATGTTTTTTGTTTATATATGTGTTGTTTTTTTTCTTCAACCCTATTAAATATGTTTTGGATTGCACTTTATCACAAGAGCCATTGTGAACCATTGGTTATGAGAGATATTTTCTATTGCAATGTCTTTTATGTGGTTAAACGTTTTTACTGTGTTTGTTTAATTTAACCCATTAATTTAATGGATTAAGGAAAAATCTCGTTAACACGGGAAACACTTAATTGATGGAAGAAGAGAAATTGCTTAATAAACTCCGAAAAATCATTTTAACCATACCTTAAACCAGTGGTTCTCAATCACATTAATTGAGCTGACCCTGAAGGAAGGAAGTTGAAGGTTGTTTACTCCATATAACTATATCTTTTAATAAATTAGTACGTCAAATAGTAATAGTGGTTGCAAAATAACCTGCGCTATTCAACCAAGGATCATGTAATGCATTTATAAGAAATCATAACAGCATGTATGAAAGATTGTTCGATATGAATAGACATTGACTATTAATCAATCATGTTTATTAGTTAAGCACACAAGATTAAAAAATACGAAAATATGTAAAACTTAAGCTTAACTAGGGGACATAGAGAAATTATGCGGTTATCAAAGCAGGTACCATAATAAATGCAACTAAAAATATTAAATTAAATAAATAAATAATAATAAGAATGGAAGTGCCAAAACTTGTGCAAAATATTGACAAAATTACGAAAGCATCATAAACAGTGAGTTACACAGTGTTACATAGATTGATGTATGAAAAAATGTATTCATCAAAGTTACCGGCATTAGTCTTTGTGGGCTTGTTGTGTAAGTGTCTGCCTTGCAATTTTATTTGCTCAAGTTGTTACAATCGAGGTCAAAGGTCCTTGATTGGACTTTGAACACTGTTTATCTTCAGCCACGTTTGCTACTTACAGAGATTACTTCTCCTGTTGTAATCTCTATTTTTAAACTGCTACCAGTACTGTGTTTCAATTGGACTAATTATAAGGTGTAAGCTGGTTATTTATTCTGTCAAATTCAGTTTTTAAGGTTCTAGTATAAAATTCAGAGCAATGCTGTGCTGCTTCAGTTAATTGAATCAGTTTTTGTGTTAGATAGGATAAGATAAACATGTTTATCAAGAATAGGAAACACAAGGGGGTTAACACATGTGCAGATCACCTCGCGCCCATTGTCGGGTTACGAAGCTAATGCAGTGTGTTGTATTTGATAGATATGTTTCTTTAATTTGGTAGAACTCATTAGTCCACTGAGTTCAGACAATGTCCGTTAAGTGCCTTGCACAAAGAGACAACTGACTAGCTAGCGACAATTTTAAACTGTAACCTTTGGTTGAAAG
>CH003401.1:1204642-1214780 GCA_000149265.1 Ciona savignyi
ATAGTTGTTAAATAATTATGAAGTTAATCGCTGAAGTATTTTGTTTAACTTTATCTGTCTGTTGCTGTATAACAGGTAACTGCTAAATTATTTTATATCCCTATATTAATTTACCAAATTGTCCATGTTTATAAATACTGGTATAGATTTAAAAAATATTTGGTACTTTTTCTATGTGGTGTTGTGCTTGCCCTATAAAAAGGTGGTTTTCTCAGGTTTTTCCACACAAATAAGCTTGGTGGGTTAGTGTATTGCCTTTAAGTTAAAGGATTGCAGATTCGAAACTGTTTGTTAGTCAGTTGTTTCAATGTACAAGACACTTATCAGACACAGCCTAAACCTAGTGAATGATGGGTTCTACAAAATTAACGGAACATCTTAATCAAACATAACACACTGCATTAGATACGGTAACCTAACGGTGGGCACGAGGTGATCTGACGATTAACCATGGGTAATGCCCATTGCTTTTTCCCATTCACTGGGATAAACATGAATACCCTATCCTATCCTGAACAAGAATATCCCATCCTACCTTGATAGGTCAAATTTAATGCAACTTCTTCCACTAGTCCCTGTTGGATCCTCTGGACTAAGCTACAACCCCAACAAGGTATATAGATACAGCTATGAAGCTGAAGTAACACTCAATGAAGCAGACCTCACTAATGAAGACAAAGTCCATAGAATGCATGCAGATGTTGGTTAGTTGTAACCGATGCTTATTGTCTTTAAATTTGTATTTACAATTTTTTTGGCGATTTTGGTGTCGTACTTGTGTCGTTTCGCTGGGTTCAGGCAATGTCCGTTAAGTGCTTTGCCCAAGGAAATAACCGACTAGCTGGCGACCAGTTTCGAACTTGCAACCTTTCGGTGAAAAGACGCACTAAACTACCAGACTAATCTGTCAGACTTACCGCTAATATATGTTCCTGACATAACTTAAAACCGCAATCTGTTTCATGTTAGGCTTAAAAGTTGGAGCCGTGTTTGAATTGTCCTCTCAATGGACTAACCCTAGCAACCAGAATGATCAGATCATACAAATGCAGGTAATTGATGTGTCGGTTATTTTGTTATTTTTTATTTATTATGAAACACGATTTAACTACTAACTGTTGATTGTGTATGTGGTCAGCTCGTCTGTCTAAACTCGACTGTGGGCAAGTTTTTAGCTCGACTGGGCAAAGGCTCAGCTTGGCTGTGGGCATGTGGTCAGCTGACTGTGGGCATATGGTCAGCTAGACTGTGGGCATGTGGTAAGCTCGACTGTGGGCATGTGGTAAGCTAGACTGTGGGCATATGGTCAGCTAGACTGTGGGCAAAGGCTCAGCTTGGCTGTGGGCATGTGGTCAGCTGACTGTGGGCATGTGGTAAGCTAGACTGTGGGCATCTGTTTAGCTCGACTGTGGGCAAAGGCTCAGCTTGGCTGTGGGCATGTGGTCAGCTTGACTATAGGCATGTGTTTTGCTCGACTGTGGGCAAAGGCTCAGCTTGGCTGTGGGCATGTGGTAAGCTAGACTGTGGGCAAAGGCTCAGCTTGGCTGTGGGCATGTGGTCAGCTGACTGTGGGCATGTGGTCAGCTAGACTGTGGGCATGTGGTCAGCTAGACTGTGGGCATGTGGTAAGCTTGACTGTGGGCATGTGGTAAGCTCGACTGTGGGCATGTGGTAAGCTCGACTGTGGGCATGTGGTAAGCTCGACTGTGGGCATGTGGTAAGCTCGACTGTGGGCATGTGGTAAGCTCGACTGTGGGCATGTGTTAAAGCGACTGTCGATGCACCAGTCCTAAACTGTATCTTTAAGTAATACATGCAACAAACATTAATTGGTGAACTCAATCATACTTCCCTTTATTCACAAATATAATCAAACTAACCCTCCCATATCCCTCCCATTATCACCAGTTTGAAGAAGCAGAGATATTCAATGTGAGTGATCGTTTAAAGAAAGACAATACATTCTACTCCACCAGGAAAAGCAAGTCATTAAGGAGCATTGTGAAACCCCTTATTTTCCGCTGGACAAATGGAAAGGTAACTGGTGATGTCCATTCTAGTACCAATATTCGATTGGAAATAATTCACAATTATTTTTGTATTCTACCTTTTTGTAAAGTATTTTTGGATTCTACCCTTTTATAAAGTATATTTGAATTCTACCTCTTTTAAAGTATATTTGAATTCTACCTTTTTTAAAGTATATTTGAATTCTACCTTTTTAAAAGTATTTTAGGATTCTATCTTTTTATCAAATTTTTTAAATTTAAATTAAATTTTTATGTTGAACAAAATAAAGTAAAAAAGTCTATTTTGCGTGTTCTCTCATTCAAAAAGTCTCATTCAAAATTATTCCAAATTCTTGATCCAATATTAATTTTCGAACATGAGCTGATTTGAAAAGGACATTCTTTAGTAGATAAAGCATACATTTCTTTGATAGCTTACTTTATGCTTAGTGCAAAACATTCTATTCTCAAGCTGTTTATACGAACTTGTTGTTTTAAATTTGTGTCGTAAAAATATGCAAAACAAACCATCTAACTCTATAAAGTAATTGAAATTAACACTGCAGTAAATTAAGCTTACCGAATATTGGCCTACAGTAGTACTAAACTACGAAATTTTATTGCCAGATTCATTAGATTTACTGCGTCTATTTAATGTTCACTTTTGTTATCTATGTAAAAAGCATGCTTTAGCCATACCACTACATAATAATTTCATGTATTTTTTTTCCAAGAATGCTGTATATTCTACTTATTAAAATAGCATGAAAATCCTGCTTTAAGGATGGAAAAGGATATTGAAGTTTATCGCATTAATGGGAAAAAGCAAGGGTGTTAACACACGGTCAATCGTCAGATTACCTACCGCCCACAGTCAGGTTACTGGAGCACTGTGTGTGTGTATGTGTAATAAAAAAAATAAGTTTTTTTGCAAATTTGATTATTATGGCTATCAGACTCTTACAGATTGCAATGTGTCGTCCACCTTAGTAAGTTTCTAAATGTGTTTTCTAAAAGTTTAAAAAATGCGTGTTAGAATTCAGGTGCATGGTATAGAATGGATTATCAGATCTCCTTTTATCTCTGGATCATCTTAAGATTAGCTTAGACTTAAGTTCTATTAATCATTGGATCACCCTAAGTCTGCACCCAACATTTTTTAATCACAGCACTATGCTTAGATCTATACCAACGTCCATCATCCCCATGTATCAACCTTGCACCATTATGTTTCAGATATCGGAGTTGTACGTGAACAGAGCAGAAACAGTGACATCGCTCAACATCAAGCGAGGAATACTGGGATTGTTGCAACTACAAACGCAAACTGGGCAACGGAAAGAGGTAATTTTGACTGGTTTGGTATCTTATCTTTGCATGTCTTACCCAGGGCCAAAAATCCAATAAATTTCGGGCGAGTAAGAATTTACTCGCGTGTGGAAGCTTGCGCGAGTAAATTGTTTACCGCGACTCTTTTGTTATGATGCTGCTGTAAGTGTATTATAAACACAGTCGCTTTTAACATTCGTCCCTAAATTCCAGGAAGACCCGTCAGGAAACTGTGAGGTTTCTTACATTGTGGATGGTACAGAGGTGCAAAAGATGAAGAATGTGGCTTCTTGTGTCAATAAAGAGGAAGGATTCACCAGTTTAAACAAGGTATGCGGCCGAACAAAGATAAATTTTAATTAAGTATATATGCTTACTGCTACATAAAATCAAAAAAAAGAAAAATCCTATTAGCTTGGTGGTATAGTACGACGTTTTTCAGTTGAAGGGTTGCAGGTTCGAAACTGGTCGCTAGCAAACTAGTCGATTGTGTGCTTATGCAAGGCAGTTAACATACATTGCCCAAACCCAGTGGAATGATAGGTACCAGCAAATTGAAGAAACGTCTAAATCATACACAACACACTTCAATAACTTTAGTAACCTGATGGTAGGTGCTAGGGGATCTAATGATTGTCCTTGTGTTAACCCCTGTATTTTGACAATTGCTAATGTTTAACACTTTTTATATTTTTTAAAGTATTCTATTAAAAACGCTAATCTTCATTCAAATTCATCCCTTTCAGGCACTAGGCGTTACCAGTGGTTCCACAAGCAGGGCAATATACACTTTATCTAGCGATCTGAGTCATATTCTCTTTGCTGTAGCCTTGGAATCACATTCAGTACGTGTGAATATTAAGCAAGACGTCAGTCTGTTCGTACTTGGCCGGTAAGTTATATGGGATTGTTTTGAAGGTTTTTACCTTTAGTTTGTGGTGCCTTGCTGGTTGTGTAGTTTATTATATAACATTTCTGAGTTTAAGCATGCATTTTCTGTTTGACCCTTTTGACCTTGTTTTGCTTAACATTCATTTAAATTTGTGTGGAAAGGTGCTATTCTAGAGTTGCCTTCCCACATTCTCTGCACAACTTTTTGTTCACTGTTGATTATATAAGACAGGAGGATAGGATATTCATGTTTATCCCTATAAATGAGAAAACCAAGGGGGTTAACACATGGTTAATTGTCAGATCACCTTGCGCCCACCGTGGGGTTACTGGAGCTATTGCAATGTTTTGTGTATGATTTACACATTGCTTCAATTTGGTAGAACCCATTAATCCGCAGGGTTCAGGCAATTATCTTTAGTGCCTTACCCAAGGACACAACCAACTAGCTAGTGACCAGTTTCGTAGCTGCAACCCTTAGGTTAAAAGGCGTAGCACTAAGCCATCAGACTAACCAGTCGGACTAAACATTCATTTGAATTTGTGTAAAAAGATGCTCTTCTATAGTTGCCTTCCTTCTAACATTTTTTGCACAACATTTTGTTCACTGTTGATTATATATAAGACATCGAACATAATGATCTTCACATCACCTTTGTTTTTATATGTTTCAGGCAAAAGCTTGGATTAATGGATTATTCTGATCAAAAATCAGCCAAGGTCGCAAAGTCTAAAGAAGACGCTTTGAAGAATTTTGCTTCCGGTATTTTGGTTGGTTTATGTCTGACTATTTTTATCTGTATTTAAAACTTTATTGGGTTAAAGTTCTTGTGAGCTAATACTCTAATGTGTTGAAACTTGTGTGGGTTGAAACTAGTGTGGGTTGAAACTTGTGTGGGTTGAAACTTGTGTGGGTTGAAACTTGTGTGGGTTGAAACTTGTGTGGGTTGAAACTTGTGTGGGTTGAAACTTGTGTGGGTTGAAACTTGTGTGGGTTGAAACTTGTGTCGGTTGAAACTTGTGTGCGTTGAAACTTGTGTGGGTTGAAACTTGTGTGGGTTGAAACTTGTGTCGGTTGAAACTTGTGTGCGTTGAAACTTGTGTGGGTTGAAACTTGTGTGGATTGAAACTTGTGTGGGTTAAAACTTGTGTGGGTTGAAACTTGTGTGTGTTGAAACTTGTGTGGGTTAAAACTTGTGTGGGTTGAAACTCGTGTGGGTTGAAACTCGTGTGGGTTGAAACTTGTGTGGGTTGAAACTTGTGTGGGTTGAAACATGTGTGGGTTAAAACTTGTGTGGGTTGAAACTTGTGTGGGTTGAAACTTGTGTGGGTTGAAACTTGTGTGGGTTAAAACTTGTGTGGGTTGAAACTTGTGTGGGTTGAAACTCGTGTGGGTCAAAACTTGTGTGGGTTGAAACTTGTGTGGGTTAAAACTTGTGTGGGTTAAAACTTGTGTGGGTTGAAACTTGTGTTGATTGAAACTAGTGTGGGTTGAAACTCGTGTGGGTTGAAACTCGTGTGGGTTGAAACATGTGTGGGTTAAAACTTGTGTGGGTTGAAACTCGTGTGGGTTGAAACTTGTATGGGTTGAAACTTGTGTGTGGGTTAAAACTTGTGTGTGGGTTGAAACTTGTGTGGGTTGAAACTTGTGTGGGTTGAAACTTGTGTGGGTTGAAACTTGTGTGGGTTGAAACTAGTGTGGGTTGAAACTTGTGTGGGTTGAAACTTGTGTGGGTTGAAACTTGTGTGGGTTGAAACTTGTGTGGATTAAAACTTGTGTGGGTTGAAACTTGTGTGGGTCAAAACTTCTGAGGATTGGAATTTTTTTAAGTTAAAATCTGTATCTCTTGTCCCATGAATCCATTACATTATTGCAGCGCAACGAAAACGGGGCGATAAATACGTGAAGGACTCGCTGATGTCAGTCAGAGATGTGAGAGATTGTGCTGAAGGTTGTCTTAATGTAAGTTGAAAGGTTATCAGTTGGACATTTGGTTTGTTTTTAAATTTCTTTATTAAAGGCCTGTTGTCATTTTTTCTGGAACTGAATCTCACTTTTTGGGGAAAATGCTGAACTTTATTCAAGTTTCGCAATAAATTACAGAACAATTATTTGTGTTGATTGCAAATTTACTTACTTATTACTAGTATTTATAAGTTTTGTAAACAAAAAAACACAATATTACTCGGTGTATAAATCTCCGTAAATCAACACCCAAATACACTTCACCTTCCCCCCCAAAAAAAATTATTTTACTCATTTTTGACGTAAACAAGATTATTTACCCCTACAAAAATGCAATTTTACTTCACCCTCAGATAAAATCTTCACCCCTTCTTCCCCCCAGATAAACGAGGTGGTGGAGCAGTTTTACGACGATCTCACAAAGGAAAATATGGCCAATACAAGCTCGGTCCAAGCTTATATCATGGCTGTGCGTGCTGCAAGACAGGCCGACGCAAAAACTTTGGAAAAACTGATGAAAAACAAAGAAAACGAAGATATAAAGTAAGTTATTGTGAATGATACTGGAGTTAGTAGATATTGGTCCAATTTGCATCAATGTAGACTATAGTTGTTGATTTTTTTTCGTAAAAATTGGAAGGATTCATAATATTGCTTAGCTGTAACTGGTCAATGGCAAAATTTAAAAGAATTAGCAAAACAATTAAATTTAAGTTTAGTTTCAGTACTAGAAATTCATCCTGCTTTTATTTTAATCATCAAGGACTTGCTTAATGGATTAAAAGTGGGGTGAAAGTAGGGATTTTTCATGCCCCACGTTTTAAACCGGGGTGGTAATTTGGTGGCTATGGTGGCACCCTTTAGTAACCATAAATTCTGGTTAAAGTGACTTTAACATCGATTTAAATTAAAAATTAACAAAAAAAATTTCAACTGCACACACCCTCATGACATTTTTTCAGTCTTAATATAATGTGCATTGCTGGAATCATCCAAATTTCTAAAAGAGCATTAACATGCCTCACAAAATAATAGTAATATTACATCACCTGTGGTAAACCCCCAATCTCAGATTCACCCCAGTAAACCCTCTCATCCCAGATTCACGCTGATTGACGTGCTAGCGGCAGCCCAGACCCCAGCGTCGCAGTCAGTCCTCATGAAACAACTCGATTTCTCAGTCACCGAGGACACAGGGTTTATCGAACGAGCGTTAACAGGGATAGCATTCTCCTCACATCCTTCCCAGGCCACTCTGCAAGGTCTACTGGTAAGTGGTGAGCTTCAGAAACGAATAACCCCTACTGCCCATTTATAGTAGGTCACAAGACCCATTTTTTCACAGTTTGAGTCTTACTTTTCCATACATAGTCTGAAATAGATAAAATTATCGCTTTATGACTGAAGGGTCTCCTGGTAAGTGGGTTGGGTTTGGGAAACAATTAGCCGCTACTACACAGCTCAGTAAGGCCTATTGTGTGCATCGTCACAAGCCCCATTTTTTCACAGTTTGAGTCTTACTTTTCCATACATAGTCTGAAATAGATAAAATTATCGCTATATGACTGTAGAGTCTCCTGGTTAGTGGGTTGTGAAACAATTAGCTGCTACTACACAGCTCAGTTAGGCCTATTGTGTGCATTGTCACAAGCCCCATTTTTTTACAGTTTGAGTCTTATTATCGCTTTATGACTGTATAATCTCCTGGTAAGTGGGGTGGGTTGGCAAACCATGTGCTGCTACTACAAAGCTTAGTTATTGTAGTTCACGAGCCCATGTTTTCGCAGTTACTTTTCAAAACATAGTTGTAAAACCCCAATGGATTTTTAGTTTTACCCTTTACCTCTTGCATCTGAGTTTTAAATTTTATCTTTACCCTTAAACCTCATTATTTTTTTATTTTTTATTTGTCTCTAAATTATATGGATTTCCAGTTTTATCCTTTGTCCTTGCCCAGTGTGATTCTTACCCTTACATATAAAGTTGGACTTTAGATTCTTATCTTTGCACTAAGTGAATAAAGTCTATGGGATCCTAATTTAATCCTGAAGAGTATAGCATTTATAGTTCGTTTTGTTATTTGGCAAGGCACTTAGCGCACATTGCCTGACCCTAGTGAAATAATGGGTTTTACAATGTTTAAAAAATGTTTTAAATATACACAACACACTGCAATAGCTTAAACTGAAGTTTACCATTCAAATAAACATGAATATCTGATCCTAATCTTCTCCACAAGATTATTATGGGCTATAGCTATCCACAAATATCCTATCCGTATCCGTACATGTACCCAGCTGGGATTAAATTGATACCAATATTCGCAGACAGTGTTCAAGAAAAAGATAGCAAGCGATAAAGTGAGAGAGACGGTGGGACTGACTCTTGGCGCTGTGCTCAACAAATTCTGCAGGATTCGTGAAGAAAACTGCAAATCTAAGGTTTGTGAAAATGGATGGGCTAAAACTCAAACAATTAATTCACTGGGTTCAGGCAATTTGCCTTGTGCCTTGCTCAAGAACACAACTAGTTAGGGACCAGTTTTGATGCTATAATCCTTGTTTGTATACAGGTAGTTAAACATACTTGTGGTTGAAAAACATACGTATGTTGTGTGGATGTGGTTAAACGTGTGGATAGTTTCAAAGTCATTACCCCCTTGGGTGGTAAGTAAATGTTAAATTGAAAGGGTGTTAACACACAGACAATATTCAGATTACCTTATGCCCACAGCTTGACCAACTTAGCTATTGTGGTATTGTAGCGACCTGGCTACGTCACGGTCTAGGAACCGAATCGGGCTTTGCCTTTTTCTTGTGTTTTAACCACGTTGTGTTTAATCCATTACTTCGTTGTTCTTTTACTGTTGGTACGAATACAAGTAACATCTCTACAGTATTGTATTTTATATATTAAATAGCCTACTTTAGTATCTTTTAATCCATCAAGTTTCGGAAAGCTTAGTAAGTGATGTACCCAGAAATTCAACTCACCAGCTAGCAGTTGGTTTCATTCCAACAAACTATCCCTTACTAGGTCCACTATTTCCTCACCAGGATAAATATGATGTTCGTATATATTTTACAGTGGGACATGACTGTAATATGTAAACCAAGAAACTTAACTTAAATGGGATAGAATATTTAAGTTTATCCTGTGGATTAGTGAAATTCTACAAAAGTTATAACAAGTGTATTAGGTTACCTTGTGCACACAGTCAGGTTTACGAAGCTGTTGCAGTTTGTGTATAATTGATACATTTCTCTAGGTCCAACCCATTAATATCTTGCGTTTAGGCCAGTGGTTCTCGATCTTTTTAACCTCAGGGCGTACCCGAGACCAATTATGATACGAACGGGCGCACTTTGCACGGGGAGTCAAAACAATATGCTAAATACTCAAACAATTTAGGAAAAATATGGATAATTAAAAGTTTAAGTTAAATAATTTCATCACCGAATTTTCCAAATAACGAAATTACTGTTTCTTGAGCGCTCGTGCTTTTTGAAAGTTAATGTAGAACTAACGTTACAATGGAAAAGAACGAACTAGACACTAACCATTTAGTAGTTTATGATCTATGCACACTCTGTTGTAAATTTATGAAATGCAAGTGTGGCGCACCTAGATAACCCCTATGGCGCACTAGTGCGCCGCGGCGCACCATTTGAGAAGCACTGGTTTAGGCAATTTCCGCTAAGTACCTTGTTGCCCAAGAACACAACCGACTATCTAGTGACCAGTTTAAAACATACAACCATTCGGTTAAAAGGCAACGCACTAACCCACCAAGTTCCTTGCCCAAATACACAACCGATTAGCTAGTGACCAATTCAAAACCTGCAACTCCGGTTGAAAGGCTTCGCACTAAACCGCGAGACTGATCGACCATACATGCAACCCTTCTGTCAAAGGGCAACGTACTAACCCACCAAGCTAATCA
>CH003401.1:1223636-1242955 GCA_000149265.1 Ciona savignyi
ATTTTACCGCATACAATACAATTTTTTTTTCTTATTGTTTATTTCGCTGCAGCATTTACCACCAACAATTTGAAAACACATGTCATATATACATATACCAAAACAAATATGGCGGTATAAGGTTGGTTGCCAGCTCTACTTCTTAGTACAAATGTGATACCGGTATTTTTGGGTAAGTCAACTGGGCAACACTAAAAGGAGGGAAACTGCTTACTAAAACTATGGAAACAATTTTAACCCAGCCCTAAACACAACACTAATCTCACCTTTTTTTCTCATTAACACAGGTAGAAAATGCACAACCACCTTTATTTCACAAAGCTTTGCTCCACTATTACAAAATTGTCCAGCTAAACGTGAACACCTGCTCGCACACTTGCGCATGCTGCTTCCATACGGACCAACATTGGGGAATCACCACTATTGTTAAAATTAATAATATTTATATTTGGTTGTGGGGTTTTGCATAAGTTTGTTGTTTCTTCTGGCATTAACTGTAGCCTACTCATTTATGACTCTAGAAATTCGAATTCCGTCATGGAAAGTTATTTTATTCTTGATTAAATGCAGATACAGTAAAACACAAAGTTAAACTAATTTTGGTAATTCTGACAGGACATGGCAGGGCGAACGCCGGGCGTTCACATTAATAAAGGTTATTAAATAAACTCCTATTCTCGGTCTGTGCGTTCTGTTCTTTCTTTTTGAACTTTTTTTTAAACAAGTAATTAACGCAGGTGTCAAACATAAAAGCGAATTTTAACGATACAAACACAAAGAAAAACAATTATATATATTGCCGGAAATAGTTCTTTCACAGACGCAAACCCATAACGCTTCAAAGGTTTGCTTAAAATGTCGAGCCGGTTACCCCTCCGTACATCGGTAACTTTTTCCTAACAAATCAGCTAGGAAATGCACAATTAACGCCTTAATTTCACGCTGCTCTACTCCACGCTATGTAGGCTACACGACAAACACAAATAAATTGGTCACTGCAAACATATAATTATAGCAAATTTACAGCGAATTTTTAAACATATAATTATAGCAAATTTACAGATATATAGGGATAGGATATGTATTCATGATTATCCCCGTAAATGGGAAAATCAAGGGGGTTAACACATGGGCAATCGTCAAATCACCTCGTGCCCACCGTCAGGTTACCGGAGCTAAATGCACATTTAAACAATAGTTGTGGTTTCGTTAATACTAGCTGCTGTAGGCAAAGCGGATGGTGCAAGAGCAGCCCAAGCAGGGAAAGTGTCCAGTTTAAAGTAGGATCTTCCGAAAGTGTTGATGAAAAAAGTAAGCACGAGTATTCCGATGATATTTAACATCCATCCAGCTTTGACCAAATCTAAGACTTTTAAGCGACCGTAAGCAAAGGCAATTGCATTTGGGGGAGTGGCGACTGGCAGCATAAAGGCAAGTGAGGCGGACAAAACAGGAGACACGAGCAAATATAGCGGATGAATTTCGAGCACTTGAGCCTGTAAAGAGTGAGTATTACCACATGATTATATAAAGGTTCGTTTTAACAGAGGGGTGGGCAACTTCTGTAGTCGGCGGGCCAGATGTGGGAAAATACAGTGCTTGGTGGGCCGGATTATTACATAAATAGTATTCAATATCTTAATAACAGGATATGGTTAGAAACAGTCTGCGGGCAGGTCAAAATCCCTTCACGGTGCGTATGTTGTCCATATCTGAATTATAAGTCGTATCTCGTATGTTGATCATGCCTGGTTTAACACATGATGATATACAGATGGGATATATACAGATGGGATATACAGATGGGAGCCAAACCTACAAATTGATGGATGATATATGGGATTTGTTTAAGCAGCTAAACCACCAAAACAAAAATAGCGGGTGATGTGTAAGTACGCCCCCTATATTTGTGCCAGTAAAAAGAATTTGGTCGAAGTAATTATTGCAATTGAAGATTGTTTTGAACAGCTAAACCAACACAAGCAAATATAGATGATGAATTGTAAGTATATATTTTCCGCTGTAAAAAGTAATTGTAGTGATAATAATTGATAATATATAGAATTGGTTTAATCGACTAAACAGATACAAGCAAATCTGTAAAAATCTGTAAAAAATGATGACTGTAAAAATAAACTGTAAAAGGTCTGTAAAAAGATTGAGGTAAATGTAAAAAAAGATCAGTTCAGACGATTCAATGAAAAAAAGTGAAAATACCAGCTGTGCAAGTATGGGGACGAACAAAGTTGTGGTCGCTGTATTGCTTGAACACTCAGTGAAGAGGCAGACGACAATGCTCACGACAAGGCAAATAGCCCACGGTTGGAGACCTCCAAGAAACTGTAGCTGATTGCCCATCCAAACAGAAAATCCTGATTTCTGTGCGGAAAGGAAAGTCATTGCAACGGATGCAGGAGGATAGGATATTCATGTTTATCCCCGTAAATGGAGAAGTGTAGGGCTAGCACACGTACAATCGTCAGATTACCTCGCGCACACCGTTGGATTACCGGAGCTATTGCGGTTTGTTTTGTATGATTTAGACGTTTCTTTGGTAGAACCCCATAACCCGCTGGGTTCAGGAAATGTCCGTTAAGTGCCTTGCACAATGACCATCTAACTAGTGATCAGTTTCGAACCTGAAACCCTTCGGCTGGAAGGCGACACACTAAACCACCAGACGAATCCGTCGGACAGATTATGTGAACCAGTCGGACGTACAAGGAACAATACAACATTATACATTTATCCCACCGTTGCTCCGCTCGCAAGGGCGAATCCACCAGCAAGTAGCAAGGCAACGCTTCATGGAAACTTTCTTTCCATTGTCGGCCAATCCACGATGGGTCTCGCGGGGCGCATAAGTCCCTGGTCTGGAAATTTTTAAAATTGTGACTTTCGTGAAATAATTGGATAACAGAATGTCAAAATACTTGTGCGGTGGCCTTGAATTAAAATTATAAACTGTAGAATATCCCGTGTTAGGAGTGGCGAAGAGTATGTGAGTAATGCGTCGCGAATAAGCCAAATGGTTCTGGGATCGAAACTGATCGCTAGCTAGCAGTTTGTGTTCTTGGACAACGCATTGGGCCGATATCGTTTGAACCCAGTGGATCAATTAGTTGTTACAAATTGAAGGAGCGTCTCAGTCATATAAAACACACTGCATTAGTTCTGAAAACCGGTGGACGTGACGTGATCTGAAGATTACTCTTAGAAGAACGACCCTATAAGTAATTGCGTGGTATTCTGACGATTGCCCGTGTTATAACGCAACTTGCATTTCCTATTCGCAAGGTTAGACATAACTAGCATATTTCATCTTAATAATCGTATTCAACACAAACATTTTAAATAGATAGTAGGTAGGTACCTTTGGAATTGCATAGAAACTCCGGCCTTTCCCGGGGAAGCATAAACAGGATAAATGACATTGTCATTGCGACTGTTCCATCCGATACATTGCCGTTGAAGAGTTGTCCCCAGCCAGGCATAAAGCCAGGCTTCCGGAAAAACCACAGGATTGCGGTGAGAATAAACACGGTAAGGACAGTGCCTTCTTCCCATCTGGAAGAAAACTGTATAAGATAGGATATTCATGTTTGTCACTCTGAGTAGGAAAACGCAATGGGCGTTTACATACGGGCAATCGTTATATCACCTCGTCGCGCCCACCGTGGGGTTGCCGGGGCTATTGCAGTGTGTTGTATATGATTTAGACGTCCCTTTAATTTGGTAGAACCCATCATTTTACTCGGTTCAGGAAATGTCCATAAACTGCTTTGCCCAATGACAAACCCGTATAGCTAGCGACCAGTTTTAAAGCAGTGACATTTTGGCTGAAAAGAGACGAACTAATTCACCAAGCTAATATTACTGAAGGCAAATAAGCGATACAAAGGACAGCGTGTATTGCTATATACCAATATATTGCTACATGAATTAATTCCTCACAATTAATAACGTACCGCATACCGCCGAGTGTTCTGTACTCTCTGCGCAGTACGGATTCCGCGTTCCGTTCTCCGAGCGTTTTCTCAGTGCACTTGAAGCAGGTGCGAAGCTCGGAAAATCTGCATTGAGCAAAACATAGTTAAATATTTACTATTCCAGAGTCCGTAATAAGTTTAAATAAAAAAAACTTTGTCGCAAAAATAGGCTGGCATTGTGCTTAATTGCAACCAGTTCGAAATAAAGAAAAAATATGCGAAAACGTCCGGCCGGTTAATCTGGTGGTTTAGTGCTTTACGAAGCTGGTCGCTATAGATAGTCGGGTGTGTCATAGGGCAAGGCACAAACCGGACATTGCCCAGCGGATTAATGGGTTCTACTAATTTAAAGGAACGTTTCAATTATACTACACACTGCAATAGCTTCGGTAAACCGACGGTGAGCGCGAGGTGATATGACGATTGCTCGTGTGTTAACATCATTAGTTTTCCCATTCATGGGATAAACATGAATGTCCTCTTGTAGGAATTAACACAATTTCCGTCATGCATAGAACATTCTATCCTATCAGTAACTACTCTAAAATAATCGATTGTTTTTTTAAACTAACAAGAGATTCTACTGCAATTTATATTTCAAAGATCTTTATATAGTTTTACCCAAATCCAATGAACAGCCAACTCAGCCACGCATAGGAAAGAAGCAAAATCACGAAAGCGTTGGGAAAACTGTATGCCATCCACGTACCAAACGAAAGGTCCTGAGTTGCATTCGGAAATATACTGAAATAAAATATACTGAAATGACAAAACATTTTAACACCTTTGCTCTGGATTTACACATGTATGTATAGTTTCTCCGCGTTTCGAATAGTTTGGTGGGTTATTTAGTCGCCTTTTATTTAATAAGTTGAAGGATTGAAACTAGTCGCTTGCTAGTCGGTCGTGTCTTCGGAAAAGTAAGTTAGCGTACATCGCGCCTAGTAGATTTTTTGGTCGTAATAAAACTGAAAGAACTTCACAACCGTATTGTAGACACTGCAATAGCTCCGGTAACACGACAATGGGCGCAAGGTAATCTGACGATTGCCCGTGTGTTAACCCTATTGCGTTTCCAATTCACGAGGATAAACGTGAATGCACAATTCTTTTCATAAATTAGCAGTTTGGTGCCTAAGTTCCATGAATTGTTTTACCGAAACGTTGATGCTAACATTTTAAAACGATGTGATGGGTTTATTAGTAGTATAGTTTGGTAATTGGAAACTGATTAGTGTGTTATATTGTCACTACGTCATGTAGTCGTAACAATGCCATTGTAATCGCGAGTTGTGTAATATTTGCCTCGTGTCTAAAATATACCGAATCTTGATAATTAATTGGTTATTTTTAAAAGTGAACGGTTGTTATATTTTCCGCAGTTAATTTGGCTAGTGCCATGTGTTTTAATATTGATTTCTATTGTGTATATAGTAGTGAAGTTCACGGGTTAAGGTACTCTACTGTAAACCATTCTAAAAACCGCTAATTTTAAAAGTTTAAACACGGGGGTTGAATTCTGTGGGATAGTATAATATAACGGGGTATTTTGCACTGATGATTCTATATGAACACTACCCACTTACATTTGAAACTGACCAGCCAACACTAGATTTGGTGCGGTTCCCGTCAAAGTAGCAGTGCCTCCGATACTAGCAGCATATGGTACACATAACGTGATACCCTTGACGAGTCTTTCCATTTTCTCGTTCACAGACGCCTCGATTTCTCTTTGTTCTTTGCCTTGCGTCTGCAGTTTGCATTCAAGCGTGTAGAATACACACAAGCCAGGCGAACAATACACATAAAGCCAGACATTTTTCGACAGGCTTGACTTAATAAAAGATATTTGAATGTACCTCATACTCTGCTTCAGCTTTATCTTTTGAACTTACTTCCATCTGAAAAGACTAATATCAATAAGTTATTTCATGGCAAATATAGGACCATTGTACAAATTTAAACAAGTAATCGCTATTCAACGGAATTTATTTATATACCGTTACAGTTAAAATCTACAATGCCCGTTCGTTTGAACAGCATAATGTTGCTTTATGAATTCATATATACCTGAATAGCATCATCCACCGTTAAAACTGGATTGTCAACGCCTCTTTCGACCTCTGAAAAGTCTTCATTTTTACCGGTCGAACGTTCTTTACCCTGTAATGTAGAAAAGGATAAGATATTCATGTTTATCCCCGTGAATGTGAACCAGGGGGGTTAACGCACGGGCAAATTTCAGATTTCCTCGCGCCCATCGTCGGGTTACCGGGGCTATTGCAGTGTGTTGTATAGGATTAAAACGTTTTTTTTATTTAGCAAAACCCGTTAATCCGCTGGGTTTATGCAATGTCCGTTTTAGCGACCAGTTTCGAAAGCGCAACCCTTCGGCTGATAGGTGACGCACCAAACCACCGGACTAATCTGTAGGACATGTTACCCATAAACATGATTGCCGGTTGTATTTATGCATATTTTTCACCTTGATCATTTCACGGTGTGTTCGTATCTCGCTTTCCTTTAGTTGAATGAACACAGCTTCCACAATCGGCAACATCATTGCAGTAGTAGCTGTGTTACTGATCCACATTGACAGGAAAAACGTGGTTGCCATAAACCCTGCCATCAATCTAGCGAGCATAATTGACCGATAATTTTCAAGTTAACGGTGGTTTAGAGCGGTGCTTCTTGCAACCACTGTGCCGCAAGACTATGCTAAGTGTGCAGCAGAAAAGAAATATTTTTTAAACATATTTTTTACCAAATATAAAGTATATTAGATTAAAAAAAATGAATAATACGGTTATCAGACACTTCTCTAATATAATGTATAAGCTTGTCACTTTATTTTTTACTTTAGCTTGCGAAGCACTGGTTTAGAGCGTGGGCTACTAATGTTGTTGGGTCAAAACTTGTTGCTTAAGCTATGTACCAATTACAGGGCTTTTAGAAAACGACGCCCGAACCCAGTGAATTGATGTGTTAAACTAAAACAGTAACAAGGCATCGATCAAATATGCCCACAATACACTTCAATGGGTCTACTAACAAACGACCGAAGCCGTGGATTAATCTTACAATACTGTGTTGTCGCGTTAACGAGGATAAATTTAACCCTCCTTGCCAAATGACAGGTATGTCTATAAGTAGAGTAGAGTTACAATAAGCAGAATGTATAACAGTACTTTTTCGGTCTTTACTAAAGAACAGGTAAAAATCAGTCACTAGGTTTTGTACTAAAGCACAGATAAAACAGTGCCTTTTGGGTTTTATACTAAAGAACCGGTATAAATGTACATTGTCGGTTTTGTATACTAAATGACAGATATGAAACTACGTTCTGGGTTTCGTGCTAAAGAACTGATAAAATAATACCCTTTTGGGGTTTTGTACCAAATGACAGATTCAATCATACCTTTTAGGTTTATATCGTCAGAAAAATTACCTTCTTGGTTTTGTTCCAAAAAGCAACAAAACTCTCAATGCAATTCTCCTATGAAGTTCTGAATTCTCAATCGCAACCGCAATCATCAGGCCACCGATAAATAACCAATTTGTATCGGTGAAATAAGCCTTGCTAACTTCCTTGGACGTCATGATACCGGTCATAGGGAAGAGTATGAGTGGTATTAGCGCCGTCACGGCAAGAGGAACCACTTCTGTTATCCAGTAGATTGCCATTAGTAGAATGATATAGCCGCATGCTGATTCCTAGGTATAACACGATATTAGTAAAATCAACTATGGCCGAATGGTTAACGCGACCGATACATATACCGACTCTTATACAAAAAATCGGTCCTAGTGCAAGCCCATCATGGATTCGAAACGTTGCTAGATAAAAAAAATAATTTTAAATGATTTTAAAGAGAAACCATTTATGTTATCCAATACATTGCCATTAGTACAATTATATACTTACATGATGATTCTTTCTGGTATAAGACTGTATTAGTACGTTTACCAGCTGTATAGTCGTATGGCCGAATGGTTAACGCTACTAATACATATACCGACTTCTATACAAAAACGTTCCTAGTGTCGAGCCCAGTATGGGTTCGAAACTTGGAGCGGTAAAAAATAATACCAAGAAATGATACCAGTTAATATTGGAAGTCCTACCGTTCCAGTTAACACCAAGGGCAACGGAAGAAGAATCAGCGGGGTTAGGATAATCACTAATGTTGATCTGTACGCCCATAACTGCCTTAGAAATTTCGGTGCTGCCATTTTCTGTGTAAAACTTAAAATCTGTCGCTGCCAGGTTAGTAAAATTAGGAATCGCTGATATGTTTTGTTTGGGCTGACCGTCGAAACCAACTAGCCGGAAAAACTCAAGATTCTTATCTTCGCTCGAATGCACAATGTGAATAAGAGTGAAAACGATTATCAAACTCACTTCGATGTGTACGGTCGGTAGCTGAATGGTTAACGCGGCCGATACATATACCGACACTTATACAAACAAAAAAACGCTCCTGGTGACCAGCCAATCATGGGTTAGAAACTTGGCTCGGTTAAAAAAATAACTTTGACGCGGTGGCTGAATGGTTAACGCGATCGATATATTCAGGATTATATACAAAAAAAGAAAAAAATACCTTCTACATGCAGTAGCCTAGTGCGGCTGAATGGTTAACGCGACCGATATATATATATTTAGTTATATGTATATATGCAAACGGCCCCTTATAGGCATATAGTAACGAGCTTAATATGGGGCCAATCTTCGAAACTGACCCGTAAAAATTCGGCTTTCACCAACTACAGTTTAGTACTGTAACTAATTATTATATACCATACTGATACTGAAAATAATGTCTGTCCATTGATTTTAAAACATCTGTATTTTACAATGCCTTTAATATAAACGTATGAATGAACTGTCTTTACAACGATCTATAGGTGAATTTATTACACAATCTACTTTTTTAATTGTTTTTCTTACTATTTATTCTTCCTTCATGATACTAGATTTACTTCGCCTAAAGCGGTTTGGATTTTTACTATGGAAAACGTATTACCAAGAAACGAATTTCATTAAGTTTATTTTTGTGGTCTGGAAAATTACAATGCTGTAACTCGTGGTTTTAAACCTTTGTACTGTACGCCCGCGGTGAAAAATTAGAACAAGGGAAATCAGAAATGGCGTTTTTTTAACGAGCCAAGTTTCTAACCCATGGTGGGCTCGTTACTACAATGTTTTTTTTTGTATAGAAGTCGGTATATATATGTATCGGTCGCGTTAACCATTCGGCAACAAGACTGTAAACTGACCACAACATCATTCGTTGTTATTTTAACTTTAGGCAAATAAAAAATGATTATTTTTAATGGTCGTAAAAAAACTAGCAAAAAAACAATAAAACTGCGCACATAAAAGCAACAAAACTTCTCAGTTTAGCGGTGCATTAGTGTTGTTATTGGAAATATAATATTTTTTGTGCTATTGCGTACTCTGAAAATGTTAATTCAAAATATTCATTATAAACCAATGAACGTAGCCTATATTGGGTTGGGACACAACCGACTAGCTAGCGACCAGTTGCGGACCTACAACCGGTCGCCCAGGGTTTCAAGATGCTGACGTCGCCGGATCCACTCGTCCCCGCGATCTCCGCCGAGCATGTGAAGATCTATACCGCTCGGTCGGCTCGACGATGTGTGGCCTTTGGACCAAGCGTAATTTCTATCCTATGATCCGGTCAAAACCGTCACTCAAAAGCCTGGCATAAACCTGCTTTCCGACTTGTGAACTCTTATCCGCATCTAGGATAGTATAGGATAGGATATTCATCTTTATCCCCGTGAATGGGAAAACCAAGGGGGTTAACAGACGGGTAATCGTCAGATTACCTCGTGCCCATCGTTGGGTTACCGGAGCTATTGCAGTGTGTTGTATATGATAGACACGTTCCTTCAATTTGGTAGAACCCATTAATCCGTTGGGTTCAGGCAATGTCTGTAAAGTGCCTTGTCCAAGGACACAACCGACTAGCTAGCGACTAGTTTCGCACCTGCAACCTTTCGATTGAAAGGCGACGCACTTAACCGTTAGACCAACGGGCCGGACTCTTGAGTAGGCAGTTAGGTGCCTCTTGGAGCGAGGACCTAATCGGCAGTACCACCGTCAGGTTCGGCAATGTCCTCATTACCGGCCACGTGCACTGCCAGCGTGCGTGGCGACAGCGGTGGGAATCTCACCCTAACCAGGGTAGTAGTGTATCAATTAGGTTACCTTTTAATTTTGTTAGCAAATACAAATATTTAAGGCAACCTTATTGGGATACTGTAATTGAAAATTCTTTAACACTTTTTTACTTAGTTTCGAACCCATTATAGGCCCGTTGCTAAGACCGTTTTTTTTATATAAACCGGTATGTGTATTGGTTGCGTTAAGCATTCGCTACACGGCCGTACACGTTTTTTACTGTATATTAAAAGTTTAATGCATTTGTGTTTTGACCGAATTTACTAACAACAATAACAACAACATTGTTGTCGAATGCACTTTTATGTTTCATTCGATTTTACAGTTCATAGACGCAACTGCCTGTAAGGTAGCGGTCATTTAGATTTTCATCAAAACTTTGGTGTTGAAAGTAAATTATATGTGAAGTGAAAAGTATCGTTATGTCATCAAATCTGCTCAGATTGGAAGACTGTTTGGAGGACAGCCCTCAGGTTTGTTTACCTTTAAAGGGCAACACTAAAAGGAGGGAAACTGCACACTAAAATTACGGAAACTACTTTAAAACGCTGCCCTAAACACTAATCTCAACCCCAGAACTAACCCTAACTCCAACCTCATGTTTTAAACTGACTCTAATGCCCCAATATTCATTTTAGTGTGCAGTTTCCCTCCTTTTAGTTTCCCCCTGTTTTCATTTAATATATTATTTTGGGTGCCTCTAATTACTACAGGAGCGCTTGGATTACTTAGATTGCCATGAAAAGTAATTCTAACCCTATCTCAAACACTAATCTCAACCCCCGAACTAACTTTAACCTCAACCCTAACATTAATATCATGGCTTTTGTAATTACGAAGTGTAGTAAGCGATCCTGTAGTATTTAGAGGTAGCGATTGTTTTGATCGGTCTATACCTCTAGTTATTACAGGAGCGCTTGGAGGGTTAGGGTTGCAAGTGATCCACATGCTTCAATCGGTTCTGTAGTAATTAAAGACACACCCCATTTTGATACCTTTTGTCTCTTTTTTTATTGAATTAATATTGTATGAATGTAATATGCTTTGCTCACAAAGCAAATAAATGAATCTTTAGAAGAGATAATAGTTTGTGCCACCATGCCAAACCAACTTAAATTTTGTGCTTTCTGCCACATTGAAAAAGCAAAAATGTGTTAAAAGACAAGGAATATAAAACTGCCCAATGCTAACTATGAATTTAAAAAAAATTTGAACTTGACCTAGGATAGAATATTCATGTTTATCCCCGTGAATGGATAACCAAGGGGGCAATCATCAGATAAGCTCGCACCCACCGCCGGGTTACCAGAGCTATTGCAGTGTGTTGTATATGATAGACACGATCCTTCAATTTAGTAGAACCCATTAATCCGCTGGGTTCAGGCAATGCCCGATAAGTACCTTGCCCAAGGACACAACCTACTCGCTAGCGACCAGTTTTGAATCTCCTTTCGATTGAAAGGCAACGCACTTAACCGCTGGACCAACCGGCCGGACGATAACCTTCACTCAGTAGCCTGATTAAACAGTAGAAGGGGGGTTGCAACATCTCCGGTACCCCAGGTTGCCATGGCACCCATTTAGGAACCACTCTGCTAACTCGTTGGTTGTGTTCTTATATAATCGTGCAGAGCAATTTAGAGAGCACAATTATAGAGTAGACTAGGCACATTGGGACCTGGTATAAAATATACTATTACCGGCATGACATGGTCACAGACAAAGACAGCACATTGGAAAAATAGTCTGCATTAGAATGAGATGCACGCTTAGATTGCTGTAGGTTAAAATAATTAAAATATGTTGCTTTTCTGCTTTCTCCTTTTCTCTTTAGTAAGTTGTATCACAATTATTTACTTGCCCTTAAAAGGTCAACCCTAATCTGCGCTCTTCGATATTCCGCCGATCAAAAGAACAAATACCACCACGAGTTGCGGTTGCGTACTATAATCGAAACATTTCTAGAAAAGCGTAATTTAGTCGAGGTTTAAATTTCGAGATAGAAATATTTCTAGAATTGGTTTAAACGACCATTGTGCGATTTACAAATTAATTGTTTTTATTTCATTTTTGAAAGTGTAATATTTGAAAGTGTAATATTTTTGTCTGCAAAGAATGTCAGCTTACGTTTCGACATTTTTGCTAACTAATTTTAAAATGCATTAAAACGAATTTTCATTTAACTAGAAACAAAAGGGCATTGCTTCATAACTTTAGATACTAGTAATGCTGACTAGGCATATTGTTAAACAAAGTCTATTGTTACCCATTACGGTTACCGAAACAATAGGGAAGTTGTTGTCTTAGTAATAAGGATACCGCATAAGCGTAGGCAAAAACCCTAATAATATAGCATTATAGCAAAGTCACTTGCTATACAAAGCCAAAATCTTCATCTACCATAAACTACGGGAATTTCGCATTAAACATGATTTCTTAATTAACCAGTTGAGTTCTGGTTTTCGTCTTTTAATACAAAAAAATGTCATCAAGTTACCATGTGTAGAAAGCTGTCGTAAAAGTAGTTACTGTTGAAGCTAAGCGCAATGCCCGGTTGTCTTATTGTAACAAGAACAGCACGCGGCAACGGTTATAACTACAAGTAGCTACTGTAAAAGTCATAGAGTTGCCGAAAATATTTGAAACCATCGAAAACGTTATTTTTTTAATTATCAAATTTTAGCCTCCAAATTGCAAGCATTGTCTGGCAACCCCTAAAGAAAAGAATACAAAAAAAATTATGTGATTTATTTAAGCTAGTGTTCCGGGGTATTTAATATATTACACAGTTATTATGCATTTTACAAATGTTTTAAAAAGAATTTAGAAGACTGTAAATCTCATTCAAGCAATGCTACCATACTATAATGTTTTTTACATCACTAGCTACCCATGTAAATTATTCACAATATATGTTCTTATCAAATGTGGATATATAACAATTCTTATCCTCAGACCAGAGCCTTAATTGGGGTATATGAGAGAGATTGCGAATTACTGTTCAATTATTCAAAAGGACTTAACGCAGCATGCACAAGAGTGGCTAATGCTCAGGTGAGTTTGATTCTCTTTAGAGATTTCATGTTAGCCCATGTATATATATAATATTATGTAAGCAGCACAAATTCTGCCCTATCGTAGTAAATTGCATCATATAAAATTAACTAACTACAATGTTTCTGGAACACATATATATGGGTAATAGCACATTTGTGTTTGTTTATCCTGAGTGACAGCTTATTTGCTTCTATCGTTTAAATATATACATAATTACAGCACAAATTCTGCCCTATCATAGTAAATTGAGTCATTTAATTTTACAGTATACGTTATATAATGGATAATTACGCATCTGTGCTTATTTGTCTTAAAAGATTGCATATTTGCATATATCGCTTTTGTATATATATATATATATAATTTCAGCACAAATTCTGTCCCATTATAGTTCCCGTTTGCCTTTTAAAATTACCGAGTATTTAATTTTACGGAGCATATACATATATTTTTTCCGACCGGTTAGTCTGGAGGTTTTCGTGCGAAGCCTTTCAATCGAAAGGTTGCAGGTGCGAAACTGGTCGGTATCAAGTCTGTTGTGTCCTTGGGCAAGGCACTTTACAGACATTGCCAGTACCCAGCGGATAAATGGATTCTACCAAATTGAAGAAACGTGAATTGTACACAACACACTGCAATAGCCCCGGTAACCTGACGATGGGTGCGAGGCAATCTGACGATTGCCCTTGTGTTAACCCCATTAGTTTTCCAGTTCACGGGGATAAACATGAATATCCAATCCTATCCTATCCAGGCAAATCATATAATTACAGCACTAATTTTGCCCTTTTTTGTACCTTTCACCTTTTGAATATACCGGTACCGACTATTTAATGCTATTGATGAATTAAACTGTACATCCTTGATTTATACTAAAAATGTCAATTCATTTGTAGAATGAGCTGACATTGGCCACACAAGAATTGTCTCAGAAATTGAAAGACTATGAGCACACAGTAAGTTGTCAATACAAGATTTGGTTTTATTATGCTCAGGCCCATATGACACTAGACTAAAAAATCGGACATTTAAATGAAAAATACCTTAAATTGAAAAAGGAACCTAAAAGAAATATCAAAATGGCTGATGTTTCAAAATGTCTAAATATCTTTAATGTTATAGCCTATTGGCATTATATGCAATAAGAAAAAAATTAATAAAAAAAGGTCATAACACTCAGTATAATTTAAATCAGTTCTTCACTTATATCATTTCTATATCATACTTTATTAAGAAATTGGTTTACGGTTGTGGTTTCGGTAGCTCTGCGTGGGTATCTTCTAAGAGTGACATATATGTTACTGTCATGCCCGCGCCCCCCTTTTGAAGCTTACACCCCCCAGTTTAAGAATCCCTGATCTAGTTGCACTAACTAATACTCGCGCATTAAGCCTTTATATTTAATTGGTTTTTAGACGTGTTCTAACGACTGTCGTTTTGCCGTTTTTTTTCATTTTCCAAATTTTAGGTCCTGCATTGTTTTTTTATTGTGGAAACAAAAAATAAAATAAACTAAACTTTATATGCAATGTATGTTTTTTTTTACCAAGCAACTTTGGTGTACCTTCTATGTTACATTTACACCATGATACATTATAACTGAGAAGTGGTTGTAAAATAATTAAAAAATCAACACTTTCACAATTTAATTCCATGCTTTCAGAAATTCTCATTAAGTACAGATGATGATATGATCTCATCCACACTTCAACAACTTATCCCTAATGTTGATGAGGTATGGATTAACTTTATTATATCAATGTCGTAAAATTCTATTTTAATTAAGTTCATATCGTCTTGAACTTAAACTAAGTATTTCTCCTATGAAATATATATACAATCTTCATTCTGTTGGCAAGATGTATTTTAGTATAGTATACTGTATAAATTGTAATGTTATGAAAACATTTTTTAAATAAGTTCTTGCTGTCTTGCAATTTATCCAAGGTTTAAGGTTCGAAACTGGTCACTAGCTAGTCGCTAGTGTGCTTGGGCAAGGCACTAAACGGACATTGCCTGAACCCAGCGAATTAATGGGTTCTACTTAGTTAAAGGAACGTGTGAATCATACAAAACACACTGCAATAGCTCCGGTAACCCGATGGTGGGCGCAAGGTGAATTTTCTATTCTAATTGAATTTAAACCTTGGCTCTTAGACATTGGTCTATTTTGGTCTAAAATTGTGGGTGGACGTTGTGCATCATATCCTTATTACCAGCTTATCCATTGCCCACTGTGACCGAGTGGTAAATACTTGTGTTTTCCAGATATCGAGTTATAACACTGTTCTACACACACAACTTGTGGATAATATGGCATACCATGCAAAAACGTAAGTTTCTATAATTTTAATGTCATATTTTCTTCAAGACAGGTATAGAGGTGACCTTGATTAGCATCTGTCCGATTTGTAGGGTGGTTTAGTGCGTCGCCTTTTAGCTGAAAGGTTTCAGGTTTAAAACTAGTCGTTAGCTAGTTGGTTGTGTTCTTGGGCAACGCACAGACATTGTCAGAACCCAGTGGGTTTTACCTAATTGAAGACATGTCTGATTTATTTATCCTAGTGCCTATTAATTAAACGATAATGATATCACCAAATGAAAAAATATGCTTGACAGTGGGTGCGAGGTGATCTGACATTTGTCCCTGTGTTAACGCCCCTTGTGTTTTTCCATTCACCGGGATAAACATGAATATCCTTTCCTATTCTATCCACCACCCCTCACTCAATAATCTAAACTTCTTCACAGCTTCATTGAAACAGATTTAGTTGAATGCCACCGTTTAAAGTCGAGTTTTTACTCCGGTGATAAGCATCATGAAGAAGCTGCAGCCAAACTAGCCAGAGTATCCAAGAAAAAGCCGAGTGAAAAAGTAAGTTGTTTTAAAGCACGTCAGCGATTTTTAGTTCAAATCAAATTATTGGTGGAATTCTGGCTTTTATTGTAAGCTGTGGTTTCAAAACTGACCGGTTATTCTGGTGGTTCAGTGCGACACCTTTTAATCGAAAGGTTGCAGTTGCAGGTTTGAAACTGGTCGCTAGCTAGTCGGTTGTGTCCTTGGGCAAGGCATTTAACAGACATTGTGTAAACACAGTGAAATGATGGGTTATTCTTAAATAAAGGAATGTTTCAACTGATACACAACACACTGTAATATCTCTGATAACTTGATGGTGGACACAAGGTAATCTCACAATTGCCCGTGTTATAACACCCCATGCGAATTCCCATTCTTGGGGATAAACCTGAATATCTTATCATATCATAAATATACTGGTTTTGAATTCAGACAACAGTACGGCTTTTTGGTTTTAATCTAGCTAACTTTAAATAACAAAGAGTGCCCGGAAAAATAAATAATTATCATTTCGTGGCGATGTGTTTAGCGAGGCAACACTCCACTAAATAGTTTGTGCCTGTGAATCTGTACCGACGAATAAGCGATCAAGCAAAGACGGAAATTGGAAAAAAAGCATTATAAACGCTTGGCTGAACAAGAGAAAACAAAAAGGAGGGAAGGAGGGAAACTACACAGTAAAACTATGAAAACTTATTTAAGCCCTGCCCTAAACAGTAATCTCAACCTCAAGACTAACCCTAGCTTCAACCCCATGTTTAAAACTGACTATAATGTCATAATCTTCATTTTAGTGAGCAGTTTCCCTCCTTCCCCGCTTTCCCTTTCTATTAGTTTTTTTAGCGAAGTTTGGCAAAGCGTTTATAAATGCTTTTTTTCCCATTTCCGTTTCCGTTTTGTTTGATTGCTTATTCGTTGTGACAGATTTGCACGCATAAAGTACACAGTGCAGTACGCTACAACTTACGCTTTCATTCGAGGTCCAGCAACCCACAAAATTGGGTCCAAATGTTGCGGAATGTTAAAACTGAAATTTCTGTTACAGGGTTGGCAGGAAGCCACTGACCAGACATATGCGTCAAGAAAAGGATTTCATAACGTAAGATATTTGATACTATTATATATTTTATATTAAAAAAACGTTTAAAAATTGTAGGACACAAATTACCCAAAATTTAAATAGCCAAAAATATTGTAAGATAAAAAATACATTAAGAATTGTAAAAATAAATACCAAAATTTACTAATTTTAATATTCCCCAGACATCTATGTTGTACTGCACCTGTTTGAATAACCTTCAGGAAAAGAAAAAATCCGGGATTCTAAAGCCTGTGATCAGTTTTCTGCAGTCAGAAGTAAGTTGGTATGATAGAATATTCATGTTTATCCCTGTGAATGGAAAAACCAAGGGGTTAACACACGATCGTCAGATTACTTTGCTCCCACCGTCGGGTTACCGGAGCTATTGCATTGTGTTATGTATGGTTCACACATTCCTTTAATTTGGTAGAACCCATTAATTTGATTTGTTCAGGCAATGTCCGTTAAGTGCCTTTCACAAGGACACAACCGACGAGCTAGCGACCAGTTTCGAATCTGCAACCCTTCGGCTGAAAGGCGACGCACTAAACCACTTTTCTAATCTGTTGGACTGGTGATTCAATATTATATATGTGCATAACCCGTACATTTTGTTATAAATTCTTTATAATTTGTGGTATATTTGATTCACTGTCTAATAAAAAATAGGGCTATTTAGAATGTATGATAGAATATTCATGTTTATCCCTGTCAGTGGGAAAACGCAGGGGGAATAAACACTAGGGCAATCGTCACATCACCTCCCGCCCACCGCCGGGTTACCTGAACTCTTGCAGTGTGTTTTGTATGATTTACACGTTCCTTCAATTTGTTAGAACCTAATAATACACTCTCCATTAGGTATTTGTTATAGCTTTTTTTCTGAAAATGGTTAACTGATCAAAAAATATATAGGTTAAGCTGTTTTTAGAAATTGTTTAGTTAGTTAGTTCAGATTATTTTTGCTTCTTCGTTACATTAAAGAAAAATGGAATAATGTTTAAATTATTCCGAATCATTTTCTGTTTAATTGTGACTTGGTATGATATTTATCACCTACAGTAATAAATCACAATCCCACACAACCTAAATAGTAAAACAGGTTTATTGAAAACACATTTTAATTTAAAAGTACCATTTTGACTTTTTTATACCCAATACATTGTATTTTTAAATGCATTTTTTTTTAAATAAATATCATGTTAAAAAAATTTCAATACTTTATTTATATAACCTATTATAACAAAAGTGTATATGCAGTACTGGCGTGAAATATTATAGTATCTATTTAGGTGACTTTTAAAATATTATAGTATTTAGCTATGCAAGTGATGATTTTAATTTATTTTACCATCTGTCTGACAAATCTGTTTAACGTGAATAACTCAACTGCATAATTATAAAACTTTGCATCATGTAAATAAAACCTAGTTCGAATTTTGATTTTTGTTTTTTTTTTAGAGTAAGCAAAAAAATTATTTTTCTTTTTTAACTCTTTCCCTCCCAACTCGCCATATATGGCGAGTTGGTGGGAAAACATGGTATCCCGTCTGTCCATAAATGGATACAAATCTAAAAAACGATTTCTCCGCAATGCGTAATGGTAGAGACCTCAGCTATGGCTCATTCGATCAAGGAAACCCTATATTTTATTCTCTGTGATTATCGTGGAGAAATATTAAAAATGCGAGGAGTGATAGCCTTTCTTTTTCAAGGCTTCGCATCTTATTTCTATCGATTTTACACGAATTTACACGTGACTAACTCAGCCAATAGGAGTCGTGTTAACTTGCAGAGAAGCTCTTTTTGTCAAGCAAGTCTTTCTTTACATTCTCTGTGAATTTCGTGCCGTTGAGATAAAAAGGAGAGCGTTGGTGACGTTTTCGCAGCAGGCGGTTATGCTTCGTGTTCACCAAAGCATGAATCCAGCTGGGCCTGCTGAGCGCACGATAAAGAAAAAGGCGGCGAGACTAGCTAGTTCGGTGTGCCCTGCTTTGAAGAATATTGGATATAGTATTTGCGTTTGTTTGGTTTTGTATGCCCTTTTTACACTTCCTTCACTGTTCTTTTTTATACTTTTTACTATTTTAGTTCTACAAAACTAAAAACTTCAATGCG
>CH003401.1:1257584-1295282 GCA_000149265.1 Ciona savignyi
ATTTTGAGCTTGTTTTAACTTATAAAGTTAACTTATTATCGCTTTAAGTAGCAAAGTATTTCCAGAGTAACATAGTTAAATTTGTCACTTCATTCTTTTAGGTGGATAATCCAGATTATTTCCAAGATTTTTGACACGTTTTTTCACCTAGTGCCCTTGTCAACTATAAATTAACCTAAAAAGTATATTTTTCGTTGTAAAACCGAAATAGTATTGTAAAACACACACATTTTGTAGAATTGTTAGTTCACAATAGCATTGTTCGTATCCTAATCAAATAAATTCTATTTGAATAAGGTCCAGACGATGTTAAACTAGCGTATTTTCAAAGCGTATTGTAGCAAATTGCATAAATTATCGTATCTTTTCATAAAGTTAAGTTTCAAAATGCAACTCATTTTCATTATCAATGTAACTACTGTACTATTTTCGCTTGTTTTTTATTTGTCTTGCAAGCCAATGCAATATCGCCTGAAAGACTCTAATTTTTTACAGTGACTTCTAAAAATTGTGTAACTTTATAATATACAAGGATCTGGTAAAATGCAACTAGACCTCGCTATTAAATAACGTCTATAAATGGTTACAATTGTTTTTTAAATGGTTGCATTCTGTTAAAAAATTACCGAATAATTTGTTTTATTAATGTTTAACATTCTACTTTATTTATCAAAGTATTTACTGCGTTTTATTAAAAAGTTTGTTCTGTAGCATTTATAATTTAAGCTTAGTGGCAAAAACGCGTTATTTTCGGACAGATGCACCTATGTAAAGTGGGTAACTGCTACTTAAAAAAGGGATATCTAAACGAATGCTAATCACATCTCTTAACCCTATGGAGTTCAGTTTTACTGTCCCAATAACTGTCTGTCATTTTCTCCATATCTCTATAACATTCTGTATCGTTCTTGGCGTATATATTATATTGTGTGATGTACAACCAATATATGGTGTATTAAACTACATTATTGTCAAACACGCGTATTTATTCAAACTAGATTTAACCAGTTTGCGTGGGGGCAACTCTAAAAGGAGAAAAGTTGGAAAACTGCATAATAAAACTATGAAAACTAATTTTTACCCTGTCCTAAACAGTGATCTTAACCCCAGAAGTAACCTCAACTTCAACCCCGTGTTTATAATTAACTCTAATGCGCTAATCTTTATTTTGGTGTGCAGTTTCCCTCCTTTTAGTTTCCCCTCGGTGGAGTGGCCGAATGGTTAACGCGACCGATGCATACGTCGACCTATGTCAAAAACGGTTTGACGAGGCCATTATGGGTTCGAAACTTGGTAAAAATATCAGCCAAGATTTGGTTTTCAGAATAAGCCATGTTTCTGGCTCTTACGGGTTTTAAATGGCTGTGGTGGTTAGTGATACAAAATCCAAGGCCTATATCGTGGGGCTATAGAGCTTAAAACACGTCCTTATATGCCATATCCTTAAATACTATTATCTGACCGACTAGTGTGGTAGATTGAAACTGGCTTTAAACCAAATTGTAACCGAGAAAACTCTTTTTGACCAATCCTTTACCGTTTAATAATAACGCAAGTTTCTATTTAAGAAATAACAAATTAACATAAAAAATGGAGAGAGTAGCCTAATTTATTAGTTGGAAATCATATTTTGTTTTATACGTGGTGGATTAAGTACTTTTTGCAATTAGTAATTTTGATTGATGCATATGTCTTAAGTATTTATGTTTATCCCCGCGAATGGGAAAACGAAAGGGTCTTTGGCACAGGGTCAATCGTCAGATCACCTCGTGCCCAGCGTCAGGTTACCGGAGCTATTGTAGTCTGTGTGTATGATTCGAACGTTCCTTCAATTTAGTAGAACCAATTATTTTTTCTAGGTGTAGGCAATGTCCACTAAGCTGAAAGGCGACGCCTTAAACAACCGAGCTAATCGGTTGCACAATATATTCTATTTTTATAGAACTATATTTAAAATGCAATTAAAACATGTGGTTAAGGTATCTATGGGGTTAACATTTCGTCAAAGTGCTACAGCGTATATACGTGATCGTGTTTTTTGTATGAGTCCACAGAAAAGTTTTGAAGTCGAATCGAAAAAACGCTGAGTTTCTTCTCCCTCTAGGAGCTTCCCCAAAAACTTCGGCGTTTGATAAGCACCTTAGAAAGTTTTAGTTTATTTCAGATAAAATAGGATATTTATGTTTATTCTCGTAAATGGGGAAACGCAAGGGGCGTTATCACACGGGTAATCATCAGCTTACCTTGCGCTCACCGTCGGATTGTAATAAATAGGATTGAAGCAATATCTGTAAAGTGCCTTGACTAGCTAGCGACCAGAAGCTGTTTCTCCGAACGTCTAAACTTAAACCTACAAGCCCCATGCAAGCTAGTTGTAAGTGAGAATCAACATAATGCCGCCATGTACACGTGTCCTTAACTCACTGTTGGTGTATGACTTTCTTTCTTTTATTGTTCTCCAAGTTTGGTGTTGACATGGCGTAGCATTGAGTAGACTTGCAAATAAAGATTGTCTTTAGCCGAATGGTTAGTGTAGCCGAGCCATATGATAGAATAGGATATTTTTAGCCTAGTAAATGGTAAACCGCAAAGGGGCGTTAAAACACACCCAGTCGTCAGATAACCTCGCGCCCACCGTCGGGTTACTGAAGCTATTGCAGTGTATTGTGTATAATACAGGCGCTCCTTCAATTTTGTAGTCACCATCAATCCACTAGGTTCAGACAATTTTTGTTAAATGTCTTTCCCCGGAACACAACCGCTAACTAGCGACCAGTTTCGAATCTACAACCTTACAACCTGAACTTTCCCAACAGGCCTTTCTCTAGTCTGGCCCGTATTTCTGGCGGTTAAGTGCGTCGCCTTTCAATCGAAAGGTTGCAGGTGCGAAAGTGGTCGCCAACTCGTTGGTTGTGTCATTGGGCAAGGCACTTTACGAACATTGCCTGAACCCAGTGGATTAATGGGTTCTACCAATTGAATGAACGTGTCTATCATACACAACACGGCGCGAGTTGATCTGACGATTGCCCGTGTGTTAACCCCCTTGGTTTCCCATTCACGGGGATAAACATGAAATATCCTATCCTTATCCAAAAATAAACATAAATTATTCAATTTGTATTGCAATGACTTACAACGTTGAAGAATTCAACAGGATCCAGTGTTAACTTTACTTTAACGTACATCCTTTTTCCAAGTTTTACCAAAGGCTTTCTAGTCGGTTGATTTCGATCGAACCGATTGTTGCTGCTCACAGACACCAATAGCTTGTTGTTAGGCGCGTATTTGAATGATCCAAGTTCCACAGGTCTAAACAAACAAATACGAATTTGTTTAATCACAGAAATGACCTTGTTTTTGTTGAAACAAACTTTGAAAGGGTCGGATACATGCTCCGTAATCATACAGGTTATTTTCCGACCGATTAGCTGTGGTGGTCAGTACGTCGACTTTGAGCCGAAGGGTTTCAGTTTCGAAACTAGTCGCTAGCTATTTAGCTGTGTCATTGGGCAAGGTACTTAGCGACATATCCTGTACCCAGTAGAACTGTTGGTTCTACCAAATTAAAGGAACGTGTAAATCATACACTAAACACTGAAATAGCCCCGTTAACCAGAAGGTAAAAATATTGCGCGAGGCTCGGTAAAAATATTATTTCTTTTTTTCGGGGTTTACCACCATATCCATTATTTTGACATGCGATTTCTATGTATGAAAAAACTGTATCATATCTCACCGTATAATCTGAATAAATTGCTGCTGTTTTGCAGAGGTGACTAATACTGATAGATTGTATATGCAAGAGAGACGCAATGTTCCTGTAGCCGACGAAAATCCAACTCTATTGCCCAACAAGCGCACTGTGTATTTTACTGTAGTTTGGTTGCCTGTCGACTGTATGAATGTTATTAGGACAGTTTTTAGAAGAACCCATTAATCCGCTATGTTCATGCAATGTCCGATAAGTGTCTTGTCCAAGAAAACAACCGACTAGCTAGCGACCAGTTTCGTACCCTCAACTCTTGGGCTAAAAGGGGACGCACTTAACCAGTTAATTCACGTAATTGTTGGTCATGTTGTATTAATATGTTAAAGAAAACAATAGTCTAGAAAAACCTGATATGCAATACACTACAATAGCTCCGGTGTCGAATGGTGGGTGCGAGATAACCTGACAATTGCCCGTGTGATGATTCTTTTCCTTTTTCACAATAAAAAGTTTTTAAGTTTTCCTTTCACGATGATAAAAATATAAATATGCTGTAGTTTAATATGATGTAACCGATCGTTACCACTATAAATCATTTATGATTTGTCCTCGTGGATGAAAAAACTCAAGGAGCATTCTAACGCGGGTAGTTGTCAGATTTCCTTTCACCCACCGTCGGGTTACCTAATCGAATTATTTTTCATCAAACCCATTACCTCTGTACTTTCGGAACATTCCTTTAAACTTTGATTAAAGTAGAAGACGCCATTTTGTTGCCCGCAGTTAACGTCTTTCGTCGTCATGCTATAGTTCCAAGAATAACCAGAACGATCACTTAATAATGCAGACTCATTGACCCTGGAAATATGTTTGACTTTATTAACTTTCAACTGTTTCGCTTGATGGGTATTGCGTCACCTTTAGCCGAAGGGGTGTATTTATATCCTAGCATGTTAAACAAATAAATAATAACATAAAAACTGGAAAAGGTTGTTATTTTTCACTGTCCCATTTTTGTATTCGCCTGACGAATATTTTTTTAAAGCCTCCGCGTCCGCTATATTTATTTAATTATACCCTTTTTTAAATGGCACGTTTTAACGACTATTCGTTCGTTTTACCGTCTTTTCCTATTTCTGTGACGTGAATTAATTCGTTTGCCATTTTTGTAATTATTGGACAAAAATAAATAAACCGAACTAAACTAAATCGATGACACATAGTATTTAATGAAAGAACAAGTAAAATCATAAGATATATTTACCGAATCGTTACATTGTTGGGTTGGCATATCAAACTTGCATAGTTGCTTGATACCTAAAAAATGTTGTGTTTGCTTTAATATTAGCCAACCGGTTAGTCTGGTGGTTTAGTGCGACGGCTTTCAACTGAAGGGTTGCTGGTTCGAAACTTGTCGCCAGCTAATCGGTAGTGCCCTTGGTCAAGGCACTTTACGGACATTTTCTGAACCCAGTGGAATGATGGGTTCTACCAATTGAAGGGACATCTTAATCATACACAACACATTGTAATAGCTCCGGTACCCCGACATTGGGCGCCAGGTGATCTGACGATTGTTTTTCTCTTTACGGGGATAAAATGAATATCCTATCCTATATACGTTTTCTTATAATTGGAAAAACACAAGAGACATTATCACACCAGCAAATGTCAGATTACCTTGCTTTCACAGTCGGGTTGCCAGTATAATTACAGTGTGTTATGTATAACACATTGTTTAGGTTTAAGTAAAACCCATTTATAGATTCAATTATGACTCACTACAATTTATTGTGACTGACAATGTCCGCCCCTATCACCAAAGCCGCTAACAGTTTGAACCTTTCTACTAAACGGTATATTAATTTTTGACTAATTGGTACACTAAATTTTGACTAAACGGTAGGCCTATACACTAAATTTTGACTAAACGGTTCACTAAATTTTGCCTAAACGATACACTAAGTTTTGACTAAACGGCACAACAAATTACTAAACGGTACACTAAAGACCGTTTTTGCATAGAAATTAATATATGTACATTGTAGGTTAAAAAAGAAATGTATTGAATACTGATACATACTGATACGCCTTTAGCTGGTCTTGCAATCATAAACTGAAGTCCACAGATCAACACAATATAAAATAACATCGGTACAATCCTATATATATATATATATATTGCTTTTATCGGTACAAGCTTATTTATCTATATACCTAGAATCTACCAGACAATATAAAGATAGATAGAACTCTAAAAAATGCAAGGGATTATTTAGGGGTTGGATGGATGAGGGCGGAGTTAGGTAATTCCACACATAGCAATATATATTTTAGAAAAATATCTAGCAGACAGAACAAGGAAAGAAAGATCGAACCCTGAACCTATACCCTTTATAGATTTATAGGAGCACCAACAACAGAAATCTTTCTCATTTAAGGCGAGAATTAGGAGTTTGGTTTTTAGTCCCCCCTCCTTTCGGGTGCCTCTAAATACTACAGGATCGCTTGGACCGCTTGGATCGCTTAGATTGCTATGGAAAGTAATTCTAACCATGTCCCATACACTAATCTCAACTCCAGAACTAACTTTAACCCCAACCCTAACATTAATTGCATGGCTTTTCTAATTACGAAGTATAGTAAGCGATCCAAGCGATTCAAGCGCTCCATGTGATTTAAGCGGTCCAAGCGATCCTAAAGTATTAAGAGGCACCTCTCCCCTCCCACCGCACTGTTTCCTCTTATTTAAATTCTGCATTTCGTGTCTTCTGTATTTCATGCAATACTATATATTAGACTTCACGCACTACCCTTTGTATAAAATCAAAACCCACACAACCGGTGATTCACATTTTCGCGTCACCATCGTAGCTTCCGGTCCATTTTGCCATCGTCACTTCCGGTATACGTTGTTGGGTGTTCAATGTTAAATACGCCACTTATGAGAAAATACTGGTAAGCGTATATCTTTTTCGTTTTTTCAAGCTTTCCAGCCTGTTGCGTTCTATCTTTGTCAACCGTCACCACATAAGAATAAAGCACATAAGATGTGACTGCAAAACTTCTCTGGAGCGGAATATGAATCGGTCGCGTTAACCTTTTTTTGTAAAATTTAGCCACACAATCGTTCACTGTACTTATTTACCGCTCTTTTTTAATTTCAGCACTAGAGCACAAATATTTTTTTTGCTGAGCCAAGTTTTGAACCCATCATGGGCCCTTCACTTGGACCGTTTTTGTATAGTAGTCGTTATATGTATACCATTCGGCCACACGACTAACCATTCGGCCACACGACCGTACAGGGCACGAATAATTTACTGATTTGATCAAACGACCGACCAAATAGAGCCTTCAGCTAAACGGGCGTTGCTTTAAGCTGGTAATGTATTTTAATTCAACCGAGCTAAGTTTCGATCCCATTATGGGCTTTTCACTAGGCCGTTATTTTGTATAGGAGTCGGTATATATATCGGTCGCGTTAACCATTTGGCCACAAGACCGTACACCTAGTGATGTAATTCAGTTCACACATAAGCTTGGTGGATTAAAGCGTCGCCCCTCAGCCGAAGGGTTGCACATTCGAAACTGATCGCTAGCTATTTGGTTAAGTCTTTAGGCAGGGCACTTAATAGACATTGCCCAAATCTATAGTGTATTAATGGTTATTACCAAAAAGGAACGTCTCAATCATACATAACACACTGTAATAGCTCCGGTAACCCGACGGTATGCGTGAGTTAACGATCACCCGTGTGATAAACGCCTATTGGTTTATCCCATTCACTTGGATGGTTTAGTGCGTCGCCTTTCAGCCGAAGGGTTGCAGATTCGATACTGATCGCTAGCTATTTGGTTGAGTCTTTAGGCAGGGCACTTGGTGGACATTGCCCGAACATATTGTTGGTTTAGTGCGTCGCCTTTCAGCCGAAGGGTTGTAGGTAAGAAACTGGTCTCTAGCTAGTTCGTTGTGTCTTTGGTCAAGGCTCTTAACGCACATTGCTTGAACCTAGCGGATTAATAGGTTCTACTAAATTAGAGGAACGTGTCTATCATACACAATACACTACAATAGCTTCGGTAACCCGACGATGGGCACAAGGTGATCAGACGATTATCCGTGTGTTAACACCCTCTGGTTTTCCCATTCACGGGGATAAACATGAATATCCTATTCCTAATCAAACCTCCATTATTTAATAAACTATTTGATCAGTTTAATCGACTTTGTAACATTCAATTAGGAAAAGAGTAACGCTTGTCAAATAATATCCAAAAAATGAGTCTCTACAATAAATACTGGTATAATCAGCTATACAGAAATTAACCCAACAGAGTTATTTTTAAAGTTCAAATATTTTCACAGAGTGACTCGAATCATATATTTTATCCCACTGACTCGAGTTACCGTCAAGTCAAATCCCAAATGGCAATATTAGTTATAATTATAAAAATGACATAACAAGTTGATAAACATGTACATCGTATAAGACAGCTTGATTTCTTCAGCCCCATTGCACCCAGTACCGTCGACCAGTCTGTAAATTACAATTTTAATGCAACTGTCAAATAACATTAGGATAGACCAGTATCTATAGGAATGTGACTGTAAAAGACCCCTTTTTAGTGCTTAGTTTCGTACCCATTACGATTTCGTCACTAAAACCGTTTTTATTTCGAATATGTGTATATATTCTGTATTTGTTTTAGAATTTTGTATATGAGTCTGTATATGTATCGGTCGCGTTAACAATTCGGCCACACGACCATACGACGTTAGCTCTATTTATTAATTTATTTTTCAGTAAATAATGCGTTTTATCAGTCCCCCAGAGTAAATAATTTGATAATAAAAATCGTCAAGTTTTGTACGGTCGTGCTGTGGCCGAATGGTTAACGCCACCGATACATATACCGACTACTATACAAAAAACGGTCCTTGTGAATAGGCCCATTATTATGGGTTCAAAACTTAGCTCGGTAAAAAAAATCATCAAGTTTTAGTTTCCTTAAAAAACAAAAAAAAACAGAAAAACAACTACTTTATAGTTTAGTTTATTCGGTTTTTGCCCCAGTATTTAAAAATGGCAAGCGAATAAAATAACGACACGGAAACAGGAAAATACGGCAAAACGAACAGTCGTTAAAACACGTCATTGAAAAAGGGATATGATTTAATAATATAGCGGACGCGGCCGCCAAACCTAGACTTCCCGCAACTCACCCGTCGCCTTGTAAACCGCTCCGACACTGACAGTTTGCACCCAACAGCGGAGCAGTGAGATCAACACATGTAGCTTCTGAAACACACGCCGTTCTGTTGTTGGTGCAATAATCCATATCCACACATACTGGTTGTGTGCCACTCGAACCTGAAATATAAGTGTTGTGGAAATTCATCCGGCCCGTTGGTCTAACGGTTAAGTGCTTCGCCTTTCAATCGAAAGGTTGCAGGTGCGAAACTGGTCGCTAGCTAGTCGGTTGTGTCCTTGGGCAAGGCACTTTACGGACATTGCCTGAACCCAGCGGATTAATGGGTTCTACCAAATTGAAGGAACGTGTCTATAAGATACAACGCACTGCAATAGCTCCGGTAACCCGACGATGGGCGCGAGGTGATCTGACGATTGCCCGTGTGTTAACCCCCTTGGTTTTCCCATTAAAGATGAATATCCTATCCTATCCTATGCGTTAATTTCTATCCCTGTAGTAATACGTGCAGGTTTTCAGACAGTTATTTTGTGTCCTGTAACCAACTGTTATCATGCCCGCATGTGTGTAATAATCATTTACTTTGGTATGTAACATTCTTTGCGTGCATTTCGTGTAATATAACCCGACGTGTTTCGCTTTAATTTCATTCACTACGATTTACTACCAAGTACCTTCGATACAAGTATGCAACAATAAAATTATCGAAAAATCATCTCGGTTTGCGAATCTGGGTTTTATATACCAATATGTAGCGTAGGGTTATCATTTTTATCTTCTTGAATGGTAAAATGCAAGGAGCGTTATTACACGGGCACTTGTCGGATAGGATAGGATATTCATGTTTATTCAGTTAAATCGTCGGATTAACTGAGATATTGTAGTGTGCTGGGTATGAGTGAGACGTTCTTTAATTAGGTAGAACCATTATTTCACTGGATTGGATAGTATAGGATATTCATGTTTATCCATGTGAACGGGAAACCAAGGGGATTAACACACGGGCAATCGTCAGATCAGCTCGTGCCCAGCGCCAGGTTACCGGAGCTATTGTAGTCTGTGTTATGTATGATTCGCACGTTCCTTCAAGTTAGTTTTTACCTAGTTGAGGTTCTTTACTGCAGCTTTTGACATGTTCAAAACCAGAATCACAGAGACATCGGATTCTGCAGTCAGGTTTTGATTCAGAATTGTTGTAAACGCATGTTGAGTTTTCTAGGCAGATTTCCCAAACCGTCCCACAAGATTCTGTTTCTACAATGTAAGATTTTTTTAGGATTAGAATATTTATGTTTATTCCCGTGAATGGAAAAACCAAGGGGTTAACACACCGGCAATCGTCAGATCACCTCGCACCCACCGTCGGGTTGTCAAAGCTATTGCAGTGTGTTGAGTATGATGAACATGTTTTTTTCATTTTGGTAGAACCCATTAATCCGTTGGGTTCAGGCAATGTCCGTTAAGTACCTTGCTCAGCGGATTAATGGGTTCCACCAAATTAAGGGAACGTGTGCGTCACACACAGCACACTGCAATAGCTGCGGTAACCCGACGATGATCGCGAGGTGATCTGACGATTGCCCGTGTGTTAACCCCCTTGGTTTTCCCATTTACGAAAATAAACATGAATATTCTATCCCTACCTTCCAAGTTAACTTCAATTGATGCAGCACAGTTGTGTATAATGTTACATGCGCTTAAGTGTGTCCCTGTGTACTCTGGCACCAGAAGAATCTGGTACTGAATACCAAGAACAAGATTGGAATAGGTGGCTCTATACCCAATACTTGTAATATAGCACGGAGTGTCGAATACGGTGGGTGAGGTCAAGGGGTATGAGCTGAAAGTCTGTAAATTTAGTAAAGTAATTGACGATTTGAACCGTACAGATTAATAGTTGCTTTTTTTAGTCTGGTGGGTAAGTGTGTCGTTTTTCAGCCGAAGGGTTGTATATACGAAACTGGTCGCTAGCTCGTCGGTTGTGTCCTTGGCAAGGCACTTAACGGACATTGCCTGAATCCAGCGGATTAATGGGTTTTACTAATTTGAAGGAACGTGTGAACCATACATAACACACTGCAATAGCTCCGGTAACCCGACGATGGGCGCGAGGTAATTTGACGATTGCCCGTGTGTTAAACCCCTTGGTTTTCCCATTCACGCGGATAAACATGAATATTCTATCCCATTCTATCCTATTAGTAAAAATAAACTTTTAAACAAATGTTTACATGAGTTCACTTTGAAAATGTGTAAATGTACAAACAAAAAGATTCAAAATGAAGTCGGTATGGTTGCTACTTTATAAATACGTGGACGCATATTTATTTATTTACAAAGTAGATTTGAAAAGTAGTTGAGTACCTTGGAAATGTGGCACATGTTAAAGCGGTGCATGTGCTTATCAAAGTGGTTTTGTGTGGAAATATATATGATCGACAATTTTAAAATGTGGAATAGATAGAAGAGGCGTTAAAATACTTACACCATTTGCCGAATCGTTAGTCGCAACTTTTGGGGTCAAAAATATCTTAAATCCTGTGAGCCCTTCTTGGGTAACAGGAGGCAGCCATTCAAACACGATTTTCGATCTTCCGGTTTTGAATGTAGGAGTTACTTTTGTTAACCTCAGTGAAAGTGGCTGGTACTGGAATATGTTGTTGGCTGGAAGTGTAAAAAACAATATCCCGTTTTTTAATATGTTTTTTTTACCTGGCCAAGTTTCGAACCCATGATCGGCTCGTCACTAAGATGGTTTATGGAGAAATTAGTTAATGAATCGTTTAACTTGGCATATAATTCGATATTGTATATTAATTGGTTAAGGGTTTATAACTAATTTCCATAATTTTAGTGAGCAGTTTCCTTCCTTCCCTCCTTCCCTCCTCCCCACTTTTCTCCCTTTAGCGTAGCCCACATGCCCAGTCATAAAGCTGTTCAATCTGACAACATAAGACCAAGAGACTAACCACAACACAGGGAGATGGCTTCTGGCATCGTCATGTTGTTATCTTTTGCTACCAACGACATACAATCCGAGACCGTGGTTACAAAACTTTCTTCAGATAACATAGCAGCGTTCCTGGAAAACCAAGAGTTTATAATCACGGCCGTCCACCAATGCCACAATTCAAAGTTATAGGATAGAATACTTATGTTATGTTTATCCCCGAGAATGGGGAAACCAAGAGGGTTAACAAACGCGGAATTGTCAGATAACCTCGCGTCCAATTTAGTACAGCCCATTAAGCCGCTGGGTTCAGGCAATGTCCGTTAAGTGCTTTGCCCCAGCACACAACCGACTAGCTAGCGACCAGTTTCGCACCTGCAACCCTTCGGCTGAAACGCACTTAACCACTAGACTAAACTGTCAGACAATACATGGCCTATAACCAATTAATAGACTTTTATGCGCTGCCGAATTTAACAAGTGACACCCTCTTAGTCATGATATTTAAGTGTTTTCCTGAGTAACTATGGTGGTGATTCCCCAATGTTTGTTCGGTTGGAAGCAGCATGTGCTAGACTTCGCGCCGGTGTACTTGTTTAGCTACGAGGTTTAGTAATAGTGGAGCAGTGCTTTGTGATATAAAGTTGATTGTGGATATCCTAGCTGTTTTGTTGGAAAAATCCTAATGTACTAAGAGGTATGAGGTCCAAATTTTTTAACAATTTTTTTGTAGAGTGTTGAGTTTAGGCTGCATATACAAGCTTCAATTTTAAGTGTTTAAAATAAATATCTAACACTTTCTGTGTCCGGATTTTGAGTGACAGCCCTTGTGTGAGGTCAGTTTGCATTGGAGAGATAGGGAGAATAATTGGTTGAACGTATCCTATAATGAGGCATAAATAAACATGCTACCTGTAATATGGCATCAGTTTAATCGTCGACCCCAAATTAAACTGTGCTGCAAATGTAGCGGATTGCGCACTCTGCAACAAAAGTTTTGATTATGAATCGTCTTTATTTTTTGGTATTTTTTACGGAACCAAGGCTCTAGCCCAAGATGGGCTCGTCACTAGGACCGTTTTATATAAGAGTCGGCATATATATCGGTCGCATAAACCATTAGGCCACACGCCCGTAAAAATGTCATTTATTGTTGAAACGAAACATGATCGAAGTATTCAGGTTTATCCCCGTTTATCGACTAGCTATAGCGACCAGTTTCGAACCTGCAACGCTTTCTTTCCATCAGTGCCTTTACATAGATAAGTATCAGCATCAGCTTTACATTTTTTTATATTTGGATATGAACAGGGTACCAACGGTATCCTCAGTAAACAACCCTTTCGTTTTCCCACTTACGGGAATAAACATAAATATCCCAAATTAACCCAAAATGGGTTCGTTACTGGGACGAACCCAGTGGAAAATATGAATTTCACTAAAAATCATACACAACACACTGAAATAGCTTCGGTAACCGGACAATGGGCGCGAGGTGATCACATAATTACCCGTGTTTAAACGACACTTGCGTTTTCCATTCGCAAAGATAAACATGATGATAAAACCATTTGCAAAGATAAACTCTATACAACCCTATACGTACAGATGCAATCGTGAAGTGAGCCTGAATTTGTGATGACACCCAATCTGCCACTCCCCGGCAACCCGTGGGCGTCAGTTCTGTGCAATTGGAGACTCGACATAGACAGCTCGTGGTCGTGGGTGAAAAGTTGTCGGGGCACAAAGGAACACCAGGGTTTGAACAATTTGCATTGTTCAACCAAGCGGAGTCGCTAGAAGTAAAGATGAAACATAAGTTAGTCTTGGGAATTTTAACACTAAATGTTACTTAAATGAACCCAGCGGCTTAATGGGTTCTACCAAATTGAAGGAACGTGTCTGTCATATACAACACACTACAATAGCCCCGGTAAGCCGACGGTGGGCGCGAGGTGATCTGACGATTGCCCGTGTATTAACCCCCTTTGGTTTTCCCATTCACGCGAATAAACATGAATATCCTATCCTATCCTATAAAAGACCAGTGATGGGATTCAAAATTTTAGTGATACGTTCTCTTTTGTATGGTCTTACTAACAACGAGTTTCCTAAAAGGTCTAATGTCTGTAAAAAGCAAGAATCGGATCGGTGAATATCCCGACGTTCCAAGAAGGGGTTCGACTAAACCCATGCGAACCTCTTGAATCCCATCACTGGTTTTGACCCAGCTTATCAAACAGTCAAAATAGTCAGCCAGAGCTTGCAACTGTGTGTATGATTCAAGTACCCATTTGCGTCACTCTAGTTTAGTCTTGAGATTTGTAACAAGTATTGGATAGTCGAACCTAGAACAAGAAAGACCCAAAAGTACCGTATTAGTTTATGGAATTTAAGGGTAAAGGCAATAGAAACCAAACATAAAGGTCATCTAGTTGACGTTAATTTTCATTGTACGAATTAACGTTCATAATTAACGGAAATTAATAGATGAATCGATAAGCACGTCATTGGTTGGTATACAGCAGAAAGATTTGGGAATAAAGAATAAGGAAATATATTCATGTTTATTCCCGTGAATGAAAAAACCAAGGGGGTTAACACACGGGTAATCGTCATATCACCTCACCCCCACCGTCGGGTTACCGTGTAGCTATTGCAGTGTATTGTATGTAATACATGCGTTCCTTAAATTTGGTAGAACCCATTAATCCGCTGTGCTCAGACAATGTCCGTTAAGTGCCTTGCCCAAGGACACAACCCAAAAGCTAGCGACCAGTTTTAAACCTGCAACCTTTAGGTTGAATGCCGTTGCATTAAACCGCCAGACTAACCGGTCGGTCAATCGAAACCAGCGGGGGGGTTGAACGGTTGAAAGGCAGCTAGCGGAGGCATCGCCTGGACCAAATGGTCTAATTAGTTGTACTAAAACTAATTAAACAGCTTAATCTTCTGTAATACACACTGTAATAGCTCCGTTAACCCGACGATGGGCGCTGGGTAAACTGACGATTACCCGTGTGATAACGCTCTCTACGTATTCGCGAGGTAATCTGAAGATTGCCCTTGTGATAACGCTCCCTTACGTATTGGCGAGGTAATCTGACGATTGCCCGTGTGGTAACGCTCCTTTACGTATTCGCGAGGTAATCTGAAGATTGTCCGTGTAATAACGCTCCTTTACGTATTCGCGAGGTGTTTTGACGATTGCCTGTGTGATAACGCTTCTTGCGTTTTTGATCGACAGAAATAAACATAAGTATCTCCTATCCTTGATCAAATCCGTGAAGCCACAAAAAATAACCTTACTTGGAGTAGCACTGATTTAGCGGGTGTACCACGGTTTCAAAACCTTGTAATCCTTGTACTAAATATCCATCGAATGTCAATCCTAAAAATTGCTTATATTAAAAATTATTTCTTATGGAGATTATAATAGTAATATGTGTCAAGACTTTTAAGTATTTTGTAATGATTTCCATTTAAATTATGTCAAGCAATTATCTTAAAATTCGTAGTAAAGCTTTTTTTTGATCTAAAAAATTCAAGCCACAAATTTTAAGTTTTTTTGTGCTCATGGTACGCTAGACAACAACGGTTAGCGATTCTGAGCACGTATATATCATGGGTATATATTAATGTCGGCGTTTTATAGATACTTTACAGTCGTGTTTAATCCAATGTTTAAAACTCGTCATCTGACCGTAAGCTTAAAGATGGTGGACCTTCTTCTAATATTAACGCGATCGATTTACATATACCGATTTCTAGTTTAAAACCGGCCGTAGTAATAAGCACAATAAAGATTGCATTGCACAAGGCACTTAGGATAGGATATTCATATTTATCCGCGTAAATGGGAAAACCAATGGGGTTAACACACGGGCAATCGTCAGATCACCTCACGCCCACTATCGGGATACCGGAGCTATTGCAGAGTGTTGTGTATGATAGACATGTTCCTTTAATTCGGCAGAACCCATTTTTCCACTGGGTTCAGGCAAGTGCCTTGTCGAAGGACACAACCGACTAGCTAGCGACCAGTTCAGAACCTACAACCTGACGTTGGTGTTTAGAGTAGGATTAAAATTAGTTTCCATAATTTTAGTGAGCTGTTTTCCTTCTTCCCGCTTTCCCTCGTTATAGTGTTTCCCCATAAGTCGTTTAACGTCCGTAAATACGTTTTGTAATCCATTCCCTTTGTTAAAACAGTAAACTATTTATTGTACCTTCCGGAATGGTGATGTTCCACGTAAAGGTTATCGTTAGAATTATCACTCTAGCGCCACCATGCGGAACAATTTTGGCGGTGGGGGTCGCTTGAAACCCATCAACGACAATTGAGTTAATACTCGGTGATCTTCCTGTGAATCGGATATTTTATAGAAAAAATGCCAACGTCGTTTGCATACGTCATTATAACAGTTATGAACATATATTAGGATAGGATAGGGTGGGATATTCATGTTTATCCCCGTGAATGGGAAAACCAAGGGGGTAAACACAAGGGCATTCGTCAGATCATCGTAGGGTTACCGGAGCTATATTGGAGTGTGTTGTATATGATAGATACGGTTCTTCCATTTGGTAGAACCCAATAATCCCCTGGGTTCAGGCAATTTCCGTTAAATGCCAAAGGACACAACTGACTAACTAGCTACCAGTTCAGAACCGGTAACCTTTCGGTTGAAAGGCTTCGCACTAAACCGCCAGACTAACCGGTCGGATAACGCATTATGAATTAACCTCCAAGAATTAAAACATGTATTTGCACTCAAACCAACCTTGTTAAGCACACCACCTGTCCATCTGTGCCAAATTTTCAAAGTCGCTATCATATAAATTTTCACACAAATCAACCTTTATAAGCGTACCACCTGTCCATCTGTGCCACATTTTCAAAGTCCTAACCATATATATTTGTACACAAATCAACCTTGATAAGCACACTACATATTCATCTTGGCTCCAATATATTCCGATCACACACTTAAATGATTGGTCTTAAGTGTCACAATTAGACAAAATTTACACGTCAATAAATTTTGTACAATTTTGTAAATTGCCAAGCGTACACAATTTACCTACATCCCCGCTAATTCTAAAATTTCACACGCTTGGCAAATTTACACAAAATAGGGACAATGACACTCTATTTAAAAGGTTAAGTACGTGTGGATAAATTGCATACACGCACATACCATATACTTCAATGTAGTTGATCATGCTTGATAAGCACACCAACTGTCCACCAATTATATAAATTTTCTTATCCTGCATATTTGCGTATACTCAGTAACATCGATTAGCACACCACCTCTCCATATGTGCAACGCTACCTGTCCATGTGCGTCACACTACCTGTCTATGTGCGCCATCTTTCAAAATCCTGATTATGCATCACGCAAATATATTTAAATTAGCAAGCATACAGTATGTAAATTTATTCAAAGTTATTCAAAATAATGCCATGACGTTTTGATGTAAATTAAGGAATATACTTACTGTCAATACAGTGTCGCAACAAAATGCCTTCTGCACCAATTATCAACGCCAACGTTGTCAATACAGCAATAATCCCAACTCCGTCAATACACCGTAACGACATGCCACTTAAACCCGATACCTAGGAACCTGTCAAGCGAAGGTTAAAGCGGCATTAAAATTGCCTTTTAAACAAGGGTATGTCGACTGTAATATGCTCAATGGTTAGTTAAGAACACGGTAGTTCTGCAATAATATATTCAATTTCACCGTCTATATATATGTAGTTCTACTAGTGGTTACTGCCTATCTTGTAAAAATCCTTTATTGCAATTAATTGTAAAACTTGGATTTTCTATTTCTTTAATTTTACTATCTGACTACTTAGCTCTGGTCTGTAATTCATTTGGTATTTATCGTTATTCTAATGAGAGATTATTTTTGCGATTGATAATAACGCTTAAATTTCCCATTTTATTTCATTTTTAAATCTATGTGGTCTTGCTCTCGAATAATGGAAAGACAATCTAATAAACTGAACTATTTGACTAGATAGCTCTGTAGTTATTTTGGTCTTTATCTTAAAACTAAACCGATTCCATTTTTTGCAATTTATTGTAACAATTGAATTTCCTTTTTGTTCTATTTTTAAAAATTAACTATATGGTCTTGTTCTAGAATAATGGAACGCTAATCTAGTGAATTAAACAATTTGACTACTCAGCTCTGGTCTGTAATTCATCTGTTTTTTATCGTTATTCTAATGAGATTCCATTTTTGCAATTGATAATAACACTTGAATTTCCCTTTTTGTTTCATTTATGAATCTATGTGCTCTCAATTGATGAAATGCTAATCTAGTCAGCTAAAAAAATCGACAAGACAACTCTGCTAAGAGTTGGCGTTCGTCCATTAACCGCAAGATTTAACGCTGTGGTGAACAAAATATCGGTTGTAAACTAAGCATCGGATATACCTCGTGCTCTTACTATGTTGTTATTACTTTCCGGCGCATGACGCCAAGGCATGCCATTGCACACAGTGGTTATGTAGCCGAATGGTTATAACGACTGATACATATACTGAAGTCTATACAAAAACGGTCCTAGTGACCAAATCAACATGGGTTCAAAACCTTGCCAGTTAAAATTAAAAAGAATAATCATTGTATTTTAAATGCTTTAAAAATAAAAATCATTTCATTTTGAATAGTTGTCATGATTGATAATTTAACGACTGCTCTACAAAATATGGTCTGACGAACGGTCCCAAAATGGGCTTGAAACTGGTAAAAAAAAGTTAGCGCGATCTATTACTATACAGATTCTATTTAAAAACGGTCGTATTGACAAGCCCATCATAGGTTCGAACTTTCCTTTTCTACACCAGTAGGTGACTTAAAATATGTTAACGGCGTTAATGTATTAGCATAAAAAAACTTTGTATGGTCGTGTGGCCGAATGTTTAACACGACTGATACACGTACAGACTTAAAAAACGGTCCTAGCAACAAGCCCATCCTGGGTTCGAAACTGACTAGAGAAAAAATCATAAAAATCGTAACGAACGAAGATACACACCATGCCAATCAAGGGTTACGATTGTAAAAAATAACGGACATTTCCTGAACCCAGTGGAATGATGGGTTCTACCAAATTAAAGAAACGTGTAAATCATACACAACACACTGCAAAAGCTCAGGTAACCCGACCGTGGGCGCGATGTGATCTGACGATAACTCGTGTGTTAACCCCCTTGAGTTTGCTTTTTACGCGGATAAACATGAATATACAATGCTATCCCCATCCGTTAAGGCCACTTGACTTAGAACAATTATTTAGCCGGTACCTGACTTTGGGTGCGACCTTTACACTCGCTGGTCATTCTATTCTATTGTTACACTTATATCATATTTCAGTTCCTTGTTAATTGGGCAACACTAAAAGAAAGGGAAAATGAAGGGGTTAAACGAAAATCAGTTTTTTTAATTGGGCAACACTGAAAAAAGGAAAAATGAATGGGGTAGACGAAAACTTCACACTAGAACTCTGAAAACTAAATGTAACCCTAGTTCCAAACACTAATATTAAACCCAGAACTAGCCCTAACACTTAAACTAACACCCTACTTTTCATTTTGACGTGCAGTTTTACCTTTTCCCTCCTTTCTCCTTTCTCTACCTTTTGTTTTCACATTTTTTAATCTTGACTGTGTATATCAATAAATTTTTCAGCTTGAGCTAAGTTAAATTTACGTATTTTGTTACGTTACAGAACTAAAATACGTAAAAACAATAGTTTGTAATGTGACTGTGAATATTTTGCAGCTATATTATAAATAGCCAGTGTCAATCACCGCACGTTTTATGTAAAGTAACAAAAGTTAGCTAGTTATTTGCGTACGTAATATGTTGTGCTGTGGCCGAACGGTTAGCGCGACCTATTCATCTGTAGAATAATTATAACCGAACGTAGCAATGAAACGATTACAGCTTCGAAACTAAGCACCGTAAAAGGAAAAAATGTTTAAACCGCCCGATCTTTATCTCAAATAATAATTTTACTGGTATTCTACTTTTTTATTGTATTTTTTAAGGTGACTCTAAAATATGATTTAGTCTAGAAAGAGCATGGTTCAATAGATACGGCAACTCTTTTACGTTTACAGTAAAGTAAAGCAAAAACAAATGCTAAGGGTTAACTAAAGCATAACAACAATTTGAGTATAACGTTCTGGTTGCATTTTCGCTTTCCTGGCATTTTTATTACTAACCTTCATAAAACGGCTGTAAGTTTATTCTTCTGGGTCATATCTATGGGATATTAAACAAACTACCATTTTATAATTGTCATTTTGAACGCTGCAATATTATCAAATAAAATATGATTTAGTTATTTCTTATGTTCAGATTATCTCGCTTTTTACTCCAGATTATCTCACTTTTTTAAGATTTATTCTTCCCTTAATAAATCGATTTAAAAACCAACGTGACATTCGTGAAAACGGAAATAAAGGTGGTAAAATGAAGGTTTGTGGTAAGTTTTTCTCACGTTCTAATTTTAAAATTATGGGTCGAAATTTTTTTTCTCGAGAGAAATCCGGCAATGCACAACGAAAAAGGCAATTACCCATTGTTGGCTAACTAGCGGAGATAATATCTATCATTTATCGTCTATACAGGCGTAATTGTCGCTTTTTCTGTGCCATAGACTGTAAAAATGGATTTAACTATATGTCTATAACAGGTGCCTTTTCTGTTAATTACAGTACCAGAAAATATGTGTCAAAGGACTGAAGTTAAAATATACCTTAAGCAGCTTTTAACATTGGCTTTTAACATTAGCTTTAAAGTAGACGTTTAAAAATTAAAATAGACTAAATAGACTTTTAAAAATTTTAAATACACTTAAAACAGACTTTTAAAAATGGCTTTTAACATAAGCTAACATTGGTAAGCGAGTCCTAAACCCAGTGGTTATGCTCGTAACTAGCTTACAAAGCATAATTCTGTTTCTATCACTTTATTCGCTACGACTTGTTACGTTGTAACACATTAAACCTTACAGACGTATTTTCCTGTTTGGAACCTTGATGAATTCTTTGTTTAACTCCGCTTAGAAATAAAATCAGTCGTCGTTTTACCAGGATAAGTATGGGAGCCATGGCGGTCACTCTTTATAGGCAGTTTTTACTTGTGCGAAACTGGTCGCTAGCTAGTCGGTTGTGTCCTTGGGCAAGGCACTTTACGGGCATTACCTGAACCCATTGGAATAATGGATTCTACCAAATTGAAGGAACATGTCTATCATATACAACACACTTCAATAGCTCCGGTAATCCGACAGTGGGCGCGAGGTGCAATTGCCGGTGTGTTAACCCCCTAGGTTTTCCCATTTACTAGAATAAACATGATTATACTATCCTATTCTATTGAAGTCAGTATTGTTCGTTAAACCTTTTAGCCACACAAGAACACAGCCGTCTATAGCTAACGGTTAATTGTAATCCTATCACCTTTCGGCTGAAGGTTAAAGGGCACACCCTATATCCGGAGGTTACTACAGTTGAACCCCGCTTACCTGACCACCTATGTGACCGTCATCAAGCGGTCGCGTTAGCGGGATGGTCGTGTTAGCGAATTTCGCTTTAGAGCATACTGTTTGTAGCAATTATATTTTTAAATGCTGTGCTTCATATGGGGGCTATTAATTGAGTCTAAAACGACATTACTGGTTTCAAACGGTTTTGCTGTTTGGGTTGCAACGGCACTAAACATTTGCCAGAGAAACTTTTTATAAGCATTTAATTTTTAATTTTTCATTTTTATTTTTTATATGGTTTTAGCGGCCACGTTTAATTATACCAAATCTTGATAATTGATTAGTTTTAGACGTGTTCTAACGACTGCTATTTAGCCGTTTTTCAATTTTTTATCAAAGGTTCTGCTTCGTGTTTTTTATCGCGGAAACAAAAAATAAACTAAAATTTATGCACTTGAGTTTTTTAAAGGGGAACTGAAGTCAATTTTAAGAATATCTTAATAATAGGAAAAAAATACGCTGATTTCAAAAATCAAATCAGTTTCTTCCAATATTGTTTTGTTAAAGAGTTATGAGCAAATATGCATTTTATTTTATGTTAGGGGATTTCCCGTATTACGTCACTGACGTTGTTGAGATTTCGTGCATATATGCATTGTATACAATCGTGTGCCAGTTTAGAGGTGAATTAGTAACATAAGCGCCTGCAGAAGCGTTGTATTTTCGTTTTTTTATGGAGACTTAGCATAACACTTGTCATATAGCCTAACTGAACCAATGTACGCGCGTGACAGCTTACCTTAAGCGCGCTCATTCAGGCCTGCACGATCCTGGACCTAAGCTGAATGCTGAGGTATACAGGTCTCGTATTTAAATGACTTTAGAATAATAAGTCTTAGAAATTTATATCATAAATCATAGAAGTGAAGACAGAACAAGAAAACTAGAACAGGAGGAAGTAAACTGTAACTGCCAGCAATTTATAGAAATAAACCAGCCATCAATCAAAGATCAGACTATGCGGTGGGAACAGCCTATTTCTTTCATGATTGTTGCTTTTCAATATATAGCCATAATCTGCAACGTAGACTAGCAATGTTGTTATCAACCCCTAGGCTACAAACTGAGAGTGTGAGAGATTTGGTATACATATGCATAGAAGTTTTAACAAATTTCTTTTGTTTTCTTCATTTCTAGAGTAAATTTAAGTTAATGTTGTAACACTAAAATGGATGACAGTTTTCAGCATTCTGGCATGGATAAAAGAAGTTTTATTGTACACAATAAAACAACACAAATTTAGTCATGTGCGTTTGAACCAAGGAAAACGTCTGAAAGTATCTTTAAAAATGCAAGCCCCATAGAAGAAAATGTTTATTTAGAAACATTACCTATTGACATGACTTGGTGCCGTTGCAAAAACTGTATTCTTATGGACACACCGCAAGAATGTTTATGCTGCATGAATGTACATGCATTTGTGCACAAAATAATGCCAGACTGGACTTGCATTACTAAAAGCCCTTATTTTTCAATTATCTGCTTGGATAAAGAAGTCCTTGAAGTTGCACTTGATGTACTGGGTTGATCACTATGTTTAAAATCATAATCAAAATTTAAAATTGTTGGAACTGTATTTTTCACCAAGTGGTTTGTTTTCATCATCTTGGCTACTCCATTGGAGTCAAATACAATTTTACTATGATAATCCTTGTCACAAATATGTGCACTACACACTGCGGTTCTTTTTCCAGGTAGTTTAGAACGCTTGCATTGTTGTATCCATTGCTTCAACCGTTTTTTGTCGTTGTGAGGAAATCGATGGAAGAGCACAGGTGGATTGGAATTTCGTGTGCTGTAATAGGAATTTGTACATCCTGGAGCAAAACAATATACTCCAATCACTCTTTCTTCCTTCTCAGTGGCTTAACTTTAGGCATTTTACAATATCTAATAAAAATAACTAAATTAGAAATGTGGTATATTCTTATTAACTTATTTGGGTAGTTAAGTAAAGATCCATTATATATATTCTTCACTTACTTATCTGAGTGCTTGCTGTGTACTTATTGTCAGACTACACATCAGCTACTCAACTGTGGATTAACTGTTTTTTGCAATAAGTGGTATTCGCAACCAGTAGGCTAATGCTCAGTTTCAATAACAGCAGACATTAAATGCACCACATACACAACAGCAAAACATTATACAAACAGCCAAGGTAAACCATAAAAGAAATAGGCTTTTCCCACCGCATAGTCTAGCCTTTGCCTAATGGCTGGTTTATTTCTATAAATTTTTGGCAGTTACAGTTTAATGCATTCTGGTATAGTTTTCTTGTTCTGTTTTCACTTTTATTATTTATGATATAAATTGCTAAGACTTATTATTCTAAAGTCATTTAAATACGAGACCTGTATACCTCAGCATTCAGCTTAGGTCCAGGACCGTGCAGGCCTTAATGACCGCGCTTAAAGTAAGCTGTCACCATGTACATTGGTTCAGTAAGACTATATGACAAGTGTTATGCTAAGTCTCCATAATAAAAACGAAAATACAACGCTCCTGCAGGCGCTTCTGTTACTAATTCACCTCTAAACTGACACATGATTGTATACAATGCATATATGCGGTAAGCACTTTAATGTACATCAAACTGAGGCTACAGCTGATCGACATTTGTGACGTCATACAGTAGCTTATGGGAACTCCTGATGTATTATGGGTAATTTTTTTAAATCTTTTTTTCTTTTTTTAGGCCGATTCTCTTCTTTTCAAACTGTATATCGGCAAAGATGATTTTAAAACCGCATCTCCTTGATCAATATCCAGAAAATTCACAAATTAAAGGGTGCCTCTAAATACTACGGGATCGCTTGGAGCGCTTGATTCACTTAGATTGCTATGAGAAAGTAATTCTCACCCTGTCCCTAACACTAATCTCAACCCCAGAACTAACTTTAACCCCAACCCTAACATTAATATCATGGCTTTTGTAATTACGCAGTATAGTAAGCGATCCATGCAATCCAAGCGATCCTGTAGTATTTAGAGGTAGGCTACCGCAAATTTAATACCGGTATTATATCAATACCAATGCACAATAACCCCATGGTTGACTGATTGGGTTAGGATAGGGTGTTCAGGTAGAGATTAGCGTTAGGGTTGGGGTTCAGGCTTAGAGTTAGTTTTCACGCAAATAGTGTGTGCAGTTTCATAGAATAAATAGTGTGTGCAGTGCATAGACTAAGCACACCACTGAATACCCAGCATTTGGTTTAGCACCCATCACATTTCGAGAATGTTTTAACATCTTCATACAGAAGCGCGCTAGATATATACCGGTAGATATAATCCACAATACACCATGTGTTTCCACAAGTTACTTGTCGTTTCGCATGAACAACTCTCTCCTAGGAAAAAATTTACCCATAATACATCAGGAGTTCCCATAAGCTACTGTATGACGTCACAAATGTCGATCAGCTGTAGCCTCAGTTTGATGTACATTAAGTGCTTACCCATATATGCACGAAATCTCAACAACGTCAGTGACGTAATACGGGAAATCCCCTAGACATAAAATGAAATACATATTTGCTCATAACTCTTTAACCAAAAAATATTGGAAGAAACTGATTTGATTTTTGAAATCAGCGTGTTTTTTTCCATTTATTAAGATATTCTTAAAATTGACTTCAGTTCCCCTTTAAAAATGCGATTAAACCCATTACTTTCATAAAAATGTGTCTGGAGAATATGGAATTGTGTAATCAGTTACAAACATGCGCCAAATATCGGATCTGCTAGCTTCACTAAATGCAAATGGAGTGATTGAGAAATGATGGAAAATATGATGGTAGACTAATTGAAGAACTCTAAATATACTGTTTAAACTGTACCACTGTCATGTCCAAAGACTGAAGTTAGCTAAAAAATGTTTCTAGTGAAATATCGTGTTTGTGGTATTCTATTAGCAATATGCGAATGGAGTCGATTGTTTTCACGACGGCTCCTTGTTTGAAGACATGAGATGTTTTAATATAGGATATGATATTCATGTTTATCGTCGTGAATGAGAAAACCAAGGGGGTTAACACACGACAATCGTCTGATTACCTCGCAACCACCGTCGGCTTACCGGAGCTATTGCAGTGGGTTGTGTATAATAGACACGTTCCCTTAACTCGGTAGAACCCCTTAATCCGCTGGGTTCAGGCAATGTCCGTTAAGGGCCTTGACCAAGGACACAACCGACTAGCTAGCGATGAGTTTCGAACCTGTAACCCCAGGTTAAAAGGCGTTTTGCAGGGAAGGTGTCGGGGAGTTATCTGGTTACTTCGTTCTTACCGTCAGGTTACCGGAGCTTTTTTAATGAAAGGCATAGTTCAGATAAAATCGGTAAAAAATGGGGGGGGTTGAAAAAAATGTATCTTGGATAAAAGCTTGTTTTCAATTTCAAACAAAAAGCTTTAGAATGACACTTGTGATAAATGGGAATTAGCCCATTTATCGTAAGAACACGTTTCAGATAATGTAATGAAGCCAATTGTAAGATATCTAGACCCATTAATGTTTATTTGATATCTATTATAAATTATAAATTGCATCACAACCAAATTACGTCACAATGGTAGTTTGTGTGACAATATCCATACCCGACCGCGTGTTAGAACATGCTTTCTTTTTGATTTAGTCACCGTACAGACTGCAGCACAGTAATTTATCTGATACAGTATTTTTCCGTTCCGGTTTTAAAGCCAAAGTTTGGTGAGTGTAATTGTTTACTATTTTATACGTACACCCGTCAATTATTGATTTTGGCCCCTTTATTTTTAATTTACAGAAAACCGTATCATCCACGTATCACCCCATATCGTCCCTGTATCACCCCCATATCGTCCCTGCCCCCTCCGTTCCGCATCTGTAACCGTTTGAACTCTGATCGCCAATTATAATTCGAGGAAACAAACTGTCTGTTCATTTATTCGATACGAGTTATTTTCAAACCAAAGCAACCCCGTTACTTCACCCGCGGAAGTAACACCAATTATAAGCTAAAAACATCCTTACGTTGAGTTGGAAGTTGGTTTCAGGCGACGCACTAACCGCAACGGATTAGGTTTGATACCGTAAACCTTCGGCTAAAAGGCGACGCACTTTCCCACCAGGCTAATCAGTCGTACAGAATAAAAACGTAATCAGAATTAAAAGGTAGCTTTGATAATGCAACCCTCGGCTGAAAGGCGACGCACTTACCCAATAATCTAATTAGTCGCACGGAATAAAAACGTAACCTAATTAAAAATGTGTGTTCACCAAAGCGTTTTACTCCTAAATTTCATTTTTATTTATTTTTATCTAAGGTTTGGCGACCACGCCCAACCCTACCTAAGTAAATAATTAATTTGATTTTTACGAGTTTTACCGACTGACATTGCCGCTTTTTCCCGTTTTCACAATTTTATCACATTTTCTGTTTCGTGTGCATGAATCACACTTAGTTAAAAGTAAAGAAGTCGAATTTCAATTTGTTTGCGACAGATTTTATTATTGTATCACGGCATAATTATAACATTGTACAATTCCATCTGCTGATACTTTCTGTCTGGAGGATATCTGCGTAGAAGAAAGTTTAGTTTTGAACAATTCTTTTTTGTATAGAAAATTTACCTGTATTAGTATGACCCATCGGCCTTTTCAGCGTAGTAGCCATCGTAGTAGCCATCAGCCTTTTCAGCGTAGTAGCCATCGTAGTAACCATCAGCCTTTTTATCGTAGTAGCCATCGTAGTAACCATCGGCCTTTTTGTCGTAGTAGCCATCATAGTAACCATCGGCCCTTTTTGGCGTAGTAGCCATCGTAGTAACCGTCAGCCTTTTTAGCGTAGTAGCCATCGTAGTAACCATCAGCCTTTTTGGCGTAGTAGCCATCGTAGTAGCCATCGGCCTTTTCATCGTAGTAGCCATCGGCCTTTTGATCACGATCTAAAGACTTGGCTCGAACAAGCGAGTCTGAAAAAAAGCTAACCAGAACCAAAACAAGGCACACTTTGTAATTCATCGTTAAAGTTTTCTGTTTCACACTGTATTGAAAGGAAAATAATGTTAGCTATTAGATTATACCTCTACCAACAGAAGTATCTTGCACATTCATGCGATCCTATGCAAACAATTAATTGCTTATATAAAAGCATTATCAGTCTTCTAGAACGAGTCTGTAGTATTTACAGTCTTTCTACGCTCTGAGAAAACTGACTGCTAAACTCCGTATCATCTGCTTATATAGACATTTTGCACGTAAAATATTTAAAAAAACAGAAAGAAAAATCATGAGTAAATGATGCAACATTTCTAATAAAGGAAATAATCGTTACTCCTGTCAGGCAGCTGCTGTGTTTCATGTTGAATGCGATGGCAAAATTCTTGAACACAGGAAGAGAATATTAGACGCAAATGTTTCACATAGAAAATACAATGATGGGAATTATTCAGCATAGGAAACGATTCGTTTAGACTTTAGGCACAAATGCTTTACATTAAAATACAATGATAATAATTTGTTTAAATTTAGGAACCGATTCGTGTAGATACAACTGTTTCTTGTGGGAAATACATTGATGGGAATTCTTTAATGTAGAAACCCATTCGTTTAGACTTAGGATAGGATAGGATAATCATGTTTATCCCGGCGAATGGGAAAACCAAGGGGTTTAACACTTGGGTTATCGTCATATCACCTCACGCCCACCTTCGGGTTACCAGAGCTATTGCAGTGGGTTGTATAATTGGACATTCCTTCCATTTGGTAGAATCCATTAACCCGCTGGGTTCAAAAAATGTCCGTTCAGTGCCTTTCCCAAGGTCACAACCTACGACTAGCTTGAACCAGTTTCGCACCTGCAACCTTTCGGCTGAAAGGCGCCGCACTAAACCACCAGACTAACCGGTCGGACATTTTAGGCACAAACGTTTTTCATGGAAAATACAATGATAAGAATTCTTTAATGCAGGAACCGATTCCTTTAGACTTTACCCACAACTGTTTCCCAAAAAAATGCAATGATGAGAATTTTTAATTTAGTAAACGATTCGCTTAGACTTAGAGAGGATAGGATATTAAAAAAAACTGTTTCACATACAAAATACAATGATGGGAATTATTCAATATAGGAGCCGATTCGTTTAGATACAACTGTTTCACATAAAAATACAATGATGGGAATTTTCTAATATAGAAAACGATTCGGTTAGGCTCAAGGCACAAATGTTTCCCATAAAAATGCAATGGTGGGAATTCTTTAATATAGGAAACAATTCAGTTAGACATAAAGCACAAATGTTTCCCATAAAAATGCAATGGTGGGAATTCTTTAATACAGAAACCGATTCGTTTAGACTAAAGGCACAACTGTTTCACATAAAAATAAAATAATGTGAATTCTTTAATGTAGGAACCGATTTATTTAGGCTTTAAGCACAACTGTTTCACATAAAAATGCAATCGTGGGATTTCTTTAATATAGGAACCGATTAGTTTAGACTTTAGGCACAACTGTTTCACATATAAAAATACATTGTAGGGGATTGTTTTAATGTAGGAACCGATTCGTTTACGCTTAAGGCACAACCGTTTCACATATAAAAATACAATAAATGAGCATTCTTTAATGTAGGAACCGATCGTTTGGACTTAGGATAGGATATTAGGCACAACTGTTTCACATAAAATAGACAATGATAAGAATTTTCTAATATAGGAACCGATTCATTTAGGCTCAAGGCACAACTGTTTCACATAAAAGTGCAATGGTGGGAATTCTTTAATACAGGAACCGATTCAGTTAGACATAAAGCACAAATGTTTCCCATAAAATGCAATGGTGGGAATTCTTTAATACAGGAACCGATTCAGTTAGACATAAAGCACAAATGTTTCCCATAAAAATACATTGATGATAATTCTTTAACATAGGAAACGATCGTTTAGGCTTAAGGCACAAATGTTTCCCATAAAAATGCAATGGTGGGAATTCTTTAATACAGGAACCGATTCAGTTAGACTTTAAGCACATATGTTTCCCATAAAATGCAATGGTGGGAATTCTTTAATACAGGAACCGATTCAGTTAGACTTTAAGCACATATGTTTCCCATAAAATGCAATGGTGGGAATTCTTTAATACAGGAACCGATTCGTTTAGACGCAAATGTTTCACATAAAAATACAATGATGAGAACTTTTAAATAAAAGAACCGATCGTTTAGACTTAGGATGGGATAGGATATTAGATACAACTGTTTCACATAGAAAATACAATAATGGGAATTCTTTAATATACGAACCGATTCGTTTAGACACAACTGTTTCACATAGAAAATACAATAATGGGAATTCTTTAATACAGGAACCGATTCGTTTAGGCTTAAGGCACAAATGTTTCCCATAAAAATACATTGATGAGAGTTCTTTAATGTCGGAACCGATTGACATTCCTTCAATTTGGTGGAACCCATTAACCCGCTGGGTTCAGGCAATGTCAGTTAAGTGCCTTGCCCAAAGACACAGCCGATTAGTTAGCGACCAGTTTCGAATCTACAAGTTTCAACTGAAAGGCGCCGCACTAAACTAACAGACTAACCGGTAGGACATTTTAGCCAACAAGGTTTACATCAAAATACAATGATGGGAATTATTTAATCCAGGAACCGATTTATCTATACATAGGATAGAATGTGATAAACATGTTTATCCCCGTGAATAAGAACCAAGGGGGTTAACACTCGGGCAATTGTCAAATCACCTCGCGCCCACCGTCCGTTTAACGGAGCTATTGCATTGTGTTGTATAATTAAGACATTCTTTCTGTTTGGTAAAATCCATTAACCCTCTAGGTTCACAATCTTTCGGCTGAAAGGCGCCGCACTAGACCACCAGACTAACCAGTCGGACATTTTAGGCACAAACGTTTCACATAGAAATACAATGATAAGAATTCTTAAAATTGGGAACCAAGTTGTTAAGACCAGGGATCGGCAACCTTTTACAGTTAAACAACCATTTCAAACGATATTCCACAACATAAAAAATCACTGTGAACCGTAAAACTATTTCTGCAAAAAAAAGAAAGCAACAATGTGTGAGATAAAGAGTACAGTGTTCTTTTGTCAGTTTCACTTGTTCATCGGATAATACAATTATTAAGCGCTCGCCACAGTAGCAATACAATTAATAATAGCCGTATCATAATAATAAAGGAGTCGCAATTGCAGATGTCGTCGAAGGGGTTTACCCAGTGATTGGATTCAATATGTTCGCATGGGTTCGGTCGAACCCGTTTTTGGAACTTCGAATTTCCCGTGTGTACGGTCGTGTTGCCGAATGGTTAACGCGACCGATAAATATACGAACTCCCATACAATAAAAATAGCACTACTGACGAACCCATCATGGGTTCAAAACTTAGCTCGGTAAAATAATACTTTAAACCCAGTGGTATATATTTTGGTTCCCAATTGATCAAAAAGTTTGAAAAAATAAACGAAGATATATAGAAGGCTGTATTATTTACAACCTGGTGAATGGACATGGTTTATACTCGCCGGTAAAATGCGTCTTTTAAGATTTATCACTGTACAGATAATTTGCGCACTGTCGAATTATTGATTTGTGTTATATAATTCACCCTGTTTCGTAATATGACTTGATAGGATTTTCACGTCCATAATCGTCAAATTATCTCGCGCCCATCGCTGGGTCGGTTACCGAAGTTATTGCAGTGTTACAATTACTGGCTAGTTTCTTTAGTTTTAGCAGAACCCATGAAATCACGTTTGATTATTCCGAACCAGCGTATGAATTCGATCCCGTAACCCATCGGCTGTCTGCAGACGCTCTTACCGATTGAGCCGCCGAAAAGGACAAACCCGGCTTTTCCATCCCCTGGTTTCGATCACATTACCGTCTCACTGCCAGTCAAACACACAACGTCAATATTAGTCCATTAGGTCATGTGAGCTGGCCGAATAAACCACCAAGTTTAAGAAATCTATTTAAAGTACATGTAAGTTGTAAGTTGTAAGTTGATCGAAACCGTCAATTAAACCACGGACTGTAATATTTAGAAATGTATTTTTTACTTTGTTTATTAAAAATTTTCATTTGCGTGATCCTGTAATATTGATATCTATGTTCAGTTTTAAAGCCAAATTCATCTTACGATTGTATATGTAATGTAATCTAACCTGTTGCAATGGAAACCTAACCTGTTGCAATGGAAAATGGGAAAAGCCTTTTGGTAATTTTCCCAGCTCTTTGGTAATTTTCCCAGCACAAATCGTTTAAATAACGATATAATTTTGGATGTACAATATTTAATAAAATAACCATGCAAGTTTACACGCACTCCGACTTCCAATTACCCTCACCAGTGGTTGGAAATTCCGGAGTAGCATGTGGCTCTTTCATCATTCTGATGCGGTTCTTATTATTTTTGCTAAACTTTACGTGGATGCGGCCAAACAGGACACGACAACTGCCAGAAACGGCCCTTGCATCAACCCATCATGAGTTCGAAACTTTGCTCTGTAAAAACCCAAAAATTAGAAAAGTAATTAGTGCTCTAGGATAGGATAGGATAGGATATTCATATTTATCCCCGTGAATGGGAAAACCTAGGGGGTTATCACACGGGCAATCGTCAGATCACCTCGCGCCCATCGTCGGGTTACCGGAGCTATTGCAGTGTGTTGTATATGATAGACACGTTCCTTCAATTTGGTAGAACCCCTTAATCCGCTGGGTTCTATTGAAAGTATATTTGTAATTTTGGCACATTGTAATTTTAACACTCGGTTTATCTTCCAAGATACGTCAACACAACTTTGTTTAAGCTGCTGTAATGGAAAATTCGTTCTTCGTTCCTCTCAGGTCTAAGTGAAGCGCTAAGTCGAGCATGTTTAACAATTCAACTGCTAGGATTACTTCAAAGAGCTGGGAATGTGAAAAAAATTATGGCATATGATACGAGATAATATTCAATCCCTGGTATATGTACACTATCCCGTTAAATTTTTAAAGAACATACCGGCCAAGTCACTTGAGAGACCAGTAAAAGCTCTTGCAACATTAAAGTCGCAATTCCCAGCAGACTCTTTGTTTTTCGGCCTTGCCTACCAATACGTCTACGGCTGCGCGATCAATAAAACTGATGATTTCAATCACTTTTTTTAATTTAGAATCAAAATTATATAATTAATGCTTATTTTGGTTATTCCACACATAAAATACCATACAATAATGTGGACAGTACCCCATGAATGGAAAAACCAAGGGGGTTAACACACAGGCGATCGTCAGATCACCTCGCACCCACCGTCGGGTTACCGGAGCTACTGCAGTGTGTTGTATATGATTGACACGGTTCTTTAATTTGTATTAAATCTGACAGGTTAGATTTCATTACTTCATTAGACCAGTATGCATTCCCTGTATGTCCAATAATTGCTTAAAAGTAACTACCAACCGGGTTTAAATTTAAACTACCGAAATATTTAGTCATCCTAAAGTTTGTTTAACTCTACCTATACCCATGTTAAGATTAAATAAATAATCAAATACTTTCCATCACTCTTTTCCTGGCACAGAGCAAGTTTACAGGAAACAACATGTCAAAGAACACAGGTGTGTATGGGGGTGTCAAATAAATAATCAAATACTTCTTTGTCTCTCTTCTCGGTAAGTTGTAAGTTGTCATGTAAGTTTCCAGCAAACTGCTGGAATTTAACGATGTTAGTGATAACGCTACAGCCGAAACTATACTCGCTCTATTTCAGTTTATGATAGGATTTTTATGTTTATCCCCGAGAATGGGAAAACTAAGTGGATCAACACACGGAAAATCGTCATATCACCTTGCGCACACTGTCGGATTACCAGAGCTATTGCAGTGTGTTAAGATTCATACGTTCTTTTAATTTGCTAGAACCCATTATTTCACCGATTTCCTTTACAAGTTAAGTGCCTTGCACAAGGACACAACCGACTACCTAGCGTCCAGCTTCGAATTGGTAACCTTTTGGCTGAAAAGCGACGCCTAACCCACTAAGCTAATCGGGCTGATAAGCTAATTTGTAAGGTTTTAAACTTCATTAGCATGACACTACCTTCTTAATTCTAACACAACAAATCAAAAATAACTTCAAAAAAATGTTTTTTAATGTACACTATTTTTTGGAAAAAAACAACAGTATTAACATGATACAAAAAAACTGAAATGGCAGTTACACAAAACTTTAAGTACATTTTTTAAAGAGGAAAAACCAGAAAACCGAAAATAAACTTTGGTCTTGTCCAAATAAAGCCAATATAGATCTTTCTTATGATTGAAATGCTTTATATTGGTAACAGTTTAGAATGAAAAACGTTTGGGTTTTAGGGGTTGTGGAAAATTTACACAATAATTTGCTAAACCATTTGTGTTATGGTTTTCTTCTTTCCGTCGTACGTGAAGCGATTTGTTTTGAAGACCTCACTTTGGTAGAAATTACCCAGATTGTGAATGTTGATTGATTTCGCCTGGACGATATAAAATCAGTTAATTTTACATATCCACCTTGTCCGTCTGGTTGACTTGGTGGGTTTGTATGTTGCTTTTCAGCCGAAGGGTTGTAGGTACTAAACCGGTCGCTATCAGTCGGTTGTTTCCTGGGCAGGACACTTAAAGGACAATGCATGAACCCAGTGGATTGATGGGTTACACTAAATTGAAGGCACGTCTTAATCATACACAACACAACAGCTGCGGTAGGTTTATCCTCCTGAATGGAAGAACCAGAGAAAGTTCAATCCTCAAATATCCTAGCGCCCACGGTCGGGTTACCGGCGCCATTGCAGTGTGTTGTGTATGATAGACACGTTTATTTTATTAAGTAGAAACCATTAGCCTGCTGGGTTCAGTCAATGTCTTTTAAATGCCTTGCCCAAGGACATAACCAAAGAACAAAGGTATTGCCGTTAAATGTCATGCTAAGAGACAGGCCATAAAAAAATGTTCATATTTGAGATCGAACCCGTAAACCTATGGGTTTATGAACGCAGACCCTTAACCACCAACACTATGCTGCTGGTAAGGTTTGCCTACCTTTTCAGAGAGCTCCTTCTCAGGGATTTGAGCGTAGTCCTGCACTTCTCCAAATCGATTCTTCTGGAACCTTCTTTGATCGTTCATCAATTGTCGGAGAATACAAAGCAGAAGTTCATCGTTGCCTTTGTTGTAATTGAGGAAGCGGGAAAACGTCTGTGGAAGATCAGTTGGATCGATTAGCTTGGTGGGTTAATAAGGCGCCTTTTAGCCGGAAGGTTGAAGGTTCAAAACTGTTTGTGTCCGACTGATTAGCTTGGTGGGTTAATGAGGCTATTAGCTTGGCTTTTAGCAGAGCGGTTAAAGGCTCGAAACCGTTTGCAAGCTAGTGACTAGCTTTGGTTATGTCCTTGGGCAAGGCACTTAAGAAATATTGCATGAACTCACCAAAATAATGGGTTCTACTAAATTAAAGGAACTTCTACAACACACTACACACTGCAAAAGCTCTGGCAACCCCACAGTGGGCATGAAGTAATCTGATGATTGCTTATATACTAACACCTATTGCGTATTTCCATTCATGGGGATAAACATTAATATCCTATCCTCCTAGAAAAAAAAGTAGAAAAATTAAAAAAAAAATAATAAAATTTAAAATTTTTTTTAAAAAAGTAGAAAAAATTTAAAAAAAGTAGAAAAATTCCAAAAAATTAAAAAAAAATAGAAAAATTAAAAAAAAAAAATAGAAAAATTTTAAAAAAATAAAAAAAAGTAGAAAAAAAAATTAAAAAAAACTTAAAGATTTAAGATTTGAAGATTCACCCTCTTCATGCTTCTCATGACGCTGAACTTCTGCGTCTCGACGAAGCTCTCGAGCGTGATACGTATCGCCGTGTTCACGTCCTCCGAATTGACGTGGGATCGGAGGTGCATCCGAGCGTGCGCCTCCGCTAGCCGGATGATCGACTCGATGTGTCGAACGGTGATCGGAATGCTTCCCGTGGCCATCGACTCGCGACGGAGTTCGGAGTACATCTTCGCGATCTTGTCCTGGTCGACTTGATGCAGCTTTGGATCGACTTTCTCTTTCGCATAGATGATGTATTTCTTCAACAGCTCCTATGAACAAGAGGCGTTTTGGGAGGTGATTGCTTTTTCTATATTTAAAATAATTAAAGGCGCAAGGGGGAACTAAGACCATGCCCAATGATAAACTTAGATGTAAGAACTTGTAAGGGAAATCTCATTAAAATATATTTCATGTCTTTAATGTGGATTTTTTGTATTTCTTCAACAGCTCCTAAGAACGAGAAGCGTTTTAGGAGGTGATTGCTTTTTTCGCTATTTAAAATAATAGGATAGGATATTTATGTTTATATCCGTGAATGGGAAAACCAAGAGGGTTAACACACGGGCAATCGTCAGATCACCTCGCGCCCACCGTCTGGTTACCGGAGTCATTGTAGTTGTATGAGATACACATGTTTCTTCAATTTGGTAGAATCCAATTAATCCACTAATTAAAAAGGTAGGGGAACTAAAACCATTCCCCAATGTTAACCTTAATTGTAATAATTTAGGAAATTTCATATCCAACGCTAAACTCTTCAATGTGGATTTCCCTCACAAATTTTCTGATGATAACAATAGATAAATCCTTCACTGTGGATTTCCCTCAAAAATAATCTGTCAATAACCGTGGATAAATCAGTCAATGGAAATAAAAATATTAACAAAACCTTGGCAAAAAAACAAAAATTACCAATCAATTTGGCCCAATCACACAATACCATTGAACCACCCTACCTGGGGTATTTTTTCGATACTTGAGGGGTTAATATCAGGTAAGGGGTCGTCTTCCTTTGCTCTAGCGGAGGGGTGATGTTTTCGATGACTCCGAACGACAAACTTCGCCAGAAGCTCGTCTCGGAACGTATCAACCTGGGTGCAAGAGGAGGGGTTGGGAGGAGGGGATGGTATTGTGAGTTAGTCACAATAAAAAAATAAAGATGTCTAGCTTGGATTGAATAGGATATTCATGTTTATTCCCGTGAATGGGAAAACCTAGGGGGTTAACACACGGGCAATCGTCATATCCCCTCGCGCCCGCCGTCGGGTTACTGGAGCTATTGCATTGTGTTGCGTATGATTCAAACATTCCTTTAATTTAGTAAAACCCATTAATCCGCAGTGTGTGCTGTATATATGCAGCAACTGAATGTAATTTTACCATTTGCAAGAAATATTGAACTGATTCACTGTATTGTGCAAATTGGCAAAAGCAAACTAACCTGATCCTTGACAACACACAAAACATCAAATCTCGACAGAATCGGTTCCGAAAGGTCAACGTTGTCGGCAAAGGTCAACGAGGGGTCATATCGTCCCCCTATGGGGTTGGCCGCCGCTATTACGCAACAACGCGCCTGTAAAAAGAAATCTTATATTCTGCGAATAGATATCCTATATTTATGGAGAGATATCTAAAATAGAAATCTTATATTTGGGAATAGATATCCTATATCTATGGATAGATATCTAATATAGAAATCTTATATTTCGCGAACAGATATCTTATATCTATGGATAGATATCTAAAGTAGAAATCTTATATTTTGCTGATAGAAATTTTATATTTATGGATAGATATCTAAAATAGACATCTTATATTTGGAAATAGATATCCTATATCTATGAATAGATATCTAAAATAGAAATCTCATATCTTGTAAATAGATATCTAAATCTATGAATAGATATCTAAAATAGAAATCCCATATTTTGCAAATACATATCCTATATCTATGAATAGATACCAAAAAAAGAAATCTTATATTTCGCGAATAGATATCCTATATCTATGGAGAAATATCTAAAATAGAAATCTTATATTACGCGAATAGATATCCTATATTTATAGATATATATCTAAAATAGAAATCTTATATTTTGGAATAGATATCCTATATTTATGGATAGATATCTAAAACCGAAATCTTATATTTCGCGAATAGATATCCTATATCTATAAATAGATATCCTATATCTATGAATAGATATCTAAAATACGAATCTTAATTTTGCGAATACACATAGGGGTAGTAATTAGTATTGAAAATACCTGTAGTGAAGTGACAATTCCAGCCTTTGAGATTGAAATACCTTTGTTGTTCCATGGCCTCGGAATAGCTGGGTTCTGTCTGCGTCATCATCT
>CH003401.1:1341272-1410432 GCA_000149265.1 Ciona savignyi
TCTGCAACTGGATCCTCTAACTCCATTGGCAACGATACAAGTTGCTAAATACTGTAAGTTAAAAATCTAGCAACAACCTACCCAAAAGCCAAGGGTAAATATGTTGAATGTAAAGTTTATAGTTTTCCAAATCTCTATGTTGATTTATTACAGCGAAATTAATGGAGCAGAACGAAATATTTTTTTGTACATAAAAACTCCATGATATAAAATAGTAGTTTATTTATTGTATAGATACTACATTAATGTAGTGTCTATGTTTATTGTTTCAACGTTAAAAAACACTCAATAGGACCTTTAATAAAAAAATTAAAAACCGGAAAAAGACAGCAAAACGACAGTCTTTAAAACTCGACTATTATACAATCAATTATTTAGTACAGGTATATTTATGTTTATCCCCGTGGAAGTGGGAAAAGGGGTCAAGGGGTGTTAACACACGAGACAACTCGTCAAATTACCTCACGCCCCACCCGTCGGGGTTACCGGGAGCTATTGCAGTGTTTGACTAAACGGCAGTGTGTTGTGTATGATACAAACAATCCTTAAACTTGGTAGAACCCATTAATCCGCTGTGTTTAGGCAATGTCCGTTAAGTGCTTTGCCCAAGGACAGAATCGACTAGCTAGCGACCAATTTCGTACCTGCAACCTTTACACGCCATAACGGAGTCAAACACACGTTGCATGCGCTGATGGTTAGGATGGAACATTTATGTTTTGCCTCTGTGAATGGAAAAGGGCTAAGGAAGTTATCACATGGACAATCGACAGATAACCTCGCGTGTAGGCCTACGTTAGAGAGCGTTATTATTGAAGTTACAATTGAATTACTTTAGACCCACCGACGGGTTTCCAAAGCTATTGTTTAATGTAAAGTTTAACGGCCATGTCATTTTTTTCCCTGTTATACCGTGATTATTTACAGACGTGTTTTATCTACCGTGGTTTGCTATTTTATCGTCTTTCATTTTTGTTTAAATAGCTTAGCTATTTTTTCGTCCGACGGTTTAGTCTGGTGGTTTAGTGCGTCGCCTTTCGGTCGAAGGGTTGCAGGAACGATACTGGTCGCTAACTAGTCGGTTGTGTCCTTGGGCAAGGCACTTAACGGACATTGCCTTAACCCAGCGGATTAAAAGGAACATGTGAATCATACACAACACACTGCAATAGCTCCGATAACCCGCCGGTGGGCGCCAGTCAATCTGACGAATGCCCGTGTGTTAACCCCCTATCCTATCCTCCTATGAAGATCCTATCCTATCCTCCTATCCTCCTATCTTTAATGAAATGAATAAGCGAAAAAAACTTTAAACTATTGCAGTATGTTATACCTATATGACCAAGAAATTTATTCTCTTGAAGTGCAAACTACATTAGCTAGCGAAGAGTTTTGATATTACCACCTTTCGACGAAACAGCGTATAACCACTAACCAATCAAGCTGTCCGGCGGGTTTTTGAAGGTACTTGTTGTGGAAACGCGTTAATTTCTATCCCTGTATAGTAATACGTGCAGGTTTCCAGACAGTTGTTTTGTGTCCTGTAATCATGCCCGCATGCGTGTAATAATCATTTACCTTGGTATGTAACATTCTTTGCGTGCATTTTGTGCTATATAACCCGACGTGTTGGTGTTGCCCTTTAATTTCATTCACTACAAAGTACCACCAATACAAGAGTACAACGGTATTATATACGGTTTATTAAACACACATATCCCACAAGTATAGGTAACAACAAAAGTTCGAAATCGACTGTGAAAAACACGGAACTGAATGGAATGGGTAGAAGAAAAATGAATAAATAAATTTGTCATAGAAATGGTAAAAAGTGCGAGGGGAGTACAATTAAAAACGATTGAACGGTCGTGTGGTCGATTGGTTAGCGCGACCGATACATATATGCCGAATTGTAATTACAAAACGGTCATAGCAACGATACCATTATGGGTTTAAAGCTGAGCCCGGTAAAAAAAACGATTTTTAAATGAAAACACTGGAACTTAAAATATCTAAATAAAGCAAATGGATATTATATATCCTAAAGCAGTATATTGTAACAGCATTGCGTTCAAAGCCATTGAAATATGCCGTAAACTGTACAAGTAATGCGAAAAGGAAGCTTTTCTTATAGAAGTAATAAGAAGTCTTTGGTACGGTCGTGTGGCCGAATAACGCGGCCGATTTTATACTGTGTAGAAATTGTATACAAAAACAGAGTTACTAACGAGGCCATCATGGCTTCGAAATTTGTCTCAGTAAAAAAATAATATTTTTCTGATAAATTTGGAACTTAAACCATAAAAATGCGGTAAAGTTTGTCTTGTGTAGGAATTAGCATTATTTAGTGTTTGAAAATAATCATGGGTTTGAAACTTGGCTCGGTAAAAAAAATACGTGTCTATAAAAAAACAATGGCGGAAAACGCCATTTAAACACTGATTCTTGCAGGATTCGTTGCCCGAATATGAGTGAAGATCAGAATTAAAACGTCGTCAGAAGAAACACGAATTCAAGTCGTACAGGTTAAAGCGATGTTCTTCATGCACTGTATAAATGCGGTCTGCTCCCGTCTGCTATGCTTGGTGGAAGCAAGAGGCAAATGCTTCCTTCCCACTTTGCGGTCTGTTGGGAGTTTGTTTAGTTGAGTTTCTTTAGTTTAGGTTTAGTTGATTTTTTGTTTCCACGATAAAAACACGAAGCAGAACTTTGGGCCAACAGTAAAAGGAGCCCGATTGCCTAAAGCCATCGGTTTAATGGGTTCTTCCAAATTGAAGGAACGTGTCTTTCATTACAAAACACTTAAATAGCTTCGGTAACCCGACGATGGGCGCGAGGTGATCTGACGATCGCCGGTGTGTTAACCCCCTTGGTTTTTCCATTTACGGGAATAAACATGAATATCCTCTAAGGGGGTCTTTGGTACGGTCGTGTGGCCGAATAATTAACGCCACCGATCATATACTGCATAGAAATTTTATAGAAAAACAGACTTAGTAACGAGGTAATCATGGGTTCGAAACTTAGCCCGGACAAATTAAAATAAAAAAAATTATTTGCACGTAACGAATATCCCTTCCAAACTCGTTGTTAGAAATGTATTCACTTAAATCCCAAGCAAAATTTACCTTGGAAGAATGAACCGCTTTGGTGCGTTGTCGCCTTCTTTGCCAAGCACAGCCAGACGACCGTATCCGCCCCTTGGGCAGGGGTACGGAATCTATCCCCCATTTTCTCAAACAAATCCCCCAAACCCCTCCTGGAAGCCGGGGTGTCGACCCAGCCGGGATGCATGCACGAGAAATGAACATTGCCGTGTTTCTCCGCCCAGTATTCGGTGAGTACCATCTGTTGAATAGCGTGGGGTTGAGATTGGATTAGATTTTCATGTTTTATCACCGTGATGGGAAAAAGCAGGAGATATGTATGTAGTTACACAATGACATGACTAACCACGACCCTGGGGGTTAAGATACCAAAACGAACGGGCATGAGATATACAATTTTATGCAAAGCCGTGAGAAGAATTTATACACAAATTTCTATTTAAAAAAACGGCCCTAGTGAGCCCATCTAAACTTAGCACGGTAAAACAGAGCCAAGTTAACACGACCCACTCACATACCGATGTGTGCTTAAAATACGTTCTTATTGATTGGTCCATTATGGGTTTAAAACTTAGCACGGTAAAACAGTCGTTTTGTTAAGACCACATACCATTTGCCTTTTACATTGGGCGTACACGATTAGCCCATCGAAATCTTGAGGTTTTTCTTTGCTGTAGCATCTCGGGTTTAAGCCTTGCAGCATCATACCCGAGGACCCGACGTTTACCTACATAAAGATAGCATAAAAAAGATAGATTAGGCAACATTACCAAATTAGTGTGGTACGGTCGTGTATCCGAATGGTTAATACCCCATATGCCATATGTGATCGGCTAAAAATGCCTTGCCAAAGACACAGTAATCGTTAACATCTATACGTAGCGTTCAACCTAATTAAATCATAAACTGATTGGTATATAAATCGGTGTCGTTAACCAATCAGCCATATAACCTTCGACATTAGTTTAGTGTTATGTAATGTTCTATGTTAGCCGATTTATCCAGCATCGCTTACCACTCTCGGTCGTTCGCTCTTTTCCAGCAGAGGCAGTAGAGATTCAGTGAGCACGAAATGGGACATGGAGTTTGTCGCGAAATTCGTCTCGAGATTTTCGGTCTCGGTCAGCCGCCATTCGGTGATCATTTCCCCGACGTTGTTCACCAGGACATCGAGCCGGTCGTGGCTTGCCGAAAACGATTTGGCGAATTCACTGACGCTTCGGATGTTCGACATATCGAGGATATGGACGAAGATTTTCTGTGTGAGGAAAAAACTTGAATTTTTGCTGAAGTATAAAGAAAGGAAGTAAAAAATTACGTCACATCCGTCAGCCCGACCACAAGCTTATAGCGACGGGGTGATGAGGGTAATCGACCCGTGCACAAAGTCAGGCCACCGGCTTGATTATTATTATGGGGCGCCATAGGCTTTAACCCACATAAAGTTTTAAGAAACTGGTCGTATAAATGACATTTCCGGTTAAAACTCGTGTTGATTAAAACTCGTGTGGGTTGAAGCAAGTTCAGTTTCACAATTTAATTGTTTTTCTCAAGTTCTGTTTTGATGAGTCTTAATTAGATGAATCATTAAGTTTTAATTGGATGCGTCATTAAGGTTTGCATGAATGCCAAACTATGGAAAAGTTTAACCAGAAAATGATCAGTTGTATATATTTTGCCCTTTTCGAGGTAAATATTAAGCCTGCGTAATAAACTCAAATAACCTAATCTTATGCGTCATCATTACCACCTTTCAAATCGAATTTATTACATTTTGTGGCATTTCTACTCAACTGACGACGGTAGAAATCGAAAACAATTCCAAGCAAAAGTATCTGGTTGTTTAAAATCACCGGTTGGCGATGTCTACACCTGCTAATCTGTACCGCACTACCCACCCAAGTCGTGGTGTCGTGAAAAACATATTTGTTTCAAAACTCAACGCTTTTAAATAAAGTTTAGTGGAATGTCTTACAGAGAAGGCAAAGAGCTACTGAAATACTAAAATAAGGGTTATGATATTGACGTTCATCCCCGTGAATGGGAAAACCAAGGGGGTTAACACACGGGCAATCATCAGATCACCTCACGCCCAATGTCGGGTTACCGGAGCTATTGCAGTATGTTGGGTATGTTTTACACGTCCCTTCAATTTAGTAGAACCCAATTTAGTTATAACCTTAACTCTAACCCCAGAACTAATCCTGGGCACCGGTAAAAACTAACCACTCTAACGGGATTAACTTGAACTTAGTAATTGGCTTTTCCACCTTTCTTTTAGTTCTCCTTGAATCGACAGGTTGACTTCCTAAAGGTTTTTTGACAATCGTAAGTATTAGCGGAATGCACCTGGCGACGTTGTTGCAAGGCACTTAATGGATATTGCCTGAACCCAGCGAAATAATGGGTTCTACCAAATTGAAGGAATGTGTGTATCATACACAACATACTGCAATAGCTCTGGTAATCCGACGGTGGGTATGAGGTTATCTGACGATTTCCCGGGTGTTAACCCCTTGGTTTTCCCATTAACAGTGATAAACATGAACATCGTATCCTATCGCTTTCCAAACCACTGTACCTCGTTGTTAGTTTCCCTCACAATCTCATTCCTCGCCTCAGTCGCTCTCCCCTCGTTCCTGCACACCATGTGAACCTCCCCACCTCGCTTTGCCAACTCTCGCGTCGTCTCCTTCCCGATCCCGCTGTTCGCGCCCGTCACAATGAACACGTGACCGGTGACGTCAGTGTTGACGTCATTCGGGTCGAAGTGCTTCGAGGCGGTAAGGTAGCCGTTCCTGGTGATTCGACATACAAGGTCAGAAGATATTCAATTCGATTTTTCGTGAAGTAGCTAGGGCAACACTAAAAGGGAATAATGGGTTCTATCAAATTGAAGGAACGTGTTTTTCATACACCACACACTGCAATAGCTCCGTAACCGGACGGTGGGTGAGATGATCTGACGATTGCCCGTGTGTTTACCCCCTTGGTTTTCCCATTCACGGGGATAAAGATGAATATCCTATCCTATTCTATCCCAAAGGAGGAAAAAGGGGAAGGAGGGAAACTCCTCACTAAAGCTATGAAAACTAATTCTAAGAACTAACCCTGACTCCAACCCCATGTTTAAAACTAACTCTTATGACCCAATCTTTATTTTAGTTTGCGGTTTCCCTCATTCCCGCCTTACCGCTTCCCCTTCTTTTAGTTTTTCCCGGTAGCTATTAGTTTGTCGACTAGTTTAAGTATATTTCAGAGCGGATCAAAATTCTAGATACAAAATTATAATAAATATTATAAAAATTTAGAATAATTGTAAAAATCAAATATTCGGTTAAGGACAACCTTAGAAACCATAATATTTAAAACGTCAAACGCCGAACGACGTCAAACGCCGTGCTGTTTCATTTGCTGCATGTTCGTCTGTTTAGCTTTTGATCTAGTATCTAAGCCTACAATTAAGTTAATTTTTTTACTTGATTCAAGTTTAGAACCCATGATGGGCTCGTCACTAGGAACGTTTTTTATAAGAGTCGGTATATGTATGGGTTGCGTTAACTGTAAACCTTTGCCACTCCCGAATCAAACCACTAACCGGGGAAAACTAAAAGAAGGAAAACAGAGAAAGCGGGAAGGAGGGAAACTGTACTTTAAAATGAATATTAAGGCATTAGGGTTAGTTTTAACCCTGTGGTAACAGTTAGGGTTAGTTCTGGGGTTGAGATTAGTGTTTAGAAATAGGTTAAAATTAATTTTCATAGTTTTGGTGAGCAGTTTTCTTTCTTCCCTCGTCCCCTCCTCCCCTCCTTCCCGCCTTCCCTCCTTCCCTCCTTTAATTATTGCCCCACTAACCTAATGACATAGAGTTATACCGTAAAACCTCTGTGGCTCTATTTTTAACCGTTCCCGTATAGTGACGTTCTTTTATACGTGATTTTAAATAAAGGTTGCGTTTAAATAGAGGTTTCACGAAATGTTAACGATAAAAGTATACCACAGACAGAGTCATCATTTGTGGTCGAATAGCCTTTACCTCGATTCGTAGATAAGTCCCTTGGCAAACAGTATCGCCTTTCGGTAGGCAGTCATTTTGCAGTGTTCTTACTTTTATTATAACAAAACCTGTGTTGCAAAAACAGATTAATATAAAATAAGTGTAAAATTATGATTTTTATTTTGGGACGTCTCAAAATTCATCAGTACCATACGCTACATACTCAGTCTTAATCGAAACACGACCTTTTAATCACGACCCTTTAAAGCTTTTTAATCTGGTAAATCATAATTAATGCAATATGTTTATAAGACACAAAATAGCCTCGATATAGGCTAAATAGTGTGACTGTACTCAAATCTTATTATGATTTATGCGAAATTTAAATTTTACCGTGCCCTAGTCTTCCAAATGTATACAGTAATAATAATATAAACTACATCAAGTTGATATACAAGTTATCAATAATATAGTCGATAAGAAAAATATGCAGGTAATAGTAGGCTGACATTAAATGGAGGAAAATTGCTCTCTAAAACTATGGAAACTAATTCTAACCCTGCCTTAAACACTAATTTAAAGCCCAGAACTAACCCTTACCCTTATACCGTAATCTTTATACTGTCTAGGCTTTTAAACTTTTAAGTACCGAAACCCGATATACAAAAACTAGTTTTGCTAAATAAGCTGATCTTCGCTGCAAAATTAGAGGATAATGTTAAACTTAAAAGCATACCGTTTCCATCATTGCTTTTTACAAGTAGTCGCTAAAATGCGATACACTGCATACCATGGGTAATTAGCGTAAAGGGGAAAACAAAACCAGTAAAAATAATAAAAAATGTCTCCCAGCTAGCTGGTTCTCAGTTTTAAGCAGCTAGCTAGAAAAATTAAATCACTAGTCAATTGCAAACATGTGGTATAGGTTTAAAATTTGAAATGAATAGTGAAAAAATATTAACATATATAAATATAAGATAAGAATATATATATATATATATTGGAATAAATTGTTCTAATTACATAAATTTAAAATGTGTACATGTGTATATACAAAATATGCCCTTTATATATATAGAAAATCTCCGTTATACCCACCATACCTAACATGAAGTTTAACATAAGCCTTAATACGCCATAATATCGATTTCCAATATCGCAGTCATACTCTACCATTGACTTTTAGTAATAACTTGAGTTTGAATTCTTTGTTTACAAGAATAATATCAGCAAATATATCGTTCTTGTTACGTATTAAAGGTAGTTTGTCACATTTGTTTCTCTCTGGTAACCGACTACTGTCTCAACTGGTATATTGCGATCACAAATTTGTTTATTAGCCTTACAATGAAACCTTTACTATGGTCATTATACTTGACTAAGGAAAAACGATATTAAATATACCGTCAATTAATTACATCCAAATTGATTCTAATTGATTAGTTCTTCTGTTATACTATAAATCCAGCAAATACCTTTGGCAACAAAATCGGCAACTGTGCAAGATTCAAACGAGCCGAGCTATTTAAAGACTTCATAAAAACGCCTTCTTCTGACATACAGCGTCAGAATGACGACATATGCTTGTACGCAAATATTGACTGGTTATTGGGGAGGCGATGCTTATACGCAAATATTGGCGAGTTACTGGAGAGTCTACGAAAATAAGGCTAAGGGTTACCAAAATAAAGCTACCATTCTTGGTCGTTAGAGCTATAGTTATGTTTTGATAAAGGTTATGATTACAAAAATAAAAATCTAGTTTTAAGATGAGATTTACATAATAATCCGTCAAATCGCTTTCCCAGTACGCTGCCGATAATTGGATATTCTATACCTAACGTTAGTGGTTCAGCAACTTTTGCTGCAATTTAGCGAGGAATTTAACCTTTGTGGTCTAATGACAATTGTTTACAAGAAACTGGAAAACAGTGAGGTTCTTGCTAACGAAGACTGTTGTTGGGTATACAGAGTTAATATTCTTATGGAATTGTAGTCAACTTTACTGAGAATGAAATTGGATATACATATAAACCTATATGGGACGAAGAAATACACATGGATTGAAACCGGGCTCCAGAAAACACAGTGTGTCCACAGTCCGGTTCCGCGGAAATAATTACAATGCCTTATTTGGACAAATAAATTATCTACGAAGAAAATGTCACGAAAACAAGTCCTGCTTTCGAACTTTTGGTTTCGGTTTTCACGAATTCACCTACCTTTACGCACCGCACTTCGCTAATCCGGTTTAATCCGCTTTAATCTGGTTCAGCGCGATGTACTGAATCAAATTCGACGAACTGATAAAGTAAGAAAATTTCACAAACCAGGTTAAGCCATATCAAAACATAACAAGCTTATAACCACACGTCTAAAAACTTACAGTCTAAAACGTGACCGATTTGAAAATTGAATTGTATCTGTTACATAATTTCTAAGGTTCTTAAGTACGCTGTCTTAACCAAAATTAATATCCCTTTAATTTATTCTGGTCTGAACGGCCTATCTGGGCAATTACAAGGGCTTGCAAAGTTTTTGCTTTATAAAACCACGGCCATTAGGAAAACACATATAAAACTAATAAAAAGATTCGCTATACAAACAAGTATTAACATTTAATAAGCCAAGAGAGAACAGATTTCTACTACGCAAATCGTAGACATCAGAAGCACATATATCCGTACAGCACCGAGCGTTAACGTTAATAAGATAATAACAGAAGCGATGTAAATAAAACGAATTGAAAGTAGAACAAATAAAAAAGTATAAAACAGCCTATAAAATGTGTACAAAAAGAGTGTTGTTAAAATTGTATAAAACAAGACACAACAAATGAAACCTCATGCTCGCTATATATCCTCAACTTTTTTCGTGGTAAATTACATAAACTAAATATTTTCACACCGTAAAGTTTAAAACTATAAGGGAATCGTTTATTTTATAATTAATAACCCATGGTAACGGCTTAGTTCCGCATTTCTCTATTTAGCTCCGTATTTCTCTATTTAGTTCCGTATTTTCTAGTATTTCTATATTTCCGTATTTCTTTATTTATTTCTTTATTTTCGAGTATTTCTAGAGTTCCGTATTACTGTATTAAAATCCGCATTTTCTAGTATTTCTTAATTTCTGTATTACTTTATTTAAATCCGTATTTTCTAGTATTTCTAAATTTCCGTAATTTCTAGTAATTACTATAGTTCCGTATTTCATTTAACTGGCTTTAAGATCATTTTGCGAAAAAATATTTCTCTGTTCCTGTGTCGTAATTTGGTTCGTTTACCATTTTTTAATACTAGGGCAAAAAATGATTAAACTAAAACAACCTACCATTAGTGATTATTAGTTTAAAGTATACGAAAGTATCTAACAGCGGAAAATACGAAACAGCCGAAATACGAATATCAATTGCAAATCTAGTTAAAAATCCTCTGTAAACCAGATTCCGTTAGTGGGGTTACTGGTTGGTTACAATTTTAGAATTCCTGTAGTTTTAAACTGAAAGATGTATAGTGTGTGGGGATAGGGATTGTGTAGGGATAGGGATTAGTAAATAGTGTGGGGATAGGAATTAGTAAACATTTTGTCAAATTTCCTCGAAATCTTTCGACAACTTTTCGTATTATAAAACAAGACGTGCATGTCCTATTTTTTCTTGATTTTGACACCAGCACACAACCACCAATCTCCATAAACTATGTTAAAAAACGTTACATTGGGTTACGTTGCGAGTGGACATATCCCCGTTGTCGTCCTAGTGATTTGCATTGCGTCGGTGGACGCGTAAAAATCTGACCGTTTTGAGTATTATGCTGCAGTGGACCGGTTGTGTGGCAGAATGGTTAACGCGACCGATTCGTGTATACCGCTCCTTATATATATATATATAAAAACTGTTTTATTGACCAGCATGTCATTTCAAAGCACCAACTTAAACAATAAGGAGCAGCGGATAAACGATTATTAGGATAGTATATTTATGTTTATCTCCGTGAATGGGAAAAAACAAGGGGGTTAAACATGGGCAATCGTCAAATCACTTCGCGCCCACCTACTTACCGGAGCTATATTGTAGTGTGTTGTGTATGGTTCACACGTTCCTTTTATTTAGTAGAACCCATTAATACTACTATTTAGTAGAACCCATTAATACTTTGGGTTCACGCAATGTCTGTTAAGTACCTTGCCAAGAACACAACCCACTAGCTAGCGACCAGTTTCGAGTAACTTAATATCTCTTAACTTATAAACTCATTAAAATAATTAATTCCTATTTGTTTTCCTAAATCCGTGGATAACTAAATTCTTAACCACTAGATAACTGAATCTAAACCATAGATAACGTAATTTGTAGTTTGCATCTTAAACCTAGGATAACTGAATTCTTATTTATAATCCTCGCTCAAAAACATTTTCCAGTCAAACTTAAGCCCATATTTTTGCTTTTTTAGCATGACTGCAGTCGTTACAGCCATTTTCGTCTAACCCGCAATTGAAACACTTAACCTCTTAACGACCGTCGTCTTTTTGTAACAACTTTTCCAGGCTAAGTTTAAAGCGGTTGCTAGAACTGTTTTAAATAGATCATTGATATATGAATTGATCGTGTTAACCATCGGCCACACAATCCTTCATATTGTAACAATTTGACATCGTTACTGGAATTACTACAGAACACAATAGAATTTAATAAAGTTATTTCTACAATGTACCAGTGACAATTACTGTACATAGATATGTACATATCTTTCATTTCAAATAACAATGCTAATAAAATTTATTTTTGAATTTATAAGAAGTTTCAACATTAATATATATATAAACAGTCTGTTTATCAAACGTTTTACCCGATAATAACATTATCTGATAATCGACAACTATAAAGTATTCGAGTAATATACTTAAAAAGCCAAAAAAAAAACTTTCTTAGTCTGTAAAATATAAAACTATATATACTATATCATTCTATTTGAATAAGGTGCTAATAATACAATAAAACATACTAAAATAATATTATTAACTTTATATGTATTGACCATTGCAGTTTAAAGACTGTACTCTTTTAATTAACGCTGTAAAACAGGTATTTTTGTCCTATAAAAGAGTCAGGAAATAAACGTTTAACTCAACCAAATCAGTAGTAAACAACTACACGTCAAACCTATTTACAAACAACATGATCATAACAACCACACAATTACTGCATCGTAATTAAACAACGCGTCATAATAACAAACAATATGTAGTTTAGTGCGTACCTACAATAGCGCAACGGTTCTTCAGTTTGTTTATGTATGTCAGCAAATACCGCAGAATTATAAAGGAGGTGCTGTGATTTTAAAGAAGTAGTTCGTACTATACCCAATTAGAGTCGTTTCAATTAGTGTGTGTGGGAAATGACGCCCCGATGACGCAATGGTACAAAAATAAAGACCTCGACTAAAATGACTTGTAAAGCCATGGGATGTCGGCAATTACACAGTCAAATTATATAACGTTGTATACAAAAAATGATCAGTCTAAGTAACGAGCCCATTATTGGTTCGAAACTTAGTAGGCAATAAAATACAAAAAAAATAAAATTACAATAAATATTGTAACATATTGATATATAAAGTTCTGTACAATCGCATTCTTTTCTTTATATATAAATACACGCGGATATATCTGCACTTTAAATTGCACGGAAGCTCGACAATTCAATTTTTACAAAGACGGGCTGGAATGGTAAGTGGCACTTGAAAATCAACAATTGGATTTGGGGATTCCCCAAGACACGCCTAAAATTCCGACAAAGGCTTAAAACGACGCGGAAGGTCAAAGGGGAAATATGGAAGAATTAAAACTACGGATCAAAATAAGGATTATGACGTTCGGGTAATTGTTATATTGTGGGTTAGAGTTAGGATTACTCTAAGAGTTGAGATTAGGGTTAGGGTGGAGTTTGTACGTGATTTAACACATTGTTACACCCTTGGCAATCATGTGGTGGGAACGAGGTAATGTGACGTTTAACCGCATTATTAGGAACTTCCACACTTCAGGGAAATCTGAATATCCTATTTAAAACACACTTGATTTTTAAGCAACCCACTAATGCGTGTTGGCTTGTCAATCGAATATAACTAACAATACATTCCGTAAGTTCTCAATGTCGTATTATGTTTGTTTAGTTGAGTACAATACAACCCTTTTATTCGATCAAAATAGAACTAATACTGGGGACTAGTACAATGTTTTCCCCAAAGAACAACGCCTGTAAGCCAATATTAGGTTTAGGATAAGATACTCATTTTTATCCCTGTAGATGGCGTATAACCAATTAAGACCTCTATGAACGGCAGGATGTGACGAGTGGTACCCTCCATGAGTCATTGTTTTTAAACGAGTGTTTTGCTGAGTAACAATGGTGGTGATTCCCCAATGTTTGTTTTGTTGAAAGCAGCATGTGCTAGGCTGCGCGCCGGTGTTCTCGTTTAGCTGTAAAGTTTTGTAATCGTGGAGCAGTGCTTTGTAAAATAAAGGTGTTGAATGTGTATCTGCTAGCTGTTTTGTTGGAAAAAAGTTGCCGATGTACGAAGGGGTATGGGCTCAAAATTTTTAAACAAAATTTTGTAGGGTTTTGAGTTTAGGTTGCAGATCCAAGCTTCAATTTTAAATTGTGAAAAAATCTAAGACTTCCTATGTCAGGATTTTGAGTGACAGTCGTTTTTGTGAGGTCAGTTTGCATTGGAGAGATAGGGAAAATAATTAGTTGAACGCCTCCTGTAGGTGGGTTACCAAAGGGTGCGATAATGGTAATCAGATTAATTAGTTCCAGAGTCGGGTTGTTGGAGCTATTGTAAGGTGTGGTAGCAATGAAAACATGAAAACATTGCTACAGTTTCGTGCAATTTATTACGCAAAAAGCGTTATTTCACCAGTGATTTTCAAATTACCTCTCGCCCACCGCCGTGTTGCTGAAGCTATTGCAGCGTGTTGTGTATGTAAGACATTCATTTTTTAGTAATTTAGCAGAACCCATTACGCCACCCACCATATATTCTACCAGACGTTAGTTAATGTTAGGCAATTATTCCTTGTATGTGGATTAATACTGTCATATTCAAAAACAGCAAAACTTTTAGATTAAAAAAGGAAATTGGAAAAGGGAAAAAAACGACAATCGTTAAAGCACGCAATAGATATTCAATGGAACAAGTAATGAAGCCAAATGTTTTACTAACATTAGTTAAGAACGTATTAGGTTTTCGGGGAAATATTGAAAAGCATCATAAGGTATAGAGAAACCCTTTTCGTGCCTGAGAAATATTGTTCAGTCACATAGCTTGCATTTTTCAAATCGATAAAACGTTTCTAAACCCACCGGCCGATTGCAGTACGCAAACAAAGCAGTTTGCAGAACTTCTACTGTTTTATTTGATGTTGAACCCAAGCGTGAAACAAATAGGCACGGATCAACACCAAACTATTCGTCAAAATCGTTCAACCCCAAAATTTAAGGTAAATATCAATGCGTGATAATATTGCAAATAATTCGTGAACTGTAAAACCTGGAAATTTGTAAACAAGGTATTCATTTTCGTATACTAGACGTTGAAAGGCATGGAAGGTGTTATAACACGGGCCAAGAAACACGAACCCACGATCTACTTTCCGGGTATTTATTTTGACAAGAATTGTTGTATAATCTTAAAGTCCCAAATAAGCTCTATATCATCATATCTGCCTCACGCCATACATATCTGTGCATCATTAAGTAATAAGCCGACGCTTGTACGGATGTAATATCACTGATTAGCAAAATCTTCGCTTTAGTGTGTAGTTTATCTCTAAGCACTAGGGTTAATCTTAAGGTTACGGTTAAAAGTCCCAGAAAGATTAAAATCTGTATACAAACGTCTCGACCGTGCCAAAAGACGAGGTTACGAGGGTACAGACCAAAGTTTTAATTTGGTATTTTAAGCATTTACCCTTTTTAACTACCAGCCACTTTTAGTTTACATCCTTGCCCATTTTCTTTCAAAAACTTGTTTGTATTTAACCTTTACCGCGTTTAGTAGGGATTCAGTCACATTGTGATTATAAAAGTGCATACATGACTTGTGTTAGTAGCGGCGATGGTTAAACGGTTAGCATTGGTGCCTTCAAAGCACTAGTGCCGGGTTCGACTCCTGGTCGACGCATCACTTACTGTTTTTACAGAAATTCTAGTTTCGAATCCAGTATCACTCGTAGCGTTATACGTTCTGCTTTCATATACAAGTAGATGAAGCACACCAAGTCAATTTAGACGGCTGGCATATCTTGCACTCATGCGTAATTGCCTTGTCTTACAGCATGCGACTGGAGTACAATACTAATTTCTTAACGCTAATCTTTTTCAACCCTGTCACAAAGTGTATAGCCTACTTTACGCAATCGTTAGTAGGTTACGCCAGGGCGTAGTTTGAAACTGATTTATTAGACTAAAGTGCTAGAAATTCGACGTGTTTGAATTAGCTTGTCATTTTGTGTTTACCACTCTTTTTAAACACGCAATAAAGGGATAATGATCGTAAAAACTTAAACTAGTAAATGGTATATAGTGTACCCCTTTTGAATCGGGGGCCAAAATTGTTTCATTCTTAGACTGACCGAACCGCTACTCACGTATATATAGATTGTCACTGTTGAAAAAATATTAAATTAAGAAATACGGTACATTACTGATTAACCAGACAGCACTGTTGCGTCAAGCAAAGCACAAATTTAGCTGTGACATTATAATTTAGCATGTAGCTGTGACATCATAATTTAGCTGTGCCAATTGCTAGTAAGTCTTAAAATGTCACTTTACATTCGGTGGGCCAGAATAAAAAACCGGTGGGCCGGATTCAGCCCGCGGGCCGTAGTTTGCCCATGTCTGGTCTAGCGACTAGGTCTGTTGTTAAATGACACACTATTTAAATATGTTAATGTCGGGCTAACCATTTAGGAGCGAGACCGCTTTGTTCTTGTCTGTGTATCCTATATCCTAGCATAAAAACTGGAATTAATAATCAAAATGATATCTATGGCAATTATTAGGTGTAAATTCATTTGTCAAGGACAATGTTATTATGGCGTAAAAATAGGTTGTAAGTCACGATTAAGACTATAAATCAGGAAACCTGTCCCCAGTAACCATATAATGGTCACTTTTAATAAACCCTTAAAGCACCACAATTAGCACAGGGTGCCCCTTACATATAACCGTCCTTGAAAAACAAATAAAAAGTAAGCCTTAAAGACTAACACTGGTGTCGGTCTTTAATACCTTGATTAAATTTTGCGGTATATGTATAATGTGCTTTAGTTGTGACAGTTGTATGTAATATTTAGTTGTGCCATAACACCCAAATGCTTTTTCTATTAGTATTATGAAAACGTTTACTTTGTTTAATTAACATTCGCAATTCTCAGAAAATCCTCTTATATATTTATTGTATCATTTACTATGACAAATAATATCATATGTTTGTTTATTATTACGTAATACTAAATTCAGTACAGTACCTGTATGAACGAATGTACAGTTGACGAGCGATTACTTACCGGTTAGTTTTTGAATAGGTCAAACTTAGTTTAACCCATGTGGGTAAATATCACGCTGTTTAGGGTATTGTCTTACGTCAACACCAAGGTTACGGTTAATTAGTTTGGATGGATTAGGCTGCGTTTAGGGTTCAGTGTACTAGCTCCTGAGTAAAGCCTTTCGCATTGCATAATAATTGGTACCAAGCTTTAAACAGACCGCTTGGTTTACGTTTTAAGTTTTTAACCCTTGGCGGGGCTGTTATTTGGTTTATTTTTCATGCATGCTGTACATGAATGGGTGCCTTTGTACATGTACAGTGCAATAACATATAGCGAGTAACCGTTTCAGTCACGAACCCATCAAGCATTTGAAACTTGGAGGTATAGAAAAAAAAACATACTAAAGTTGGTTTTGTACACTTAACAGAAAGCAACAATTTACGTTTGATTACCGCTTTCTAAATCGCGTTTATTAATTCCCAGCGCGTTTCGGCCGAAGAAAGAACGAACGAGCTCGAAAACAATTCCAAGCAAACCCGCAAGTGAAGGGTTTTGGAGAACTACAGTTTCACGGTAATATGTTGTGCATGACTCGGATGCACCAGTGGTCAAAAACAAAACGCAACTGCAGAACGAAAAACACAATTTTCAACGGTCGTCACGCTATATACACTAAGATCATATTTGTATGATGTAATTTCTTTTTTCTATTACGTAGCCACGACGTTTTATAATCTATAACAACTAAGTAAAAAAATGTATTGTAGGGTTTTCCAAACTAAATATTAACTTAGATTATCCGTACTAGTTTGCTGGTATTAACCAAAGCAGTTCACTTACCTTCTGGTTTCCAAGCTTCTAATTTGAACGCCTGTATATATATACGGTGAATAAGCGCGTACGTGTGGTAGACCACGCAGCGTGCAGTACAATCTGATAAGATATAATCTCGTCGGAAGCAAAATATTACTGGCTTTCGCTGTATATCCTTAAGAATGACGCGATGTGTGTTTTTTTTACCGGGCTAAATTTCTAACGCTGATGGGTTAGTGGCTAATACACTTTGTGCATAAAATTCGGTATTTGTACGGTCGTGTTAGCCATTTAGTCACATACGGTATTCCAGCATTCGCCATTTTCTTTTCGTTGACGAGACCTACAGTTTCAATGCGGACACTACTTCCCATTTTATAATAATTCTATCGCGCAAACCGTTTGGTCACACCCGAAACTTATTTTAACCGATCCAGGTATCGAACCCAGATTCTTGGCACTATGTCCACTGTTAAATAGCATGTTATATATAAGTAGGTCGCACTAGCACACCCAAAACGTGTGGTCTTTACCCGACCTGTTAAATCCGAACCCAAAACTTGTGGTCTTTACCTGACGTGTTAAACCCACACCCAAAACGTGTGGTCTTTACCTGACCTGTTAAATCCAAACCCAAAACTTGTGGTCTTATACATGGTCTGTTAAACGGAATGCCGTATATCCGTCCGTGATCCCACCCAGCCACAATAGCGTACATCATTTATGCAGACAAACTAGAGACTACGACGCCAAGCATATGTGGATCGCATTCCTGCATATCGTGTGTAGATTACGCACTACTGCGGCATTGTGGCTGTTGATTAAACTATACTGAAAAGATATTAATCTCAGAAAAGTCTTCCCAGAATAGACATTTTGCTAAAAACCGTGACTTAGCCTTTAACTATGCCGTGCTACTGTGGTAACCCGCGTCTGTACTAATTACCTGAATTTTCTGGTGTGTTAAAAATAACCATCACGATTCCCCTTAGAGGAATGATTATGACAAAATGAAAACGCCGTGTTTGGGGCAATGAATTTACGAACAGCGCTTATAATCAGTGATTTATTAGCTAAAACAGACTGCAGTGTATTTTTATACTCGACACACTGTAATAGCTAAAACTGAAAAGGTGACCAGTGGGACATATGTTGTGACGCCCCTTGCGTTTCCCATCCAAACGTATAAAAGTCTAATCCTGTGTAGAAAAACCTTCGTCCTTTAAGTTGGGACGCGTTCGATAAAATAAAACGAGGTTGCGTTTTAAATCGTCAATAAAATCATATTCTCACAAGAAGCTAAATTGTCTTGGTTCTGAACGGTTCGTACACAAACGAACTCAGTTTTTTCGATGCAGCATTGCTGACTTGCGGTAATAGTCCCTGATATATAACAAGTATCTATATTTGTATGCGAGCCTGACGTATTAAACGTGCAGAAAGGAGGGTAGTCGTTTATTCCGGTGGCGGAAAACGCCAGCAACATTTGTCAGGTCACACAACTCACCGTTGGATTATCGTGGCTAATCCAGAGTGTTTAGGAGGCGTTCAACTAATTATTTTGAGCACTTACCCCTTCGTACATCGACAACTTTTACCCAACAAAACAGCTAGCAGATGCACAATCGACACCTTTTTTCAAAAAGCACTGCTCCACTATTACAAAACTTTACAGCTAAACGAGAACACCGGTACGCAGCCTAGCACACCAAACAAACATTGGGGAATCACCAGTATTGTTACTCAGTAAAACATTCGTTGTAAAACAATGACCAAGAGAAGGTACCAATCGTCACATCCTGCCGCGCATAAAGGTCCTAATTGGTTATACGATATCTTAAAATACAAGGAGATATTGTTGCAGTTTTTGCCTTCTATACACATATCGTTGGGTTATTGGTTGCTTGTTAAAGTGCAAAACAAAATGTGAGTTGCGTCATTACCGTGTGGTTATTTCTCTGATTTTACTTTTTATTTCAAACAACACGTTTAAAACTACTTGGTCAAGCAGTATCTAAGTACGTCAGGGCCAAAACGCAGCCCGGTACAAAATATTAGCAGACTGCTGCTCGTCGTGCAGATTCGTCACGTGATAACTAACGCAGCAACTAAATTCCGAAATTCATCTATAAAATCTTATTTTCTCATATAAGTCAAAATACTCAAAAAGGTTTTTGGTCGCGAGATGTTTTAAGTCGTGCTCAAAAAGTTTAAGAACCTCCGTGATAGTTAGTTCTCATAAACAGGAGAAACGATGTTTTTAAATTACCACCGCGCATACATTAGCTTGAAACTTGACTCGATAATACCGGCTGACCTGTACATTTAAACGTCGATTTATTGAATATGGAGATAGGCTTAATACGAATAAATGCAGAATTCGGCCGCTTTTGAGATCAAGTATATAACAATTATTGACAACTGAGCGCGTTGAAATTGGGCCATATTACCAGGAGTTTTATATTTCGGTCATTTTTTTTTGCTTCCATCAATATGTAAATTTTAAAGATATAGGATATGATATTCATGTTTATCCCCGTAAATGGAAAAACAAAGGGCGTTAACACACGGGCAATCGTCAGATTACCGTCGGGTTACCGGAGCTATTGCAGTGTATTGTGTATGATACATAAATTTCTTCAATTAATTTCTTTTAAAGTAGAACCTATTAATTTGAGGATGTCCGTTACGTGCCTTGCCCAATGACACAACCGACCAGCTAGCGACAAGTTTACACTCTGCAATCTTTCGGCTTAATTTTTTTATTTTTATTATTTTATTAACCGTTTTTTAACCCATGATGGGCTCGTCACCAGGACCGTTTTTTTGTATAAGAGTCTGTGTATGTATCGGTAGCGTCAACCATTCGGTCACACCACCGTACAATTATTCGGCTTAAAGGCGACGCAATAAAACTCACAACGCTTGAACCTAGTGGATTATTGAGTTAGACTCAAGCAGTAGAAACGTATCAATTTTACACAACACGCTGCAGTTACTCCGGTAACTAGGCTGCAGGTTGTAGCTTGGCATTCTCACGGTGTTTTCAAAACATTATGTTTTCTTACGACAAGGAATATTATCCATATTTTATTCTAAGCTGAAATAAACACACGGTGGTGGTAATTGCTGTTTTTTCACCTGTGTCGATTCCAAAAAAACAATTTTACCAATTCTATAGGATCCGAAAATTGCTCATAAATTGAAACGAATGAAAGACACCCCCTTTTTAACCAATGTAATTGTGGCACGATTTCCGACAAAAATAAGCAGGCTGTGCTAAGTACGTGTATTTCGTATGGTGTAGGAGTCAAGCCCGAGATGTTTATCCTGAAAAGATTCCTGCTCCTATACGCCGCAGGCTTATGTTCTGCACGGGAGAAACCACCCCGAAAAATACAAATTTTTATATCATACATGTGACCGAATGGTTAACACGACCGATACACGATTTATAAATAACCGTGTTAAGGCCGATCCTATCACGGGTCCAAAATCCCGGTAAAAAGTTCGATTAGTCATCAGCTTGCCTAGAAATATACAACTGGTAACACGACTCCGTTTTTTTACGACTCCTGTGACCCTACCCCCTTAAGATATGCCACTATGGCCAACAAAACATGAGATAGAAATCGCAAACACTTACTGTATGCTGTGTAAGAAGTAATATCACCGGACATAGCTTTGGGAGAAAGCGTCGCTTGCAAGAAAAATTGAGTTTCTCGGAAAACACATTCCCGCGAGAAACAAAAATTTATGCTGCAAATACATAACCTACCGTTACTGCGCTGTGTTTAAAACTATGAGAAAGTAATTATTTATTACTAACCCTTTCTATATTTCTTTTTTTCTTTTACTGGATAAGTCACATATGTCGTAATCTCATGCATAATCTCGACTTTAAAAACGGTACATTGACTTAAAGTGGGATCTAAACAGGTAAATGTTGGTCTTTGGGCAAGTCTGAGAGTACCAATTGGCTATACTGAAACAGCACCAACTTAATTATATACAACACACTGCAATAGCTTTGACAACTGGACTGTTGAGCGCAAGGGATTAGAAAGTAAGGGTGGATAACTTTATCAGCATTATTTACGATACGATATCGTATTTGCCAATCTCAGGGTAGTGATGATACCCATACACATGAACACTTAATGGACGGTGCTAAAATCTTAATGTTTTTTATCGTATGTAACACATTGCCATATCCCAGGTAACTTGAATATATAGACGCGAGGTAATTGGTGTGCTTATCCAGGTTGATTTAAGTGCAAATACATATGATCGGGGCATTGGAAATGGCGTAAAATGGTGAAGTTATCCGCTTATAAAGGCGATAGAAGAAATGTGTTATAAATGAAACCATTGGGATGAGATACACGTACGTATATGAAAGGAATACGATTACGTACGAATGATTATCCATGTATGGATGCAATGAATACGATTAGGTACGTATGTTTATCCACGTACGTATGGAATAAATACGATTACATACATATGCTCATGACCAAACGTAAGATTGGAAAACCGTTATCACACTGGTCATCGACAGATTACCGAGTATCCGCAGTTTATTTACCAGAGCTATTGGATTGTGTGTGCTTTGTTAATTTTACGTCCATTTTTAACCGATCTTTTTAAAACCACTGGATCGGCGAACAAAGCGATATTACTTGTAATGCTTTGACAGTCGGATTTTGCAATACTAAAAGGAGGAAAAAAGAGAAGTAGGTAAAATGCTTACTAAATTAAAATTAGAACTGAAGGTTAGTGTAAGGACTAGAATTAAAGTTAGGGTCATTTCTGGGGTTGAGATTAGTGTTTGGAACAAAGTTAGAATTTTTTTTCCTTCCCTTCTTTTAGTGTTGCCTCTGACAGATGCGTCACACATTTTTGTCATGACGTCACGTCCGTCATTGTTGTGTATCACATGCAAGAGTAGTCAAGCGTATCGGCAAAATAACTCTGAGTATAAAAAGAAATAGCAAATGTCAGTATTACGTATACTGGCAAATGTCAAGTTGTTGTTGGTTGTATTTTTAGAAACTTTGGACTGTGTCTAGCACGGAACTTGGTTCAAATCGGTAAAAATGCGTTTATTTTGTGTTTAAGGTTTTGGCTGTTTTTAAATTTATACTTTGTGGGGATTGCTGCACGTTTTTAACAATGCAAAAAAAACAGGCGTTGAAAAGTAATTTTCAGCAGGGGTGCTGTTAAAGATAATTTTTTTATTAAACCTGACATATTATTACTAGAGCTGTCAGATGATACGCAATATGTCCATTGATAATCTGTGCATTTTTAGCTACAACACACACGCGCACACATATTGTGTAAAAATGACACAATCCTGTTAAACTCTTGGTTAACTATTTTTTTGTTATAAGATTTGGAAACTTAATACGAATCAGTGACAAAATTTGGCATTAAACAATTTATCTGTCAAATTTAGATTCTATTTTTGTACTTTTTACTCCATTAAAGAAAGATTTAACATGGTTTCGTAAAAAAAAAGAAGCATAAAAAAAGTCTAGTCAGCAAATAAATACGGTAGGCCCTATAACAGTATAAAAACAAACAGACATGAAGTTAATACTAATAACCTGAAAGTTTGCAAAATTGTCTAAAACTTATAATGTAAGGTTCTACTGTTTTTTTCAAGTTTACGGAAACCAGAATTTTTAAGATTTACGGTAATCCGCGTTTTATTCCGTTCGTAAACTATTTCGTCCGACGCCATAAAATGGGATTTTAAAAAGTCAGGTTTATTTCTCAAACAAGGAAATAGGAAACAACGAAAATACGTAAATTAAATAAAAATAAAGCTAAAAACTGCGGTAAACCACGTTGAAAGGTAGTGATTTGTTGTCCAAATTTCCATAATTAGATACATTTTATTTTTTTATAATTTTTATTTCCGGGCTAAGCTTCGAACCTATGATGGCCTTGTCGCCAAGATCAATTTTGTGTCGGTATATGTACCGGTCGCACTAACCTTTCGGCCACATCACCAGCATATACTATACCCTAATTTAATACTATCATATGCAAATTTGATTTTTTTATTGTTCCAAGTTTTGAACCTATAATGGGCTCGTCACTAGGACCGTTTTTTCTTTATAAGAGTCGGTATATGTATCGGTCGCGTTAACTATTCGGCCACATGACCGTACAACAAATTTGAATTTGGTGTATTTCTTTCCAAAGTGGTAAGACCTACAGATATCGCTCATCCTATAGATATCGTGTTTTGCCACTGTAGTTGTGGCTAATGAAACTACGAACAAAACGGTATGTATGACGGATAATTTTTCGTGTATTTTAAGCCTTTGGTTGCATGCATGACTGCCTGGAAATTATTCTAACGGACAAAACTAATTAAAGAGTCGCGCGAAAACGCGTAAAAATAGACGTGTCTGCGTTCCTAAGATATAGTAATTGTTGTAGGCGGCAGAAAGAATGAAATTAAAAATACACTAATTATCGTTCCGTACGAAAAAGCTGCAAAAATAGACATAAAATCCGGGCGATGACGTGTGTGTTTCTGTTTATAGAACATAAATAAAAACACTAAACGTTTAATACATGAGTTATAGACGATTAATTCAACATTGCTGCAAAAAAACGCAATCTTAGCCCCTATTGCTAGTCACGCGGGTAGAAGATGATTTAATTTTAACTTCCGACTTTACAAAATAACCGATTTAAAAAGAAATCGTTCGGTATAAATTTTAGGTAATTTGGCGTCAAACACGAAAATATATTTGCGTTTCTCGTCTATTAATAAACGATTACGTAAGTAACCTTTGGTTGAACCAGCTTCTATGGTGACGCAATAAACACAGTTTAACGGACTTAGGAAACTGCTCGTATATTTTTAAATTGCCGAAACAGTAGATGCATGTTCGTGTTAGGTTTACCTGCAATAGTTAGAACTAAATTGGGGATTTTACTTGCTGATTCAGGAATCTAAATTGATTTAAATAGAAAAAGATTCAAAATTAAGTTTTTATAATAAACTAAATTCGTTTTATTCATTCAATTTTCATTCACAAAAAGAAAATGGTTATACAAACTGATAGTTATATGTAAAAATGGTTGACCCATACAGGCACGAGTTGTCTTAAATTGCAAAGTGCAAAGCCTTCTTATAGCATATCACACTCGAGGATAAACATATCCTACCCTAACCCCCAATAAACCCATATTACCCCGTATCAGATGCACTTTTAGATATTTAGTATCAAATAAACGTCGGATAACGCTAATGCAGATTTCCAAAAACACTTAAGAACCATTAAAGCTTAAAAGGTTAACATTTAAGTAATGAGCTTTTGAAAAACTGTGTAATATAGGAAAACGCACCCAAGTTAAATTCCATTTATGGAACTGGTAGAAGGTGTTACCACACGGACAATCGTGAGATAACCCTACGCCCACCGTCGGGTGACCGGCGCTATTGCAGTGTGTTGTATATGAGTTAAGTGTTCTTTCAGTTAATCTATACTGGGTTCGGGCAATGTATTCTTAGTGGCAAAATTTTCCAAGATGGCCACCTTTTTCTTATCCCCGTGAATGGGATAACACATGGGGGGGGGTTAACACACCGGTAATTGTAAGATTACATCGCGCCCACCGTCGAGTTACCAGAGCCATTGCAGCGTTTTGTATATAATTGAGCGTCCCTTCAACTGTGATGCATTAACCGCATACTGTTATGCAGCAAGATATTGTCAACCACGTGTGAACCACCATAATTTTTATAACCCCAGTTCAGTGTATGGTACATTTTACGATCGGGTTCCCTGGCTACCTCATCACCTTTGGTATATTTTAAACAAAGCAAAATACGTTTGTATCTGCAGAAACTAATTGATCCACGAGTTAACAATGGGGAAAACTAAAATGAGGGAAAGCGGGAAGGAGGTAAACTGCACATTAAAATTAAGATCAGGTCATAAGAGTCAGATTTAAACATGGGGTTCCCAGTCACGAAGTATCTTCGAACTATCTATGGCCGGTTATCAGGATCGACCGGCATATGTTTGATTTATATAACCTATGGCCGTACAAACATAATCCAACCTTATATATATGTGTCATGTTCGTATATTCTATGGCTGGCCATACTCTGGTGTTACATATATGGCCCACTCGCGATAATCCTTAGAAAAAAACATAGCCTATTTTTTGTCTGTGGCGTTTGAACGATTTAGCCACACATGGCCGATCTGACATAAACCAGCTGAAACTCATACGTTGCTGTCTTGTTGGCAGGATTACAGAATCAAAAAAACCTTTGTTTTAAATTTAATTATCATTCTGTGGTGGAGAATAATTTATTATTTTGGTAAATTTATTGATTATTTTCCCACTTTTCATGGCTTCAGTCCTACGTACAGCAACCGAACTTAACACGTAATCAAAAGAGTAGAACAATTTGTTTAAATATGTGTTATTTTTGTATAACAGGTATTCAAGCAAATAAGTGAACATTTTATATGTATAAAATTGTTTTAGAAATATAATGTTTTGTTTTATAAAATCTTATTGAGCAACACTTTTTCCCGCGCATAAATGTGTCGTTCGCTCTTAATTGTGTCGTATTGCACCACGTGATCTGTTTCTTTCCGCCTTCACAGTTCAAATTTGCGATATGAACTAGTAGCGTGTGGTGTGTAACTGTTTAAAGTTATGGCTACGTTAATTTAAGATTTCTTGTCCAAAGAGATGCATCTACATGATTTGAAGATACCAGGTACGAAATTAGAACTACAATGTTACTACTAAAAGCAGAAATAAAAAATGAGATACGGACGCTTGTGTTTTGTAACAGTTAGCCTATTTAAGTCTTTATTTATATTATAATGGATACTGACACTCATGTTCCTGTATATCATGTGTGTGTTTACTTAACCATGCGGCTACATTTTGAAGTGAATAATGTAGAACAATTGTTAAAATAAATTTGTAATTGTTAGATGTTCTGCTGTGCACAAGGCATGCACGTGCTAAGTACGCTGATATCACAAGTGACGTAAAGAAAGTGCTTAATGGTGTCTGTGACTGGGAGGAGGGCAGGGCTGGAAGAGCCGCTTTGTTTAAGACAACACCAGTCAAACACATAGCCAACTGGATGCTTCAAGTGCAACGTCTCAAATATCAAGAAAGTCCCAAAGTATGCTACTTCAGGCTTCACCTGATGATAGCTCAATGATGATACAGTTGAAGTGGACAAATTTGGGACCGTATTCATTCAAATAATGATACTTTCCATATTTTGGCAACTTATTAAGGATACCAAAGTTTCTTTTTCTATGCTTCACGCCTTCACCAAAGTTTCTTTTCTTGTGTACAATTTATTATTGACCTTATTCTTGTGACTTTTGTGCATCGTAAATAAAATAGTTAACAAACAACAAGCTAATTCTTACTTAAACGTAGCTAGGAATCGTATGTGGACAATACAAGAACCGTAGATAATAGGCAGCAATGGCCCCTGCACTGGCCGTTGTAACATTTCGGTTAAGAACCATACGTGGACAATATAAGAACCGTAGATAATATCAGCAATGGCCCGTGCATTGGCCGTTGTAACATTTCGGGTATGTCGGCCAAACATATATCTACCGGGTACCCTGACAAAAACTTGATCTGATCAAGACTGATTGGTAGATAACACATATATGCGCCATAGATAATTTCGTAACTGGGTTAAAGTTTGGGTTAATTCTGGGGTTGAGAATAGTGTTTAGGGAAGGGTTCAAATTAGTTTCCGCAATTTCATTGAACAATTTCCCTCGTTCCCGCTTTTCCCCTATTATTGTTGCCCGTTACCAATCCAACTTATTCATGTTATCTAAACAAAGTATTCAAGTTATGAATTTAATATTTTAACAGATTTCCCGTGATGCGGTTTAAATGGTCCTTTTGGATCTTTTTCAGTTTATTTTATTTAGTTACAAGTTTTTCCTACAATATAAAGTGAATAATCTATAAAAGTTTCGAAATATCGGCAGTTATGGAATCGGAGATATATAAACAAGAGTCTTGAATGTTGCCGAACATTCGCAAAATGGCAGTCCTGCATATATTCTTGGGTCTCTCAGCATACGCATGTTTTGTTCGTATTTAAATTCTTTGGTTACTTAAAATTTTTAGTGTTAAGTGCTTCTACCTTATTTGGACGCGTAATAAGATTGTATTTATGAATGGAAAGGTCTATTCTGTTTTGTCGCATTTCTCTGGATACACTGGAAAATTTATTATTATTATTATGTGTTTTTCTGATTAGTGTTGTAATTAGCTAAATTTAGTAGAAATTTGAAGTAAATACTCCTTTTTATTACGAAGATATTGGCAATAACGCCAAAACTGCTAAAAATGTTTTTTTTTACATTTTCTCCGATAGCGAAAAAAATCAAAAGCCATGGCAAACTATGGGAATGCCTGGAAGAATTCCTAAAAGTTTCAACCTGATTCGATAACGTGTTTAACCCAATGACCTGGGTACCGGGCATACCACGCCTGTCACCAGTGTTACGCATAAAAAGGAGAAAAAACAAAAAACAAAATGCTATCCCATCGGAATTTCGAAGGAAACACATAATAAGTGCCGATTGATATGATGTTATCAATGTCTTTTAGGACATTACAAGATTTAATAGACAGCCACCTCCATTTTACAGCCGGAAGAAAATGCATTTTAAACCACGAAATATTATGTTAAGTGCAAAATACGGCATGTGGTCTTGGATAAACAGGATAATATCGGAGTTCGTAGTAATATTATGCAAGAATACGTTGTATAAGTTGCTCAAAAGCCGCAAGAGTCATTTTAAGGCAATCGTAACATGCTATCGCGTCTGCGGCCAGGCTAACCGTTCCATGTATAGATACATGTTTGAAGTCGGTGTAATTTTGAAGGGAAAAATGAAAATGGGTTCATGGGGAGTCAAGTCTCACACTGCTTATTTTAAGATGTGGTAATGGCAGAAAAAAGGAACGAAAGACACACCCCTTGACTATACGTTGAAAAGCGAAACGGACGGGATAATCGGACGAATATATACGTTGAAAAGCGAAACGGACGGGATAATCGGACGAATGTATACGTTGAAAAGTGAAACGGACGGGATAATCGGACGAAACTAAACGTTAAAAAGCGAAACGGACGGGATAATCGGACGAAAATATACGTTGAAAAGCGAAACGGACGGGATAATCGGACGAATATATACGTTGAAAAGTGAAACGGACGGGATAATCGGACGAAAATATACGTTGAAAAGCGAAACGGACGGGATAATCGGACGAATATATACGTTGAAAAGCGAAACAGACGGGATAATCGGACGACGAATATATACGTTGAAAAGCGAAACGGACGGGATAATCCGACGAAACTAAACGTTAAAAAGCGAAACGGACGGGAAATTCGGACGAAACTAAACGTTTAAAAGCGAAACGGACGGGATAATCGGACGAAAATATAGGTTGAAAATAAAAGCAACGTTTTAAATATAGGATTTATGGTCGTTATGAATATAAATAATAGCTAGTATTTTGGTCAGTTGCGTCTTATGGCATGAGTTAGCCTTTTGGGGGTGAATAACTGAAAAAGAAATGTAGCCTATGTTTTTTGATAGCGAAGTATATGCTGATGGCATCTGTGGTCGCTGAAAAACCAACTCCTTTTTACAGCCCGATAAGAAGAAAATGCATCTTAAACCACGAAATATTATGTTAAGTGGAAAATACGGCAAGTGGTTTTGAAAAAAACAGGATTTTATCGGAATTCGTCGTAATATTATGCAAAAATACGTAATATTAGTTGCTCAACATCCGCAAGAGTCGTTTTTAAGGCAATCGTTACATACCATCGCGTCTGCGGCCATAGGCTAACCGTTCTATGTATAGATACATGTTTGAAGTCGGTGTAATTTTGAAGGGAAAAATGAAAATGGGTTCACGAGGAGTCAAGTCTCACACAGCTTATTTTAAGATTTTTTTTTTTTTAACGATTCAAGTTTCGAACTCATGATGGGCTCGTTGCCAGGACCGTTATTTTTTTTATAAGAGTCGGTATAAGATGTGTTAATGGCAAAAAAAGGAACGAAGATGCGCCCCCATTGACACACCCCCACAGCGTTAAATATACACATTTTTTATAAGGTGGCGATTATCATGTCTAAAATCTTGCGTATTTTTACTGAAATCCTGCAGGTACTTAATAACACACGGTATTATAAAGGTTAAATCAAAACCGCCGTTTAACCGATATTGGCCGTGACATTTCGCCCGAAATAGATTAGGGAAAGTCGGAGACAGAAACGAGATGTTTATCCGCTGGATTCTTGCCCTTGTGGTATTGCCGGGCTTTCTATTTTGCAAAATTATACTGCAGAAAAAAAAAACACTTTTTATTTTCTTTCCCTAGCTTAGTTTCGAACACACGATTGGCTGGCCACCAATGCTGTTTTATTAAAAATTGTTTCATAAATCATTCTCGTTAACCATTCGGTCACACGAACTTTTCAATCCACAATCGTTAAAATTTAACACAGTGATAAAAAAGCTTAAATGTTAAGCTAACAACGGTAGTGTTTTTAGGTAGTTAGCGCGACCTGTTCATATCAGCATCAATTTAATAAGGAACAGAGCAATCAGCCACGAGCACGTGGTATATTGACAACTTGCTCAATCTACCGTGACACTTAACCCAGTTACCTGTGCTATCACGGCCAGTCAAATTAAACAAAATAGTGCAGTACTTACGAACCCATTATGGGCTCGTCACTAAGAAAAAGTTTCTATTTTAATATTATACGGTAAGAATAAATAAACCCAAAACGAGAAATGGACCTTGAGGGTTTGTTGGCCATTTTTAAATTTAACACAATCCAAATACATTGCTACAATAGGATAGGATAGGTTAGGATATTCATGTTTATCCCCGTGAATGGGAAAATCGTCAGATTAGGCTACCTCGCGCTCACCGTCCGGTTACCGGAGCTATTGCAGTGTGTTTAATATGCTAGACCTGTTCCTTCAATTTAGTAGATCCCATATATCCGCTGGGTTCGGACAATGTCCGTCAAGTGCCTTGCCTAAGGACACAACCGACTTGCTAGCAACTAGTTTCGCACAAGCAACCTTTCGATTGAAAGGCGACACACACTGGACCGCTAGACCAAACGGCCGGACAAATACTCACTTTTATACTTGCTTCGGGTATTTAGTAGCTTTTCAAGTATTGTAAAAAAAAGTAAGAATTAAGGGAAACCCGAATAAAAACTAATAAATAATTAAAAATGGCAGAAAAACCATCTTCGGATACTTAGCTTATGAGGAAACCAAATAAAAACCATTAAATTATGGAAAAAAGCAAAAATTGGAAAAAAAACAAAGCATCGGTAAAAAGCAATAATTATGTTCGTGTCATGTTTATTGGCGATTTTTTTAAGTAGAAGGTCAAGCTGAAAAATTACAGAGTTTTAACAATAACCAGTTTAAATTAGAGAAATAACTTGAATTTATCTTTTAAAAAATCTTTTAAACTTTGTATCCCTGAAACTGGGAGTATTTCATGGAGACTATTTTTCACGCAGCAGCATATATTATTGGGATTAGATAAGAATTTCCAGAAACATTTAACTTTCCGCTGCTAGATTAGTCCTTAGTATGTAATGTCGTGTTTCCTCATTAGAAAACGCACCTCTCTGAGCAGTCAAGCGTGTCGGCAAAACAACTCCGAGATCCAGAAGAAATGGCAAATGTCATTATTACGTATACTAGCAAATGTCAAGTTGTTGTTGGTTGTATTTTTAGAAACTTTCGACTGTGTTTAGCACGGAACTTGTTAAAATCATCGGTAAAAATGCGTTTATTTGCTGTTTAAGGTTTTGGTTGGTTTTAAATTAAGACTTTGTGGGGATTGCTGCACGTTTTTTTAACGATGCGAAAAAACTGGCGTTTTTAATAGTTTAAATAACATAGTTATTTACATCTGGGGTTGCTGAAGTTTGTTAGTGACGATGCGAAAAATGCATTCTTTCTAACCCGACATAGCATGCGAACATTATTTTTATTTAATTGTTATAAACGCCACATGCAACTAATACCTGTTTACTGATTCTTTAGCTTAGCAAATTTATTATACAGTAAATCCGTCCATTTGGCGGATTTAAATAGATTGTTTGCGAACGAATACACTGCAATTGCTCTGGTAACAAGACTGCGTACACGCGGTAATCTGACGATTACAGTATAAAATGTTTTTTTTATAAAGAAACGGAAAAAGTTTGCTAGGGAGAATAGAAAAGGGCAAAAGTTTGTAAGTTTTTTTTTCTTTTATAGTCTTTTATGTGACTAAGAATTTGCCCTTTCAATATAATCGTAACATTTCATCATGTTTCCCGCCTGATTTTCACTGCTATGTGTGTATAGCTAAAGGGCCTAGATGTAAGATAATCGTTTACAATCTCGTAAATGTAAAAACGCCTTATCACGTCGATCGTCAGATCACCTCGCGCCTACCGTATGGTTACCGGGACTAGTGCAGTGCGTTGTATATGATTCAGACCTTCCTTTGGTATTAATAACTTTATAGCGCAACATTTAGTGAAGGCTAAAAGTTCGACATAGAACGCGAAGCTTACAAGGTGTAATAATGATTATTTCATCCGCCCACGAATTCGCCGTTTTAATGTAATCGTCACATTGAATCGTGACCTGACTTCCACTTCTGTACTGAAAGCTAAAAATGATGTATATTTTCCTTAAACCTGATCAGATTTTTTGAAGATATAAGTAGATATGATTTTACAATTCAGTCGTGACTTATTTGAAGACCGCTGCTACCTTTTCCCATCTTTGTAACCGACAAATTAGCCTGGTGGGTTGGTGCGTCGCATTTCAGCCTAAGGGTTGTAAGTTCGAAACTGCATCCTAGCTAGTCGGTTGTGTTTTGGGAACGGCACTTAACAAACATTGCCTGAACCCAGCAGATTGATGGGTTTTACTAAATTAAAGGAACGTGTGGTTTATACACAACACACTGAAATAGCTCCGGCGCGAGGTGATCTGACGATCGCCCGTGTGTTAACCCTCTTGGTTTTTCCATTTACGGAGATAAACATGAATATCCTATCATATCTTATATCCTCACGTACTTAATTTCAAGCCAGAAATGGGTCAGTCTGCAATGATCTATAATTTCACAAAAGGTAATTTCTGACAAAATCCGTGGAAATGACGACAGAATTAGCTGAATATTCTTTGTGTCTTCGATGCAAAGCCAAACTGGGGACATAAAACAAACCAAGGATTATTCATTGCAGCCGTGGTACATGCGGCATCGAAGTTTTTATAATTAGCGGTTTACTTTACCATTTTGATATGTGCCTAACATACCCTTTATGCTCTTGAAACATCAGGGCTGATAATTATTTTCATGTTTATCTCGGGGGAGGGCGTTATCTTCAGGACGCCTTCAACTAATTATTCTACCTATCTCTCCGATGCAAACTGACCTCACAAAAACGGTTGTCACTCAAAATCCTCACTAGGAAGTTTTAGATTTTTTCACAATTTAAAATTGAAGCTTGGAAATCTAAACTCGAAACCCTCCAAAATTTTACTTAACAATTTTGAGCCCATACCCCTTCGTACATCGGCAACTTTTTTTCCAACAAAACAGCTAGCTGATGCATAATCAACACCTTTATTTCACAAAGCAATGTTCCCACTATTATAAAACTTTACAGCTAAACGAGAAGACCGGCGCGCCGTCTAGCACATGCTACTTTCAACAAAACAAACATTGGAAATCACCACCATAGTTACTCAGCAAAACACTCGTTTAAAAACAATGACGAAGAGAGGGTACCACTTGTCACATCCGCTCGTGTATAGAGATCTTAATTGGTTAGGATATGATAGGATAGGATATTCATGTTTATCCCAGCGCCTACCGCCGGGTTACCGGAGCTATTGTAGTGTGTTGTAAATGATAGACACGTTCCTTGTATTTGGTAGAACCATAGTATACTAAACAGAGTTTAGTAGAGTTTAGTATACTATGGAAGAACCCATTAATCCGCTGGGTTCAGACAATGTCCGTAAAGTGCCTTGCCTCAGGACACAACCGCATGTGGAGCAACAAGATTCAAACCTGCGGACATTTTGCTCAAAGGCGGAGAACTTACTCAATGAAATTTTATTATATAATATAAATTCGCTCCAAGTTTGCATATTATAACCAAATATAAAACCCATCAAATAAAATTAAAAAAAAATAATAAATAAATTTTTATTTTAGATATCTATGGATTATGTAACAGTTATATAATATACTATAACCCGAGTTTTAAAAAATAAGATTTTAAAGTGCAAGTGTAATTTTAATTTTTCTTTATTTCAGTCTATTTATCAAATTTGTATGTTTAGTTTTTGTTGAGTTAAAAAATAAGTATTAAAATTAGCGTTACTAATTGAGTGATTTGTAATTAAAATTACATGAACCAATTGTGCATATCGAAGACCTACTCTGGTTAAAGTACTTGTGATTTCTATCTCCAATGTTATGATTCTGTAGTGAGTGATTAATATTTCATATTTTCTGCGCTTGGAACCAGGGCAATCAATATATTTTAGTTTTACTTAAATTTAGTTGTACTACAGCCATTTAGTTCGCTCCAATTTAAAATCAAGATGAGCATCTACCAGAAAACGGCGTTTTTTATTAAAGGGCGAATGCAGTTTACCAAGTAAGTTACTTAATCGTCCGGCCCGTTGGTCTAACGGTTAAGTGCGTCGCCTTTCAATCAAAAGGTTGCAGGTGCGAAACTGGCCGCTAGCTAGTCGGTTGTGTCCTTGGGCAAGGCACTTTACGGACATTGCCTTAACCCAGCGGATCAATGGGTTCTACCAAATTGAAGGAACGTGTCTATCATATACAACACACTGCAATAGCTCCGGTAACCCAACGGTGGGCGCAAGGTGATCTGACGATTGCCCCTGTGTTAACTCCCTTGGTTTTCCCATTCACGGGGGATAAAGATAAATATCCTATCCTAATACGCAGCAATTTTTCCAACAAAGTCCAAATACCTTTTTGATTGCTTTAGACGATTCTCAGTTTGTATTTAGGCAACACTAAATAAGGAAAAGTGAAAAGGAGGGAAACTTCTCACTAAAATTGCGGAAACTAATTTAAACCCTGCCCTATACACTAATCTAAACCCCGAAACTAATCCTAACTCCAACCCATGTGTAAAACTGACTCTAATTTCATAATCTTTATACTTAGCCTGCTGTTTCCCTCCTTCCCGCTTTCCCTCCTTTTGGTTTTTCCCAACCAAAAGGGGTATTGACGAAAAACACAGATTTTTTCACCCCTATCCTTTGCAGTGGAGGGTATGCAAAATCTGCAAAATCATTTAACGAAGCCGATACAAAGAAAGACGTGACTGGTCAAGTCTTCATGATTACCGGAGCCAACAGTGGGTTGGGTAGGTAGCAGTTTCATATATTATTTGGCTCTTCTACTGCTAATGGGAATAAACATAAATATCCTATTCTATCCTTTACCTTAACTCATTTATGAGTCACCCGATTCAAAACTCTGTCACGGAAGGTTGTTTTATTCTTGATTAAATGCAGATACAATAAAACACACATATAATGATTAACTCAATATATATGCGGGCATGACTTAATAAACACCGAACTCGTCTTCTCTAAGCTGTTTACTGCAGGAGCCACGATTCTAAAACTGTTTTTCATTAATTCATGCAAATAAAGAGGGCATGGCAGTATGTGGGAAAAAGGAAGTTCTGGGAATGTGTAAGCTTGCGGTTATGTTAAAGCGATTTTACAAGAGTGTAAATGGGGAGTCATATAAAAAACATTAATAACTGATAAGCACAACATGTGGTACATATTAAAAAACGACACAACAACCGATTTGCTACATGTATAATGAAAACGGTATATGCCAGTTGAATAGAAAATGGCCGTGGTAAACGTTAATTAGTTTTTTATATGCGAAAGAAAATTCTCGAACGGTGTGTGTCACCCGAGTGTTGATAAGGACAATAACTGTTAAGCACAACATGCAGTAGTTTAGTTTAGTTTAATTATTTTTTGTCCCAGTTTTTAAAAATGGCAAACGAATATAATCACGATACAGGAACGGGAAAAGACGGCAAAATGAACAGTCGTTAAAACATGTCAGTGAAAAAAAAATGGATATAAATTAATAAATATAGCGGACGCAACCGCCAAACCTAGGCGAGAGAACAATAATAAGCAAACAAAATTTAATTAAGACCAAACGATTTAGAGCCCTGAAAAAGAGTGTGCGGTAAAGTACATATTGAATAATGACACAAACCAATTTGCTGTAGGTAAAAGTGCTGCTACCAGCATTGCGAAGAATGGAGGTGAAGTGCATATGGTGTGCAGGAGCCTTGACAGAGCTAACAAGGCCAAGGAAGAGATTATACAAGAGAGTGGAAACTCGGTAATTGATATTTAATGCAAAAATTATTAAATAATTATTAAGACGGAACATATTATTCATTACCTTGGTCTTATATTCCATTCCAGTGCACCGTATATATGAAAATAAAACTATAAAGCAATTTATTGACAATGACATTAGATTTCAGCTTTATGATCTTATAGCCTTATAATCTGGTGTGATTTATGGTCCTCAAAATACAGGTCTAAATTCCACCTAAATCGTAACTCCTCATCAGAATGTGCATGTGCATATGTTGGATCTGTCAAACACGAAATCCGTTTACGAGTTCGCCAAGACCTTCTCTGACGAGCACTCCACACTGAACGTGCTGGTCAACAACGCTGGGTGCATGGTCAACGAGAGGCAAACTACAGCTGCAGACATTGAAATGAACTTCGCAACGAACACGTTAGGAACCTACGTGCTCACTGAACAACTTGTGCCACTGCTGATGAAGTCCACTAAACCCCGAGTTGTAAGATGTTTGTTAGACTTTATCCTATGTCTGGTCGAAGACCGAAGTGCATAGGCGTCTATTTCCTGTATAATAATAAAGGTTGAAATGGGATAGGATAGGATATTCATATTTATCCCTGTGAATGGGAAAACCAAGGGGGTTAACACACGGGCAATCGTCAGATCACCTCGCACCCACCGTTGGGTTACCGGAGCTATTGCAGTGTGTTGTATATGATAGACACGTTCCTTTAATTAGATAGAACCCACCAATCTGCTGGGTTCAGGCAATGTCCGTTAAGTGCCTTGCCCAAGGACACAAACGACTAGCTAGCAACCAGTTTTAAATCTAGAACCTTTTGGTTCAAAGGCGTCACACTAAACCACCAGACTAACCGGTCGTACTTTGCATGCAGACCTTTGCTCAATTTTCAAAACGAAACATTGCTCTCTAATACCCACAAGTTTAACACCTCAGATTTTCTTATTTTTATCCACGTTACAGATAACTGTAAGCTCAGGAGGTATGTACACCCAGAAGCTGAATGTCAAAGACCTGCAATCCGCCAATGGCACCTTTTCCGGTGACATGGCATACGCACAGCAGAAACGGCAACAGGTACCGTTTAGTTTAAGGGTGTTTGCACAGCCAAAAGTAGGGGCACGGGGGTCGATTTGTGGGGTGCAGGGGTGGCTTCTCCTAAAGCCAACTCCCCCTCAGTACTGGTCGCGCTTTACCAGACAATTTTTTTCATGGCTTTATATTATATTGTTATGGTCTAAATTAAGTTTTGTTTGGTTATTTTTGTTCTTTCGCTTAGGTTTGACGACCGCGTCCGTTATACTTATTAAATTATATGCTTTTTTAAATGACGTGTTTTAATGACTGTTGGTTTTGCTGTTGTTTCCTGTTCCTGTGTCGTGATTTTATTTGTTTATATATATTTTTTTTTATATATATATACGCCATCCCAGTTTTTGTTTACAAAGAAAAATGGACATTTGTGCACGACCATAAGTTATCTTGTGATATGTTGATTGAAAACAAAATTGCCATGAAACAGATTTTTTATTGGGGAAGGGGTAGTTTAATTTTCCCGACACCCCAATTTTACAACCACCATATGTGCAAGTTGTCCTGATTTTTTTTTTATTGGGAGTGCATTTTGCCCCGAACACCATGAATTTTTCACCCCAAATACCCCCAATTTTTCACCTCAAGCACCCCAAATTTTTAACCCAAATACCCTCAATTGTCACCCTACAAAAACAATTTCCACCCCAAATACCCCAAATTTTCACCCTAAAAAACAATTTTTTACCCAAAATTCACCCAATTTTTCACTCCCCAAAAACACATTTTTTACCCCAAAAAAACCCAAATTTTCACCCAAAACCCAAGAAACATCCACACTTTACTTTACACACAGGTCATACTAACAGAAGAATGGGCAAAACTTCAGCCCTAGATCCACTTTTTCATTGGGAGTGCATTTTGCCCCAAACACCCCCAATTTTCACCCCAAAACACCCACTTTTTCACTTCGCACTTTTTTCCCCAAAAAATTTCCAAATTTTTCACCCAAACCCAAGAAACATCCACACTTTACGTCACACAGGTCATACTAACAGAAGAATGGGCGAAACTTCAGCCCCAGATCCACTTTTCCTCCATGCACCCTGGCTGGGCAGACACCCCCGCAGTACGCACTTCAATGCCAGGGTTCCACTCATATATGAAGGACAACCTTCGCACGCCCGAGCAAGGCGCTGACACCATCGTATGGCTGGCCGTGTCCGATGCAGCGCTTGCGCAACCTAGCGGACAGTTCTTTTTCGGTGAGTACGACACTAAAGTCGCCACAGAGCTTTAGCTGAAATCTTTTCAGCTTATTGGACGAATGGTTAAAGCGACCGATACATATACAGACTTCTAAATAAAAAGCGTCTTAGTGATCAAATTCTAATGGGTTCGAAACTGAGCTAAAAAAAAGCTTATTTACAAGCAATCAACTACTTTTTTATAACATGATATAAAAAATCTTAATTCTTTTAAAACTTGACACGCCTGACACGCCGACGTGACAACGTAACATTCCCGATTATTAACCACGTACAATAGCCCGCTTACGCCAAGGTGCGGAAAATATACAAAAAAATAATTGCCGAGATGAAATTCTAATAAACTTTATCGCCGCTAGTGGTCAGTTAGTCGTGTTAGGGTGGCCGAATGGTTAACGCGACCGATTTCAATATAAAAAACGGTTTTAGCAACTAGCCCATCATGGGTTCAAACCTAAGCTCGATAAAAAAGGTGAAGCAGCCAATACAAATACCAACTCTTTATAAAAAACGTGTCCATCATGATTTCAAAACGTAACTCAGTTAAAAAGTGGCTGAGTGGTTAACGCGACCGATTCATGTATTCCACGTAAAAAAAACAATTAAGTGAAGAACTCAATTTTTCACCCGAAACACCCCAATTTTTCACCTTAACACCCCCAATATTTTAACCTAAATACCACCCATTTTTAACCCCCCTCAAAAACAACAATTTTTCAGCCCCCAAAAAACAAATTTCCATATTTTCTGTACTCATTATGCGTTCCAAACTAGGTCTAACAAGAAAAATAAAACTTAAATTGTGTTGTATTTAACGCCGTTAGGGTGTGTCAGGGGTCGTGTCTTCCGTTCCTGCCATTACCACATCTTAAAAATAAGCTGTGTGAGACTTGACCCCTCGTGAACCCATTTTCGTTTTCCCTTCAAATTACACCGACTTCAAACGTATATCTATACATGAAACGGTTAGCCTGGCCGCAGACGCGATAGCATGTTACGATTGCCTTAAAAACGACTCTTGCGGCTTTTGAGCAACTGATACAACGTATTCTTGCATAATATTACGACGAATTCCGATAAAATCCTGTTTTTACAAGACCACTATCAAGATTTTTCACTTAACATTACAATTCGTGGTTTAAAATGCATTTTTTTCTTATCAGACTGTAAACAGGAGTCGGTTGTCTATTCGCTCTGTAATGTGGTAAAAGGCATTGATAACATCATATCAACCGGCATTTATTGCATAATAGTATAGGATTATTGCGTCACAATATGAGCTTATTGTATCACAGAGATACAATAAGGTTGTCCATACCGTAGAATTTCTAGTTTATTACCAAAATTGAAGGAACGTGTTAATCCTACACAACACACTGCAATAGCTCCGGTAACCCGACGATGGGCGCGAGGAAATCTAACGATTGTCCGTGTGTTAACCCCCTTGGTTTTCCCATTCACGGGGATAATATGACATATTAGAAACGTTTGCCACTAAGCATACATTGCCCGAGCCCATTAGATTAACTGAAAGGACACTTCAATCATACACAACACATTCTAATATCTCCGGTCACCTTGTTGGGGACAACACTAAAAGGAGGGAAAGCAAGGAGGGAAACTGTTCAATAAAACCATGGAAACTAATTTTAACCCTGCCCTAAACACCATCTCAACCCTGAACTAACCGCAACTCCAACCCCATGTTTAAAACTAACTATAATGTCACAATCTTCATTTTAGTGTACGGTTTCCCTTCTTTCCGCTTTCCCGCTTTAAGTTTTGTTCCGACGTTGGACGTGAGGTAACGCCGTTACTAGTTTCATTTATGGGATTTAACTTATGTTTTCCTATATTAAACAGTTACCTTTATGGAATAAAGAAAGTGTTTTTCATACAACACTAGTGAGTTAATAGTAAACTGTAAAATTGACTTATTGTCTTTTAAACTTCTAAAAAAACTGCAAAGTTAATTGTTGAAAGTTCTACATAGGCCACTGTATAAGCTCATCACCTACCCATAAACGGTCCCCTACATAAACTCTCCCCTAAAATTTCGAACCTGCAACCTTTGGGTTGAACAGCGTCGCACTAAACCGCCTGACTAACCGTCCGGACAAGCTTACTATGCACACAAATCAACCTGTATAAGCACTACACACCCATAAACTGCCCTCACGAGCCCCATGTAACCCACTTAACCCCAATAGATCGCAAGCCAGCAGCCACCCATCTAACCCTTGCTTGGACCCGGGAAACGACGGAAGACAGGAGTTTATTTCTCACCAAATTATCGGAAATCGCCGGACAACTTAATCCACAATGACTCATTAATTCTCAAACATGACACGAATATAACTTTACTCATTTACTCATGCTTTCGTATTTTTCGACAATTTTCCACAATTTTTGGGTTTTTATTTGGTTTCCACTTAAGTTCATACAGATAGATGTTTCGTACGTAAACTGGTGCGTAAACGTCCAATCACTTCAAATTTTTTGGGTTTTTATTTGTTTTCCGCTTAAGTAAAGTATCCCAAGATATTTTTTTCTGCCATATTTAATTATTTATTAATTTTTATTCGGTTTTCCCTTATTTCTATTTTTTTGCAATACTTAAAAAGCTACTAAATACCCGAAGCAAGTATGAAAGTGAGTATTATAGCAATGTGTTTCGATTGTGATAATTTAAAAATGGCCGACTAACGCTCATGGTACATTACTCGTTTGTGTTTATTTATTCTTACCGTAATACATATATAGTCTGGCGGTTTAGTACGTTGCCTTTTAATCAAAAGGTTGCAGGTGCGAAATTGGTCCCTAGCTAGTCGGTTGTGTCCTTGGGCAAGGCACTTTACGGAGATTGCCTTAACCCACTAAAAAATGTGTGAATCATACACAACACATTGCAATAGCTCCGTTAACCCGAATGTGGGCGCGAGGTTATGTGACGATTGTCCGTGTGATAACCCTCTTGGTTTTCCCATTCACGGGGATAAACACGAATATCCTATCCGAAATTGCGTATATCGACGTAACCCGGCAATTGGTACGCGCAATGTAAAAGATTCCACAGATAATATGTAGCTTATTTCCAGTAAGTCCTACCAGTCCATAATTATTGCAACTGTAACAGCCAGAGACTACTCACTCGTAATACGGGTGTTGTCCGACATACGGACTCGTACGGATAGATATTTCGCACGTAAATTGGTGCGTAAACGTCCGATCACTTTAACGAAACTGTCCGACGTACAGTTGGTTGTTTCGTTTAAGCTTTTTAAATAAAAAAACCTGTTTTAATGACGAGCCCATCATGGGTTCAAAACTTACCTAGGCAATAAAACACTTCTAAAATTTAGCCTTGTCTTTTTGTGCTATTTGACTGGCCATGATAGCACAGGTAACTGGATCAAGGGTCACGAAAACTGCGACAAAATACCTCGTTTCCCATATCGGGTTGTGTTAACTATTTACTATTGGATGCTTTTACCAAACGAATTGTTAAGCCCATTATGGGTTAATTGCTCTGTTCCTTGTTAAATTGATGCTGATGAAATAGGTCGCGCTAACTCTTTGAAAACACTCCCGTTCGTAAGCTATATTTTCAAGCAATTTTATCGGTTATTCAAAAATTTCAAATTGAAACGGTTGTGTGGCCGAATGGTTAAGGAGAATGACGATTTCTGATAAAACCGCATTAGTGGCCCGCCTATCGTGTATTCGAAACTAAGCTAGGTTAAGAAACTAAAAAGCGGTTTTCTATGCAGTATTATTTTGCAAAATGGAAATCCCGGCGATACCACAAGGGCAAGAATTCGGCGGATAAACATCTCGTTTCTCTCTCCAAATTTCCCTCATCTATTTCGGGCGAAATGTCACGGCCAATATCGGTTAAACTGCGGTTTTGATTTTACTGATTTGACCTTTATAATACCATGTGTTATTTAGTACCTGCAGGATTCCAGTAAAATACGCGAGATTTCAGAGCCAAGTACAGGTACAAGCCTGGTCATTGGTGGGTCGCTTTTTATTGCATTCCAGTTTAATTTGCTTGTTTACCTAGGTCTAATCCATGATGGGCTCTTTAGAAATACTGTTTTTTTCTTTATAAATCGGACCGCGTTAACCTCGGCAATACAACTGTATAAGTTTTATCCTCACAAATAGGCAAATGCATGGGGCGTTATCATGTGGCAGCCCCTTATATTTCTCCTGCCCGTCATTACATTACCGGAGCTATTGCAGTATGTTGTATTGATTGAAATGTTTTTGCTGTTGTTTTCAGTTCAACCCATTCTTCAAAGGTCCAAGCGTTGCAAGTTACATTGATAGAAGCACAAATGACCAAAATATATAACTCCTCTCAAACGATTGCCCCGATTTTAACCCCCTGGCTTTTCCACTCACGGGGATAAACATAAATATCCTATCCTATAATATCCTAAGTTACATTAATGAAAGCAAAATTGACCGAAATATGAAACCGCTCACAATTTTAACGCACTCAGTTGTCATACTTATCTATCGTTTTGGGGGAAATATTTCGCTTCAGATAAATATACGTTTCTTTTCGTTATCCCCAAAAACGCCAACTCATGCCATAAGGTGTAGCTGACCGACATACCAGGTATGATTTATAACCTTTAACGACCATAAATCTTATTTAATCGCTTGGCTATTCTAACACGATATCCAACTACTCCGTTCATCCCGTATTATCGAGTCAAATTTCAAGATAATATATCAGCGCAATGAAAATTTTTAAATTAGTGCTTGTTTCTGTAACTGTTTAGTTCAGGGGTGGGCAACTTCTCTGAAATGTGGCCCTTGCATTAGTGAAAAAATATCCGACCTTCCCCTACTTAAATGGTTTTTAATCTTAGGTTTAACGACCAGGTATGTTTTTATGGTAAACCAGACACGGGCAGCATATATGCCCGCGGGCCGGGTCCAGCTCATCGCGAAGGGATTTTGACCTGGGGTCTTAGACTGTATCTAACCATACTCTGTAATGTGGCCCTTGCATTAGTGAATAAATATGTGGTTTAGATATTAAATACTATTCATGTAATAATTCGGCCCACCAAAAACTTTATTTTCCCACATCTGGCCCGCCGACGAAAGAAGTTGCCCACTCCTGTGTTAAACCGCGCAAGTGGGGTTATAAAACTTGTCAGATTACCCACTGTAGTGTTTTGGAGATGTTTTAGTTTGTTTACGACAAAGAAGTTTTTGCTACCTCTATTTTTAACCAGGTTAAAGTTCGAACCAATGATGGTGCCTTTCCTAAGCCCATTTTTTGTATAAATAATACGCGTGTCACTCGGGTTAACCATACGGCAACACGTCTGTTAGAAATTGCTACAGATTGTTTATTTTAACATAAACAAACGTTGATTGCAGTGATTTGGACTCACAAGTGTAACCTGCAACGGACAAGCTGTTTTTCATAGTTGAGATTCTAAAGACAGTGTATTATAGCAGAGTGTTAACTAAACTGGATGTTATGTAGACATTTTATAGGTCAGTAAATGCTAGGTAGCAGTTAGGCAATTCCCCATTCAGGACAAATACCTTACCGGAGAACACGATGGTTTCGTAACGTTATTATCATTCATACAAGGGGAAACGAATCGTGATAGTTATTTTTAACACACAAAAACGTTCAGCTAATTAGTACAGACGCGGGTTACCGCAGTAGCACGACCACGTTGGTGAAAAAGTTGCGAAATTACGCTTCCGGGCACCTAAAACACGGGATAATCGCATTTCAATAATCACAACATTCAGGTAATTACCACAGTAGCACGTTAGCGTTAAAAGACGAAGTCACGGTTTTTAACACAATTCCTAAGACTTCTCTGAGTTAATATCTTTCCAGTAATATATTTAGCAGCCACAATGCCGCAGTAGTGCGTAATCCACACACGATATGCAGGAATGCGACCCACATATGCCTGACGTGATAGTCTCTGGTTCTTCTGCTTAAATGCTGAACGCTATTGTGGTCGGGTGTGACCACGGGCAAATATACAGCATTCCGTTTAACAGACCATGTAAAGACCACACGTTTTGGGTGTGGATGAACGGTTAGTTCGACCTACATATATATATCATGCTATTTAACAGTGGGCATAGTGGAGGGAAACTTCGTTTAAAACCTGACCTGGTAAAAATCACTTTGGGTTGTGCCTAAACCGTTTGCGCGACCTACTTAAATACAACATGCTGTTTAACGTGGGCTAGTGGCGAGAATCTGGGTCCAATACTAGACTTGGTAAAAGTCGGTTTTGGATGTGGCCGAACGTTAGCGCAATCGACTTATTTGCAACATGCAGAACACAGGGCATAGTGGCTCGTTCGAAACCTGGTCCGGTAACAGAAAGTATTGGGGTGTGGGCGAATGGTTACTGCGACCGACTTATATACTATACTTAACAGCGGAAATAGTTGCGAAAATCTGGGTTCGAAACATGGCCCGGTAAAATTAAGTTTTGAGTGTTGCTGAACGGTTAGCGCAACCGACTTTTATATAGCGACCTATTAAATATCGAAAGTAGTGACGAATCTCAGTTTGAAACCAGGCCCGGTCAAACGCAAAGAAATTAACGAATGGTGGAATAGGGAACCCCTGTGATTGCGTACATTTTAAGAAGTTGCCAACAGCATACCGTTTCAAAAAGGCCTACTCTAATCCATTAAGGATTCAAAACTTAGCCCAATAAAAAAATAGAAAAAAACATGGCTAATCGTCGTATACGTCGTTCCCCCATTCGTATTCCCCCAGCTTTTCACTGATTAGTATGTGTTTAAGACATTGATACATATTTCCTACAAGCTATTAAAAATACCTTTAAAGGTTGCAGATTTGAAACAATTCGCTAGCTAGTCTTGTGTGCCCCTGGACAAGACACTTAACAGACATTGCCGGAACCAAGTGGAATTATGGATTCTACCGAATCTAAGGAACGTCTAAGCATGCATAAAACAGTGTTTTAGCTTCAATAACACAACGGTGGGCAAAGTAACCTGACGATTGTCTACGTGATAACGCCCCTTAGGTTTTCCAATTACTGGGATAAACATGAATATCCGATGCTATCCTAATTCACTGGTTTCAATTTGCGTCCGCTAAGTGACTTACCTAAACCAGCGCAGTACCACATAAGCCGTCGAAATTATATTTACAAAGCAACCGTATCACGCCACTCCAGCTTAGGGTTTCAGCGCGAAAGCCAGTAATATGTTTCTTTCGGGGGGATTATATCTTATCAGATTGTACTGCACGCTCCGTGGTCTACCACACGTACCCGCATATTCACCGTGGTATATATACAGGCGTTCAAATTATAGAAGCTTGGAAACCAGAAGGTAAGTGAATTGCTTTGGTTAATTCCAGCAAACTAGAACGAAAATTCTATGTTTATATTTAGTTTCATTATGGGGAAAACCCTTCAATAGGATGTATATTTATATTTTTCCCCATAAATGGAAAAACGCAACAAGCGTTAACACAGGTAGGTAATCATATTATCATCTCGCGCTCATCGTCGGATTACCTGATTTGAGATGTTCCTTTAATTTGGTAGAACCCATCATAAGAATTGTAATGAAATCACAGACCACATGCTGTTATAAAACATCATGGCTACGTAATAGGAAAAAAGAAATTACATCATTAAAATGTGATCACAGTGTATATATCGTGACGACCATTGAAAATTGTTTTTTTTTATGCTGCAGTTGAGTTTTGTTTTTGACCTCTGGTGCATTCAAGTCATGCACAACACATTACCGTGAAACTGTAATTCTCCAAAACCCTTCACTTGCGGGTTTGCTTGGAATTGTTTTCAAGCTCGTTCGTCCTCTCTTCGGTCTAAACGCGCCGGGAATTAACCAACACAATTTAGAAAGCGGTAATCAAATGTAAATTGATGCTTTCTGTGAAGTGTATATTCAACATCACTTCCAAAAGCAAAAATATGCGTCCAGTTACAGTAGGTTGTTGGACTGTTATCCTGAGATGTTTTAACCTCCGTTGTTTATTTGCCTCCCATTTTTATTTTAATTAATTAATCCTCCATGTAGTACCTTTTGGACCTCTATATATGGGCAACGCTAAAGGGAGGGAAAGCAGAAAGGAGGGAAACTGCTCACCAAAACTATAGAAATGAATTTTAACCCTTCCCTAAACAATAAACTCAACCCCTGAAGTAACTCTAACTCTAACCCCATGTTTAAAACCAACTCCAATGTCCTAATATTTATTTTAGTGAGCAGTTTCCCTCTTTCCCTTCTTTTAGTTTTTTCCTCTATATATGAAACGAATGTTGATTTTGTACCCGTTTATTTTAATACGTAGCGATTGCATATACATATGGGTGTTGTTTTTTAAAGCTTCTAATGCATGATGGGCTTATGACTAAAACCGTATTTTAGACATTTTTGGTAGGCTATATACACCGGCCGTCTCAACCATTTAGCCACATGGCCTTACTTTAGCCACACGTTAGGAAACCGAAGTTGAACCACAAAATGCGAGCTGCATTAGATAATGTAAAAGCATATAGGGTTCCGGTGTTTGATTGCATTTTAAATGCCTGCAGGCTATAAGTGCTTCCTCATATTTAGGAGAATTTTACAAATGTTGCTACAAAGATTAAACAAGAGATTTAGGATATTCAAAAGAATAATGACGTAATATAGTGCATTGTGATGGTTAACAGTGAATCGAAATTGTGGTGTAATAAAGAGATATATATTCTGCTAGTCTACGATTACTAGCTTTATGTTATTGCACTGTACATGTACAAAAGCATTCATTCATGTACAGTGTGCATTAAAAAGAACCAAATGACAGCCCCGTTAAGGGTTAAAAACTTAACTCCGCCGGTCTGTTTAAAGCTTGGTATCAATCATTATGCAATGCGAAAGGCTTTACTAGGGAGCTAGTTTACTGAACCCTAACCTTATTCTAATCCATCCGAACTAATTAACCGGAACCTTGGTGTTGACGTTAAAAATACCCTAAACAGCGTGATATTTACCCACACGGGTTAAACTAAGTTTGACCTTTTCAAAAACTAACCGGTAAGTAATCACACGACAAATACACAATTTTTATTTATTAGCTAATGCCCTTATTATTACGTAATAATAAACAACACATGATATTATTTGTCATAGTAAATGATATAATAACAGGATTTTCTGAGAATTGCGAATGTTTGTTAAACAAAGTAAATTTCGTTATCGATTAATTATGCGTCTAAATTTGACCAAATTTGGTGAAAACTTAGCGCGTTCCTGTAACTATTAGTTAGAAAGAAAAAATTACACAGGGTAACCGCTCAATCTAACATACCAAATCAGAACTTTAGGTCTGTACCGTCGTTATCCCTTCCTTTGACACGACCGAGACGTTTGTATACAGATTTTAATCTTTCTTGAAACTTAAAGGTTATCCCCAATGTTTAGAGGTAAACTACACACTAAAGCGAAGATTTTGCTAATCAGTGAGACTACAATCCGTACAAGCGTCGGCTTGTTACTTAATGATGTACAGATATGTATGGCGTGAGGCAGATCTGATGATAAAGATTATTTGGGGCTTTAAGATTATACAACAATTCTTGTCAAAACAAATACCCGGAAACTAAATCGTGGGTTCGTGTTTCTTGGCCCGTGTTATAACACCTTCCATGTCTTTCAACGTCTAGTATACGAAAATGGATACCTTGTTTACAAATTTCCAGGTTTTACAGTTCACGAATTAGTTGCAGTATTATCACGCATTGATATTTACCTTAAATTTCGGGGTTAAAAGATTTTGACGAATAGTTTGGTGGTGATCCGTGCATATTTGTTTCACGCTTGGGTTCAAGATCAAACAACACAGTCGAAGTTCTGCAAACTGCTCGGTTTGCGTACTGCAATCGGCCTGTGGGTTTAGAAACATTTTATCGATTTGAAAAATGAAAACTATGCGACTGAGCAATATTTTTCCAGGTACGAAAAGGGTTTCTCTATGCCTTATGACTCTTTACAGTATTTCCCCGAAAACCTAATATAACCTAATATGTTCTCATTTAATAGTGGTAACAAACATTTTATTAATAGTTCCATTAAATAACTTTTATTAATTTTTCCATTGAATAACTATTGCTTGCTTTAACGACTGTAGTTTTTCCCTTTCCCGATTTGCTTTTTAAATTTAAAAAGTTTTACTATTTTTGAATATGACAATATTAATCCACATACAAGGAATAATTGCATGAAATTAACTAGTGTCTGGTAGAATACATGGCGGGTGGCGTAATCGGTTCTACTAAATTACTAAAAAAATTGTCTTGAAAATAGACAATACGCTGCAATAGCTTCAGCAACACGGCGGTGGGCGAGAGGTAATTTGAAAATTACCGGTGTAATAACGCTTTTTGCGTAATAAATTGCGGAAACTGTAAAAAATGTGTCCATTGGTACCACACTGTGTCCATTGGTAAAAAATGTGTCCATTGGTAACTTCAGCAACCCGACTCTGTACACGAATTTATCTGATTACCATTATAGCCACTTTTGCTAATCCATGCACCCACAGGGATAAACATGAGTATCTTATCCTAAACCTAATATTGGTTTACAGGCGTTGTTCTTTGTGGAAAACATTGTACTAGTCCGCAATATTAGTTCTATTTTGATCGAATAAAAGGGTTGTATTGTACTCAACTAAACAAACAACATCGATAGTTACATTAAGAACTTACGAAATGTATTATTAGTTATATTCAACAATAGTGTGTTTTAAATCTAGTGTGTTTTAAATAGGATGTCCAGGTTTACCTTAATTGTGGAAATTCCTAATAACGCGGTTAAACGTCATATTACCTCGTTCCCACCCCATGATTGCCAAGGGTGTGACAATGTGTTAAATCACGTACAAACTCCACCCTGACCCTAATCTCAACTCTTAAAGTAATCCTAACTTCAACCCACAGAATAACAATTACCCGAACGTCACAATCCTTATTTTAATCCGTTTTCTTTCTTCCATATTTACCCTTTAACCTTCCGCGTCGTTTTAAGCCTTTGTCGGAATTTTAGGCGTGTCTTGGGGAATCCCCAAATCCAATTTCAAGTGTCACTTACCATTCCAGTCCCTCCTTTGTAAAAAAAATGAATTATCGAGCTTCCGTGCAATTTAAAGTGCAGATATACCCGCGTGTATTTATATATAAAGAAAAGAATGCGTTTATACAGAAATTATATATCGATATGTGAGGATATTAATTGTAATTTTTTTTTTATATTTTATTGCCTGCCAAGTTTCGAACCCATGATGGGCTCGTCACTATGGCCGTTTTGTATATATATTACTTTGTATACATATAGATTGCGCTTACCATTCGGCCACACGACCGTTTTATTAATGGTAATTTCCATGTATGGCAAGATAATGTTGTAACACCAATAATCGGTGGATTACCTCGTGCCCGCAGTCTATATATAACTTTCATATTATTGAATTGATTGATCGAAACTATACTTAGAATAGCGCAGGATATTTATGTTATTTCCGTCATCAAGGGGGTTATCACACGGGCAATCGTCAGATCACCTCGCGCCCATCGTCGGGTTAACGTAGCTATGGGTTTTTCGAAATATTAAGAGAACCGTGTGAATGATACACAACACACTGCAATAGCTTCGGTAACCCGACGGTGGGCGCGAGGTGATCTGACGATCGTGTGTTAACCCCCTTGGTTCTCCCATTCACGGTGATAAACATGAATATCGTATGATATCCTATCTATAAACAATCACCCCTTATCACGATTATAAATAGTTTAATAACTTTAGAGTTTAAAACGTATAACTTAAATACTTTGCACTTATTCTCATTTTTGGTTTTATAACTTCAATTCACGAATCAAATAATACAACTTTAGATTATTTTGCTCATTTTATTTATTTTCTATAAACGCACGTCAATAGTAATTGCTTTTCAGGTGACTTAATTGCTTTTCAGGGTGACGAACTTTTCGTCGTCTAATGTATATGCGCAATGCAAGTCGCTTTTATTTGCTGATCTCTCTATATATCTGTATCATTACGTCATACCCATAATGGGCTCGTCACTTAGACTGATCATTTTTTATAAAGAACGGTATATAATTTGACTGTGTTATTGCCGACATCCCATAGCTTTACAAGTCATTTTTAGTCGAGGTCTCTCTATTTTTGTACCATTGCGTCATCGGGGCGTAATTTCCCACACGCATTAATTGAAACGACTCTAATTGGGTATAGTACGAACTGCTTCTTTCAAATTACAACACCTCCTTTATAATTCTGCGGTATTTGCTGACATACAGAAACAAATTAAAGAACCGTTGCGCTATTGTAGGTACGCAGTAAGCTACATATTGTTTGTTATAATGACGCGTTGTTTAAATACGACGCAGTAATTGTGTGGTTGTTATGATCATGTTGTTTGTAAATATAGGTTTGACGTGTAGTTGTTTACTACTGGCCTGTGGTTGCGTTAAACGTTTCGTAATACTCTAATTTACAGGGCTGATTTATTACAAAAGAAGACTGTTTTAGAAATATTTAAAAAAATCCAGTCGTTTAGTTGGTATTGCAGATAGTTATATAAACCTATATTTTGAGTATGTTGTAATAAATTAAAAGTGCGCGTGGCCGTATAGTTAACACGACCAATTCATATATCAACGATCTATTTATAACAGTCTAAGCTATTGCTTTAAACTTAACCTGGTAAAATATGTTACAGTAATAAAAAGGACGGTTGTTAAGAGGGTAAGTGTTTCAACCGCAGGTTAATTAGCTGTAACGACTGCAGTCATGCGTAAAACCTGCAATAACAACGGGTTAAGTTAGACAGGAAATTAGTTATTGACGGTCGTTAAGAGATAGGTTAAGAGTTTACGCAGAGGGTGAAACGAATAAGGGTTTAACAATTGCAGTCATGTATAACCCCTTCCAGAATTATGAAGTTAAATTTTGTTACGGTTTTAGTTAGTTTGGGGTTAAAATGTTAGCAAAGAATTAAGTTATCTGTGGGGTAAATTTATAATCTAGTATTTAGTTGCAGTTGGGTTAAAGGTTAAAACTACAAATTTGGTTACAGATGTGTTAAGATTATAACTAAGGATTTTGTTATATAGGGGATAAGGTTGTAACTACTAATTTGGTTGTATAAGGGGTAAGGTTATAACTACAAATTTAGTGCTAAATCGTTTAAGATGATTATAAACAATCCAGTCGTGTTTTTTTGCATTTCGTAATTTCTATCTATGCGTTTTACGTATACTCTTAAAAAACAGACGGTACGGTTTTTACGCACGCCGACGCAATACGGGTCGTTCGGACGATAACAGAGCAGCCCCGCACGCAATGTACTTTAGTGTTACCCATTTTAAATGGTTTATGGATATTGGTGGTTGTGTTTTAAAGTTAAGATCAGGAAAGGATAAATACATTGTTTGATAACTCGAAATTTTGTCGATAGATTTCGATAAAACTATACCAAGAAGCGAAGAGTGGCGATTCGAGCTAATTTAAGGAGAAATGGTAGACTGTTTGGTAAATTAGAAAATGAGAAATGAACTTTAATAATATGGTGTTAGAAGGTCGGATTTGTGGTTAGGGGTGCACTCTTAAACATTTTACTTACTTACTTGGAGTTAAGAAATAAGAAACGACGGAAAACTAACTATTATGAAATTTAATTTGGGATTGCTGGGCCCGTTGCGGAACGGTAAATTGTTTTGGTGCCTTATTGAAATGAACCGGATTAAACCGGATTGGAGCGACTTAAAGTGGATAACTTTAGTGAACGCGAAAAAGTTTGCGCGTTCCGAAACCAAAACGGCTTATAGGTTTATTTCTCCTGAATTATTTATATTTTGTCTGGCATTGCAAAGGCGTGAACGGATAAACTAAAATAATCACAAAAGTTTGGTCAGATGGCGGCGACTCTGTGTAGGGTAAGGTAAAGCTAAACGTATCTTCTTTTGAAAAGCAGAAACTATACCGAGTCGTCGCCAAACCACAAAATAATTGACTGCGTACCGACTGCAAGTAAAACGCATTTTCTGTTTTATTTTTTTAAATCCTAATCCGTGCTAAGTTTCGAACCCATGATGGGCTCGTCATTAAGCCCTTTTTCGTATACAAATCGTAATTTTATAGGTAGCGTTAACCATTCGGCCACAATAACATGGTGTTGTTATTTAAAACTATTTTGTATATAGGTAAAGGCCGAATGATTAAGGCGACCGAGACATATATTCTCTCTTACATACAAAACGGTCCTTGTGACGAGCCCATCGTGGGTTCGAAACTTGGCTAGGTTAAAAAAAGGCGAACTTGTTTTTGTGTATCTTTTTTTTGAGCCAAGTTTCGAACTTGGCTCAAAAAAACATGATTGGCTCGTCACCAGGACCGTTTTTTTGTATATGAGTCGGTATATGTGTCTGTCGCGTTAACCTTCAGGCGAACTTATCTCCTTAGCACGGGAGAAACTATACCGAGTCGTCGTCACGTTGTTGACTAGTTTTTCGCATGCGACTAGCGAGAAATTTAGCCTTTGCGTTTCGTGGCATTTGTTTACAAGTATATAATTGAAATAAACAGCTTGATTCGAGGTACTTGCAACTGGTAATCATGTTTATCTGCGATGAGACTGCTGCAAGAATTATTTTCCTTTTGTTTACTGGACTAAGTTTCAAACCTATTAAGGGCTGGTCAATAAGACCGTTTTTTATGGAGTGGTGTATGAATCGGTCGCGTTAACCATATGGTCACACGGTCGTTAGAAATGCAAGGCGCTTTGAAACAAAAGCTTTTACAAAATACATTGCGCTCATAGCGTTATATAGTAAACCATGTTTTATGCCATTAGGTCATTTGTATCTTGTATATGTAAACACTACGCTTTATTAAATACAAGTTAGAGCTTACAAATCAAAAGAAAATCAACATTTTTTACCGTGCCAAGTTTCGAACTCATAATGGGTTCGTCACCAGGCACGTTTTTTTCTATAAGAGTCGGAATATGTATATATCAGTTGCGTTAACCAATTGGCCACACGACCGTATAGACAATCGACATTTTATGTAGATAAACTTATTGCTGTCCTTACTTGTGGTGTAGTTGAAATTGGAAAAAATAAGAGTCCATTAAAAAATTCATTTGGGAAAAATTACATTAAATAAATTACGTAATGGTTTTGCACTTTAAATAGAATTAACATTTAGGCAATGATTAAAGGGCGTGTCTGAGTGCTTTGTTTGACGTTTATGTATAGGGGTTGTCGCTTCTTAGTCTTGCGTGTATTGGGTTTCGTGTTTGACGTTCAACTTCGTGCGTAACGCGCGCAGTCGTGTCAGAAAAACGGAAGCGCTGCTTTATTTGCGTCAAAATGTCAGCCTTGGAACACAAGGAACGGTTTGTGGCTGAATGGTTACTCGATTTATAAACCACTCCTTACATTAAAAAAAGTGACCTGCCCGTTATCGGTTCTAAGCTTATCCCGGTAAAAACTGATAAAAAGGGAGAAAACTAAAAAGGAGGGAAAGCGGGAAGGCTAGAAGGGGAAACTTGCTCACTAAAATGAATATAATGGCATAGAGTTAGTTTTAAATATGGGGTTGGCGTTAGGGTTAGTTCTAGGGTTAAGATTAGTGTTTAGGAAAAGGGTAAAATTAATTTCCATAGTTTTAGTGAGCAGTTTCCCTCCTTCCCTTCTTCCCACTTTCCCTTCCTTTAGCGTTGCCCATAAAAAAAAGTAAAATGCGTTTTATTTACAGTCGACACCCAGTTCATTATTTTGCGGATTGACGACGAGTATAGTTTCTCCCATGCAGAAAAAAACGCTCACCTTTACCTTAGACTATACAAAGTTAACGTGGTGTCTCTGATTACTACAGAATCGCTTGAAGCGTTTGAAAGGTTTTGGTTTGGGGTTAGAGTTGGGGTTAGGGTTTCAAGCGCTCGATTCAAGTAATCCAAGCGCACAAGGCGACCCTGTAGTTATTAGATGCACCCGAGTTACCGAGTGTACGGTTACACTAGTGTTGTGAAATGCTTTCGGTTCATACACTTTGCATTTTTAAGTCTCGCCGCAGAAAAACATGATTACCAGTTATGAGTACCCCGAATCAGGCTGTTTATTTCAATGACTTGTAAACAAATGCCACGGTACGCAAAGGGTAAAATTCTCGCTAGTCGCATGCGAAAAAACAGTCAACAACGCGAATTACCCGGTAGAACTGCTATTCGTTGGCTGCGCGACAATATCAATTTCTGGGTAGAATACTCAATCGATGAAAGGTTACTGGCGAGCCGATTTTCTGAATTAACATCCAAATTGGCCCCCTAAAACTAAGTTGTTTTTTGCAAGTATTAACAACCTCTTTGGTTAAATTTATCGATTTTTAAATAATGGCAAATGAAGCAAATCACGGCACGGAGACAGGAAAATACGACAAAACGAACAGTCGTTAAAACACGTCATTAAAAAAGGGATATATATAAATATAGCGAACGCGGCCGCCTAACCTAAGTGAAAAATAATACTAACCATAACTTTCACCTTAACTGTAACGTCCAAACATTGCAACACTATATTGTTAACCTTAACGCCACTACTTCCAAATATTGCGCAATTGTTTGCGTATAAGCACCTCCCCAAAATTGCGCCAATGTTTGCGTATAAGAACCACCACAATATTGCGGCAATGTTTGCGTATAAGCATCTCCCCAATATTGCGCTAATGTTTGCATACAAGCATTGTCTGCCCAATAACCCCGCAATGTTTGCGTACAAGCGCCTACTGTTATTCTGACGTAATGTGTAAAAGAAGGCGATTGTCTGAAGACTTTAAATAACTCGGTTCGATCGAATCTTGCACAGTTGCCGATTTCGTTGCTAGACTTAATTGCTGGAGCGATAATATAAAAGAGGAACCAAACAGTTATATTCAATTCTACTATAATTAATTGACAGTATATTCAATATTCAAAATAATTTTATGTTTATTTCCGTATAATCCATAGGCAAGGTTTTATAGAGTTGTTGGATAGCCTATTAAGAAAATTCTACTTTTCCTATAAACAAGTTTTGAAACGTAATTCGATTCCATTAAAAGTCGGGCTAATGAACGAATTTATAATCAAAAGTTATAACCAGCATTATGTTGTAGTCTATGTTAGAACATACAGTAGACGGTTGTCAGTAAGAAAACTGTTATAAACTACCGTCGGGTGAAAACTAAAAGGAGAAAAAGAGGGAATTAGTGAAGAAGGTAAACTGTTCACTAAAATGAAGATTAGGGCATTAGAGTTAAGGTTAGTTTGGGCACCGCTAAAAGGAGGAAAATTGGGAAGAAAGGAAACTGCTCACCAAAACTATGAAAATTAAATTTAACCCTTTCCCAAACACTAATCTTAACCACAGAACTAACCGTAACTATAACCCTATATTTAAAACTAACTCTAATGCCCCAATATTAATTTTAGTGAGCAGCTTCCCTCATTCCCGCTTTCCCCCCTTCTAGTTTTCCCCGTTGGTTCTGCAGTTGAGATAAGTGATCAGGCCCTAAACTTTAGTGTATGGTTCGAATTAGTTTCCATAGTTTTTATAGGCAGTTTTCTTTCTTCCCACTTTTTATCCTATTAGTGATGCCCAAACCGTCAGTTCAGACCTAGACCGATATATTTGCTGATGGTAAACTTGTAAACAAAGAATTTAAACTCAAGTTACTGAAAGTCAATTGTACAGTATGACTGCGATATTGGAAATCGATATTATGACGTAATAAAGGCTTATGTTAGGCTTCAAGTTACGTATGGTGGGTAAAACCGAGATGAACAGCAGTAGATCTAACCATATGTGCAAGCATATGTACACAATTTAAACGTATAGAACATGGTAGCATAATAAATTCCGCTTTATTATGCATATCTTGATAAGCTTAAATTGTGTACATTTTTCTTAATTATTGCATAAATTATTTACTAGTTTAAACAGCTTTGCCTTATACAGACTAATTGTGTAGTTTCGAGTAATTCGAGACCAGCGCGAATTATCTACTACAATTAGTATAGAATAGGATATTTATGTTTATTTCCGTGAATGGGTAAACCCAAAGGCGTTAACACGCGAGCAACCGTCAGATTACTCTTGGGTTACCGAAGCTATTGCAATGTGTTGTATTAGTATATGATTGAGACGTTCTTTTAGTTTTGGTAGAACCTATTATTCTACTGTTTCAGGCTAGATTCCTTGTCCAAGCACACAATCAACACGTTAGCGATCAGTTTCGAACCTACAACCCTTTGAGTGAAATGCGACGTAGTGACCCACCAAGCTATTCGGCAGAACGATGTTTTACAGTATTTTGCGCACAGTATTAATTATTGCCTATATTTTAGTTTATTTTTGTTTCTACGATAAAAAAAACACACATAGGGTGTTTCTATAAAAAATGAATATACAGGAAATAAACAAGGCCATGTAACGCGAAAAGTGCATAAACGGTTTTTAACAGGTGTCGATTTATGCACTTTTCTATAGGCTATTTATTGAACCTTTCAAAACTAAAGTTTTAAAATTCAAAATCTGCACCAAATTTTCTATTTTGCCTTAAAAAAGTGGTGTTTACCTAAAAAGGATATTTTCACGCTTAAACATAACTAAATACATTCAACCTACTAGTTCAATTTGATTTTAATGCCTCGCGTAGTAGGCTAAACTAAAATCAGATTTATTTTTTTTTATTAAACTGTATTTGCATTACAGATTTTGTTAAAATAAAAGTAAGAACACTGCAAAATGACTGCCTACAGAAAGGCGATACTCTTTGCCAAGGGACTTATCTACGAGTCGAGGTAAATGTTATTTTGGCCACAAATGATTACTCTGTCTGTGGTATACTTAAAGGTTTAAGGTTATAACATCGTTTTTTTGGGTTGGTGGATTGATTTTAGCATTTTCAAAGGTTTACAGGTGGTGTGCTTGTGAAGCTTAGTTTGTTATCACCCTGTGCAGCAGGAGGCCGTGTTTTTAAAACTACTCTCGGTAGTGGCTCATGGTATCATTATACGCTCCATTTTCGCACTGTGACAATGTGATGCTAATAAAATCAGTTGAATCAAAATCGAAGGCAGAGGGGAAATTACACACTAAAACTACCACATAATTGATTTGAATATATTTATTTTTATCGGAATTAGTTTAAAAACTAGATAGCCATGTTATTAACGTTTTCATACAGAAATCGGTCGCGTTAACCACTTCCCGATATTTTGATACAAGAAACTAATTTAATTATCTAATTTCCCACGGGAAAACACCTCCTCGCCTTTTGACCTTTCCGCCTCTCTAACAGTAATTTAAATCGTCTGGTGGCGCGAAAAAAGCTTTCAAGTTTTGGTTCAATTACTCCAAACTTTAAGGTCAAGTTTCGATGCTGAGATCAATAGGATTAATAGCGAAAACAAGCTAAAGAAACACGGCGCTTGACGGCTAAAATTACTTTAATAACACGGACGGATAGAGACGCATTTGTATGCTATTGTGGCAGGTATAATATTATTGCAATCAAAACTGTACCAGAGTGATTAAAACACAAGCCTTACTTATGAGATGTATTTTACTAATACAAAAACGTGTTCTGTGGTAATTAACGGTGTGGCGTTGTAATTAAAACATGTTTTTCAATCTTCGCGCCTTTGTTATCTACCTATTCACTTCTTTTCTATTGAAAAACCATGACCGGTTACAATATTGTCGATTTGCCGCTTTTACAGTTTTCTTACCTTTAATTTGAAACATTTAATTTGAAAAAACTCGTCCGGCCCGATGGTCTAGCGGTTAAGTGCGTCGCCTTTCAATCGAAAGGTTGCAGATGCGAAACTGGTCGGTAGCTAGTCGGTTGTGTCCTTGGGCAAGGCACTTTACGGACATTGCCTGAACCCAGCGAATTAATGGGTTCTACCAAATTGAAGGAAAGTGTCTATCACATACAACACACTGCAATAGCTCCGGTAACCCGACGATGGGCGCGAGGTGATCTGACGATTGCCCGTGTGATAACCCCTGGGGTTTTCCCATTCACGGGGATAAACATGAATATCCTATCCTATCCTATTTAAATCCTGAATACCGTATTTTCAAGTAGCTAAAAACAGCATAATATAATTAAAAATATTCTTGAACGAGAAAACCAAATTAACCCAACGACTGAACGGAAAATCAAATTTATGTTTTTTGACGTTTTTGCCGTGTTTTCCGTCTTTCTATAATTTAATTTGAAGTATTTTATTTTTAAATATCGTATTTATAAGTAGCAAAATAGAACAATGGCAAAACAAACCTGGAGACCGACCGAAAAACGAGTTTATAATTTTTCTAACCTTTTGCCGTTTTTCCGTTTTTCTACATTTTATTTGAATTATTTTTTCTTTTTGTATAGCATTTTTAAGTTGCAAAATATAAAATAAATTAATTAACCATAGAAAACGATCTTAGCGACCGATATAAAATCAAATTTCTGATTTTCTGACCTTGTATGTCGAATAGTGCATGGTTAGAATTACTTTCCATAGTTTTAGTGAGAAGTTTCCCTCCTTCCCTTTTTCCCTCCTTTTAGTGTTGCCCTAGCTACCTCACGAAAAATCGAATTGAATAATTTCTGACCTTGCATGTCGAATCCCCAGGAACGGCTACCTTTCCGCCTCGAAGCACTTCGACCCGAATGACGTCAACACTGACGTCACCGGTCACGTGTTCATTGTGACGGGCGCGAACAGCGGGATCGGGAAGGAGACGACGCGAGAGTTGGCAAAGCGAGGTGGGGAGGTTCATATGGTGTGCAGGAACGAGGGGAGAGCGACTGAGGCGAGGGATGAGATTGTGAGGGAAACCAACAACGAGGTACAGTGGCTTTGAAATTATGTGGTGTGCACACTTGTATTGGTTACGTGCAGGAGGGCATTTCCTTCTTTACTAGGTTAAATTTTGAACCCAAAGTCTTGTATTTAGCCTAAATACTAAATTAAAAGCTGACGCCACTAAAGTGGTTGGTCATTTTTCAGATCTATGGTTTAAATTAGTTCTCGGGTAAGACAAATGGCTGGCTAAATGGCTACTGAAATACTAAAATAAGGGTTAAGGTTAATAACCCTTATATTAGTATTTCGGTATAACCCTTTGTCTTTCTCTTTAATGTCTTCCACTAAAGTTTCTTTAAACGCGTTCGAGTTTTGAAACAAATATGTTTCTCACGACACCACGACTTGGGTGGGTAGTGAGGTACAAATTGGCAGGTGTTGACACCGCCAACCGGTGATTTTAAACAACCAGACACTTTTGCTTGGACTTGTTTTCGATTTGTACTGTCATCAGTTCATTTTAAATGGCACGGAATGTAATAAATTCGATTCGAAAGGTGGTAATGATGACGCATAAGTTTATAGGTTATTTAAGTTTATTACGTAGGCTAAAATCGTAGCGCGCAAAACATAAACAACTGATCATTTTCTGGTTAAACTTGCCCATAGTTTGGCATTCATGCACACCTTAATGATTCATCCAATTAAAACTTAATGATTCATCTAATTAAGACTCATCAAAACAGAACTTGAGAAAAACAATTAAATTTATTGAAACTGAACTTGCTTCAACCCACACGAGTTTAAACTACAAGGTTTATTTTTCATACGATGGGTTTAAAAAAAACACGTAGGTTAAGGCCTATGGCCGCCCACAATAGTAAAGCCGGTGGCCTGACTTCGTGCATGGGGTTATTACACGCTCTACTTCCTGCCCCTTTGCTCGTTGTCGGGCTGAAGAATATGACGTAGTTTGACATTCCCTTCCTTTATAATTAAAGTTTTTTCTTCACGCAGAAAATCTTCGTCCATATCCTCGATATGTCGAACATCCGAAGCGTCAGTGAATTCGCCAAGTCGTTTTCGGCAAGCCACGACCGGCTCGACGTCCTGGTGAACAACGTCGGGGAAATGATCACCGAATGGCGGCTGACCGAGACCGAAAATCTCGAGACGAATTTCGCGACAAACTCCATGTCCCATTTCGTGCTCACTGAATCTCTACTGCCTCTGCTGGAAAAGAGCGAACGGCCGAGAGTGGTAAGCGATGCTGGATAAATGAGCTATCATAGAACATTACACAACAGTTAACTAGTGTGTAAGGTTATAGGGCCGATTGGTTAATGACACCGATTTATATACCAATCAGTAGATGATTGAAATAGGTTGTACGCTATGTATAGATGGGTGGTTAACGATTACTGTGTCTGTGGCAAGGCACTTTTAGCGGATAACATATGGGGAATTAACCATTCGGAACACGACCGTACCACACTAATTTAATAATGTTGCCCAGTCTATCTTCTTAATGCTATCTTGATGTAGATAAACGTCGGGTCCTCGGGTATGATGCTGCAAGGCTTAAACCCGAGATGCTACAGCAAGGAAAAACCTCAAGATTTCGATGGCCTTGTCATGTACGCCCAATGTAAAAGGCAAATGGTATGTGCCCTTAACAAAACGACTGTTTTACCGTACTAAGTTTTGAACCCATAATGGACCAGTCAATAAGAACGTATTTTAAGCACAAATCGGTATATAGTTGGGTCGTGGTAACATAGCACTGTTTTACCGTGCTAAGTTTAGATCGGCTCACTAAGGTCGTTTTTTAATAGAAATTTGTGTATAAATTTCCCTCACGACCCCGCATAAAATTGTATATCTTATGCCCGTTCGTTTCGATATCTCAACCCCCGCGGTCGTGGTCAGTCCTATCAATGTAAAACTACATACATGGATAGACTCTCCTGCTTTTCCCCATTTACGGTGATAAAACATGAAAATCCAATCCCAATCCAATCCCACGCTATTCAACAGATGGTACTCACCGAATATTGGGCGGAGAAACACGGCAATGTTCATTTCTCGTGCATGCATCCCGGCTGGGTCGACACCCCTGCTTCCAGGAGGGGTTTGGGGGATTTGTTTGAGAAAATGGGGGATAGATTCCGGACCCCTGCCCAAGGGGCGGATACGGTCGTCTGGCTGTGCTTGGCAAAGAAGGCGACAACGCACCAAAGCGGTTCATTTTTCCAAGGCGAGTTTTGTTGTAGATTGGGTGGATATATTTCGATCTTTAACTAAAAACAACTGTATTGCTGAATTAAGCAAAGCCATTCAGCCTTAATACCTTTTATTTTACGACCAATTGGCTGGGTAGATTAGTGCACCGGCTTTCAGTCGAAGGGTTGCGGATTAGAAACTGTTCGCTGGCTAGTCGATTGTGTTTTTGGACTTAGCGGACATTGCCTGAACCCAATGGAATAATGGGTTCTATACCAAATTGAAGAACCGACTAAATTATACACAATACCCTGCAATAGCTCCAGTAATCCGACGATGGGCGCGATGTAATCTGACGATTACCCTTGTGATAATGCCCATTGCGTTTTCACATTCACAAATAAACATAATTGTCCTATTTAAAGAGTATACAATAACGGAACTAGAGATGATCCATGGTTCAAAGTTAGGTCCTGTTAAAACAATCTATGCTACGGACGTTTTAATGCAATTAAGTTTGACGGCCACATCTAAATATACCGAAAGTGAATAATTGGAAATTGCCTGAACCCAGCAGATTATACCAAATTAAAGTAATATGTGTATCATACACAACGCATTGCAATAGATCCGGTAACCCGACGATGGGCGCGAGATTATCTGATGATTGCCCTTGTGTTAACCCCCTTGGTTTTCCCATTTACATGAATATCTTATCTTTTCTTATCCTAAACTAAACAAACTCCCAACAGACCGCAAAGTGGGAAGGAAGCATTTACCTCTCGCTTCGACCAAGCATAGCAGACGAGAGCAGACCGCATTTATACAGTGCATGAAGAACATCGCTTTAACCTGTACGACTTAAATTCGTGTTTATACTGACGACGTTTGATTTCTGATCTTCACTGATATTCGGGCAACGAATCCTGCAAGAATCAGTGTTTTTATGGCGTTTTCCGCAACTGTTCTTTATAACCACGTCATTTTTTTTACCGAGCCAAGTTTTGAACGCTTGATAAGCTCACTTGAATTCGTTCGTTTTTCTTCATTCAAATCTTTACTGATACTTCGGGCAGCAATGAATCCTCCCGCAGACTCATTACTTTAAATTGCGTTTTCCGCCACTAACTTTTATAAACACGTAATTTTATTACTAACCAAGGGTTCGTACCCATTACGGGCTAGTTCCTATAAGACCTTTTTATATAGTTGCTATATATGTATCGGTTGCGTTAACCATTACGCCACTGAATTTTACAAACTCGTCATTTGCTGGTCGCAATTCTAAAGTTCCAACATAGACACCTTAATTAATTATTTCTTTAAAACCAGAACACGCCAGATTTCACCAATGATTAAAACTGGTTATATAACGGTGGTTTGGTTGGCACAATTTAATTTGCATTATTTATTACTATATTATACTTATATGTATACTGTGTTCGTTTGCTTTTGTATACACTTCCCATAATTACCTAATTATTTGCGTTTTATTATTTTTTTATCGGACTAACTTTCAAATCAATAATGGTCTCGTGGTTAGATCGTTTTTTAATTGTACTCCCTTTGCCCTTTTTTGATATTTCTATGACAAATTTCTATATTTTTTTCCTTATACGCATTCCATTCAGTTCCGCTGGTGACTTTGCTGAAGATTTTTCTTTTACTGAGTCGATTTTAAACTGTTATTTCCTAACCGTTTTTTGTCTTGCGTTTAATAAACTATTTAAACTTTCCCACTGAAAACCGTCAGAGCTCGTGACTGCTTTTACTGAATTTTATTAATATGAAAAAAAGGACGTGATTTATATGTTTATCCCCATTAATTTCCATTTCGATTGAACGTATAGGCCGATCCACACTTACGGCGATGACAGCGATTAATATGACGTCACATCCATTATCCCCGGCCTCGAAAGCGATATTGCCCGAGTAGAAACTTGTTCTAATCCATCGCTATCATCGCCGAGGTTTGGCGGAAATCTAAGAAAATTACGCGATTAAAGGTCCGTCAGACGCACTAAGAATTATCTAACCAGATAGTCCGGCCCGTTAGTCTAGCACTCTAGCGGTTAAGTGCGTCGCCTTTCAATCGAAAGGTTGCAGTTGCGAAACTGGTCGCTAGCTAGTCGGTTGTGTCCTTGGGCACTTTACGGACATTGTCTGGACGCAGCGGATTAATGGGTTCTACCAAATTGAAGGAACGTGTCTATCATATCGTTCATGTCTTCAAGGAATTGAAGGAAGGAAATATAAACACCATATAATTCATGAGAGTAAAATTAAAAACACCCTAAAACAGGCGTTAACACTGGAATATTAAACAAGAAAGACTGAAGCCCACAGTTATTTCGGACCTAGAAAGAATTTTAAATGGCCCGCCTGAAATATGCTAGAATGAGAGCTAAACCGTTTACATACACATTCAGCTTCCGGGTTAGGTTCACTTGTGTTCGAACTGTTCTGGTTCGGTTCGGCTAAATTTGCTTCGCTAAAGGTTCGGTTCGACTAAATTTACAAAATATTAGTCTGGTGGTTAAGTGCTTCGCCTTTCAATTGAAAGTTTGCAAGTACGAAACTGATCGCTAGCTATTCGGTTGTGTCAGTTGACAAGGCACTTAACGGACATTGCCTGATCCCAGCGGATTAATGGGTTCTTGTAAATTTAAGAAATCATAATATACATAACCCACTGCAATAGCTCCGTTAATCCGACGATAGGCGCGAGGTGATCTGACGATTGCCCGTGTGTTAACCCCATTGGCTTTCCCAGCATTCACTATCCTAAATCAACTGCTTTAAACCGGTTTGGTTTAGTTCCGTTTCCCCCGAATAGTGTGATTGCAACGCAGGGCCGGTTTTAGGCCGATTTGACCGATTAGATCAAATTGGGCCCCGCGCTAGCGGGGTCTTTCTGTATTACGAGGTTTAAAATACTACTGAAACGTAAAATAAAAAGTGAAATAATATTCTTTTTTCATAATATCCATTTGTTATGCATCGTAACTAAGTCAAATTTATATTTCTGTGTCTGCCTGTTACGTCATAATGAATATGGTTGCTAAACAATATAAATATGTTTGGAAGTAAAACAATAATCGTAAATAAGCATCCACATTACCTTTAATTTGTTTTATAGCAAGTATTAAATGTTTATTTTTGTAGTTTGTATGTACTGGTATGTATTTTATGATATATAAACACCCATAAATTTTGCTATGAAGAGTAGGGGCCCCGCCTTCACATTTCTAATTGGGCCCCGCGGTTCCTAGCACCGGGCCTGTTGCAACGCGCATTCACTAAATTCAAAATTTAAAAGTAAAGTACACTCTTTGATAATTATTTTGGCATTACGACAGTTAAATAGATTTAGGTCACGTTACCCGACCTTAAAATTAGTGATTTAATCCCGATTCTAGTTTACTACACTTTACATTAGGTGTTTCAGGTTTATTTCTGGTTTTGAAAAAACATACTGCTCAAACCGATTTAGGGGTTCGGGTGATATATGTTTCTGTCCGTAAATTTTTCTTGGTAATATCCACGAGCTTGTGGTACTTTTAACAACTTGGGTTAGCGGTCTAAAATTTCACAAAATCTAAATGCGTTAATTACTTGTTAACCCAATAACTACTTCTGGTAAATATCGGTCTTTCAGGTTAAGGACAGCAATCCCCGGTTTGCATTTCAAAAAAACACTGTTTTCGGCAAAACACTGTTTTGGTAGCGCGTTGCCGACAACGCGCTACCATTAAACAATCAGTCGTTGGAAATTCGTCAACTGCGGTCTGCATTATGCCTGAAGTTAGTCCCCTTGCGCCGTTTTCTCCTCTAGCGGGAGCACCTTCCCGGTTTAGGCCCTGCGCTAGTGGATGCTTCGCTTGAATCTGTTCCGGTCAAAGCACTCGTCGATTCGGGAGCATCGGAAAGTTTTGTCAACAAGGGTTTGGCCGATAAGCTTTCTCTTAAGACTTCTGGTCCTATTTCTCCGATATCTATGGCTTCTTCTCGTCTTTCTTTGACCACGTTTGGGAAAACCTCCCGCTACGGTCTCGTTACTTGGTCGATCGTATTCACCTCACCCTTTGGCGTCATCGATAGCCTGTGCGCCGATGTTATCCTTGGTCAAGACTTCCCTTAAGCGACATACCGAAGTCCATTTTTCAAATGGGAGGCACAGAAGCACCACTGAGAATCGTGGCAAGTACGCCGCCCACGTTAGCACTTGCAGTTGCTCGATTAAACGCTCCTCGTTTATTCGAATATATTCTTCCCAACTGTACGCCAATTGCTGCAGCTTCTCGTCGTTATAGTACAGACGATCTCAACTTCATCAATGAAGAGATCACCCGTCTTCTAGAATCCGACATCATTGAACCCGCTCGTTCCCCCTGGAGAGCTCCTTTATTAGTGATCTCACGCGAAGGTAAAAGGCGACTAGTTGTAGATTACTCGGTTACCGTTAACCGATTTACTCAACTAGACGCCTATCCGTTACCAAAAATAGAAGAAATCGTCAACTGTGTTTCCCGTGACAAGTTTTACAGCTCCATTGACCTGCGTGCCGCCTACCATCAAGTACCGCTTAGGGAATGCGAGCGCCATTTCACGGCATTTGAAGCTGGCGGAAAGTTATATCAGTACAAGCGTCTCCCTTTTGGTGTGACAAATGGCGTTGCCGCTTTTCAGCGAGCCATTGACGAATTCATTGAAATTAATAAGCTTAAGAAAGTATACGCTTATTTGGATGACATCACTGTAACCGGCGCCACACTACAGGAACATGATCGGAATTTGAATGAACTCCTACAAGCTGCTCGTAGACACAATCTCACTCTGAACCAAGAAAAGGTAAAGATTCGCCAAACCTCTATCGACTTACTTGGATACCGTATCTCAAGCAATAACATTCAGCCCGATCCTCGTCGCTTACAAGCCCTGGTCGATTTACCTCCACCTACCAACTCTAAAGAATTGAAACGCGTTTTGGGGATGCTCTCGTATTACGCAAAATGGATCCAGAATTTTTCACTTAGAGTGCAGCCTCTGCTCAATTCGAAACTTTTTCCGTTGGACGAAGCCGCCATTCGCTCATTTAAAGATCTGAAAACCGAACTTGGTAATATAACACTTGGTGTTATCCGGCGACGGTATACCTTTCGAAGTTGAAACCGATGCTTCTGACGTCGCTATAGGAGGAGTCCTTTCACAAAATGGCCGACCAGTAGCTTTTATGTCTAGGACACTCAATAACAGTGAGAGAAATTATCCTGCTATTGAAAAGGAAGCAACTGCAATCATAGAAGCTGTTCGCAAATGGGCGCACTTTCTTAAAGGTCGGTCCTTTACTTTGATTACGGATCAAAAATCAATAGCATACATGTTCCTTCGTACCAACCGAGGAAAAATAAAGAATACCAAAATCCTGTTATGGAGGCTGGAGCTCGGACAATACTCCTATGATATTCGACACCGACCTGGTCCCCAAAACATCGTACCCGATGCCCTGTCACGAGTGTGCGCCTCCTCTGGATCTGCTTCAGGATTAGTTAACCTACATGAAGCTATGGGACACCCTGGATATGTGCGACTCTATCATTACGTTAGAAGTCAAAATCTGCCTTACACAAGCGAAGAAACCAAATCCGTTGGCAAAAATTGCAGAACTTGCGCTGAATTGAAGCCTCGTTTCCATCGTCCTCAACCTCGCTCATTGGTGAAAGCCATGAAGCCATGGGACAGAATAAGTATGGATTTTAAAGGACCTGTACAAGGGCGAAATCAGTATCTACTGGTCATTGTAGATGAATACAGTCGCTACCCGTTTGTTTTCCCCTGTAAAGACATGACCTCTCGCACCGTTATCGGATGCCTCTCGTCTCTTTTCTGTCTTTTCGGCTTCCCAGAGTACATTCACTGCGACAGGGGTACATCTTTTATCAGCAGAGAAACCCGGCAGTTTCTAGTCACCAGAGGTATCGCGACCAGCAACTCTTCACCATACCACCCTCAAGGAAATGGGCAATGTGAGAAAACAAACCAAACTGTTTGGAGGACTGTTAAACTCATCTTGCATAGCCGTGGTCTGCCCCAAACTCGCTGGGAAGAAGTTTTGCCCGAAGCACTTCATGCAATCCGATCCCTGCTGTGCACGGCTACGAACCAAACACCTCACGAGCGGTTCCTTTGTTTCCCAAGACGGGCGATGAACGGTACTTCAATGCCAACCTGGCTTCTAAACCCAGGGGTGGTCCTGTTGCGGAGGTTTGTAAGAACAAAAGGTGAACCTATTTGCGATCCGGTAACTCTTTTAGATGCTAATCCATCGTATGCTCGAGTACGTCATAATGACGGACGTGAAAGCACGGTGTCAACATCAGACATAGCTCCGTGCCCTGGGTCACCGGAGTCATTAGAAGAAGCGTTCCCCGTAGCTGAACCAGAAGCCCCTGTGATCCCCGACCCACCAGTGCCTGATGACAGAGATGAAGAAGATGCCCCCGTCGGTGAACGATACGCCAGCTACCAGCCTCAGAAGATCCGTGCGTGATCGACGACCTCCCGACCGTTTTGGAAATTGGACATTATAAGTTTTATTATCTATTATTTACTAGGGGAGATTGAAGTGATATTACGTCACGTCCCTCTCCTTAGTTCTCCTGTGTTTTAGTAATAATCGTTTCGCCTTCATTCTTAGTTAATCAACGCGCGTTTTCGTTGCTATTTAGGTCCTTGTGTTTTGCCCTTGCTTTGCCAGTTACCGTTATGTTGTGCTTTGTTTGTTTTAAACTAGGTTTTCCTTTATTGCAGAAATAGCCTGCTTATTAACGTTGAATAAAGCTAAGTTAATCGACTTCTGTTGTCGTTTTCCGTTAGCGTCTCAGTTCACACACCCTGTATGTCCCTACAATCTTCATGCTGTAATTTTATACCAAAGAGTGTTATACCATATACCCAGAATCTGTAAACCATACACTACTAATTAGTACTGTATCATCATATGCAATCCCCACTCGATTAGTGAAATATTCTATTTTTAGTGCGTAACGTAGGGGGAACCCCTCATTTACATAAATCGGAAAGTTACTTGTTGCTTTTACTGGTAATTGTATAGCATCTGGTTAATTGGTTTATACCAAATGCTTCGTAATTCGAAGTATAGGTGTCAGGCAAACGCGCGCGTTTAAAGATAATGTTAGATTAATTGAAATTGTTTGACCAATTAAATCAGTTTAAAAACTTTTTTTGTCAAATTTTATGATTTTTATAAAACGAGCACAACACTTAAGGCAGGAAAAGATAGAATATGATTTAAACTGTAGATTAAAATAAGAAAAACCGACTGAGTTTACCCTTGACTCCAACACTTATCTAAGCGCAACACTAAAAGGAGGGAAAAGGGAAGTAGGAAAACTACACACTAAAATTATGGAAACTAACTCTAGCCCTGCCCCAAACAGTCAAACACTAATCACAATCCCAGGGGCAACGCTAAAAGGAGGGAAAGCGGGAAGGAGGGAAACTGCTCACTAAAATTTTGGAAACTAATTTTAACCCATCCCTAAACACTAATCTCAACCCCAAGACTAACCCTAACTCTAGCCCCATGTTTAATACCAACCCTAATGTCATAATCTTTATTTGAGCATGCAGTTTCCCGCCTTCCCGCTTTCCCTCCTTTTAGTGTTTACCCTGGGCTG
>CH003401.1:1416955-1427397 GCA_000149265.1 Ciona savignyi
ACAAAATTATTCCAATTATAAATTATAAACTATAAACATAATTACAAATGTAATGTATCATGTTCTGCCTTTCTGGTCCTGGTACTACCGTTAACCCCCCCCATACTAATATAATGTAATATATCAAATTTAAACAAATCACTATAAATTTCAAATTCATAATTTTAAAATAAGTAACCATCACCACTTAATGGTTTTATGTATATTTCCTGCTTACTAGGAGACATGATGACTCTACTTATTTTTAATTCTAAAACAGTTTATGTTATAAAATAGACTTTCAGCTTTCATAAATATTTTTTCGTGCTTTATAATAATTTCGATTTCCTGCTTACTAGGAGATATGATGACACTCCTTATGAACAAGGACACTCTAACTGAAGAGCAGACCCAGTTCTACATGGCAGAATCAGTTCTGGCAATCAACTCAATACATGAGCTTGGATTCATACACAGGTAACGTCTTAAAAACAATTGCTATTTGAAAAATAGGCATCAGATACGCTGCACCAAAAATCAATTTCTAAAATTGGTTATATTTTAACGAAAATTTTTTTTTTTGCCAATTAACTTAGCACACGATCTTACATTCATTCACAGGTAGCATCTGCGTTGAGTAGAATAGCTATAGGAAAAGGCAGCAGTACTATGCTGACCCTTACGTACCAAGTACCCCGAAAATAAATTTAAAGGCATGCTAAAAACTAGAAAAAAAGAAAAAAATAGGTTATTTTTTTATCAATGGAAACAAAATAAAATAAATTGTGGGTTTCTAAAAAATTATAAAATTGTGTGTTTTGTAGAATTATTATTGCGACCATCGGAATACTAAACCAAAACCACTCTTACACTGAGAATATTAAACGTGTTTATTTTAGAATTCTATGCATACTATCAATAGTTTATATTGTATGGTCTAACATGCATTTTTATAAAGGGGGTGACATGGCACCCCTGCCACCCAGGCATTCGGCGCCTATGGAAATAAATAAGAAAATCACATTTTTATAAAGGGGGTGACATGTACCCCTGCCACCCATACATTCGGTGCCTATGCTTCTAACCATCACTAACACCTCCACACAGGGATATCAAACCAGACAACTTACTAATAGACGCGAGGGGACATGTAAAGTTATCCGACTTCGGATTATGCACAGGATTAAAGAAAGCTCACAGCACTGATTATTACCGAGATCTTACCCAGGCACAACCTATAGATTTCAGTGAGTTTATTTTAGTTTTTTTTTTGCAAATTTAATAATATTATTGGACAACACTAAAAGGAGGGAAGGAGGGAAACTGCTCACTAAAACTATGGAAACTAATATTAACTCTGCCATAAACACTAATCTCAACCACAGAACTGACCTTTAACCCCCAACCCGATTGCGGGCACCTGGTATTCTAAATGCCCCCTATACTGCATTCTAACACATTAAGATAAATAAAGAATATTTTACCCCTAACCTGAACTAATCTTTGTCGACCCCACCCCCCTAAACCAGCCCCAATCCCCAGCCAAACCCTTCAACCAGCCACAATCCTCAGCCAACCCCCTAAACCAGCCCCAATTTCTAGCCACCCGCCCCCTAAACGCGAACGACTCTCGACGGAAAGCTGAAACTTGGAAGAGCAAACGTCGAAAGCTTGCGTACTCCACTGTTGGAACCCCGGATTATATCGCCCCCGAAGTATTCCAACAATCAGGGTACAACTTAAGTTGTGACTGGTGGTCGTTGGGGGTGATAATGTACGAATCGCTTATCGGTGAGTTTTGGGGTTAATTTAGTCTTTTTTGGTAGTTTTCAGACTTTTTTAGGGGGTAATCGGTAAGTTTGCGCGGTAATTTTGCTTTTCATAAGTGCTTGTCCTTTTTTGGGTTAATTTACCTCTCCATGAACAATATATATAAATTTCAGGGTGTAATGATAATTTGTGTAAAATACCATTCCTTTTTTGATGGGTTATAGTTCTTTTATTAACATACTATTTTTAAGGATAAAAATACTGAAAAAGAAGGTATACTTTCAAAAACACCAGAGTGTATGAGCCTTACATTACCATCCAGCAATCCCTTTAAAAACACACCCATCATAGCCAAGTACCCCCTTACACCCCAGGTTATCCCCCTTTTTGCTCCGAGAGCCCTCAAGAGACATACCGGAAGGTGATGAATTGGAGGAACACCCTGGTGTTCCCTGACGAGGTCCCGATATCGGACATCGCTCGTAATCTCATCCTCTCCCTCTGTACCGACCCGGATAAGAGGTTGGGCTTCCCTGAAGTCGAATCTTTGAAGGAGCACGCATTCTTCAAGTAAGTTGGGTTGGATGTTGAGTGTATTGGGAGGGTAGGAATTTGGGATAATAGGGGTAAGAGTGTAAGGGGGCTTTAAAGGAACACGCATTTTTCAAGTAAGTTGGATGTTGAGTGTATTATGGGGTTAAAATGAGGGGAAGTGGGTAAAATGCAGGGGGGTAGGGGTGGACAAGAAGGGTAGGGGTGGGATAAAGGGGAAGGTGAGAAGGGTAAAAGGAAAAGGAGGTAGGAAGGCAAAAAGAGGGGTTAAAAAGGGAAGGAGGGAAACTGCTTACCAAAATTTTGAAAAGTAATTCTAATTTTTCCCTAACCCCAGAACTATCCCTAATTTTTAAGCCAAACCCTAAAATAAAATTTAACGCTATTATCTTCTTTTTAATATGCAGTTTTCATTAAATTTGTTACTCCTAACAGAGGGGTGGATTGGATCCATATACGTGATAGGCCGGCAGCAATCACGATGGCGATAAAGAGCCTCACCGACACGTCCAACTTCGACGAGTTTCCTGACGCTGATCTTAAATTAGGTCGGTTGTTGTTTGTTATTTTGGTGTGGCGTTAAAATAAGGAAATGCAAAAACATATACTCCCTTATCCACCCTAACGGCGTTGAGTTAAAACTACAGAAAGTCTTAAATGATGCTAATCTTAACTCTTTCACTCCCGGCCAAATGCATTAATTTAAACATGCTGTCCCGCAGTGTTTTTTACAATTTTTGGTCATTTTCAAATAAGCACAGTTTTTCTCAAATTTATGCTATGATTTAATATTTAGTATGGTTGGAAAGATAATTTATCCCTCTTTTAAACAAACCGCACACCTAGAATCTACCTCCAATAAAGAATATATTATGTAAACTTTAGTGAACACCACTTTTTATGTAAAGAAAATTCTGCTCGACTTTGAAAATTTTGAGGTGCACTGACAAACGAAATACTCACTAATTATTGGTATGCCCAAATGATATGAAAATTGAAATGTAGATTGTCTAATAGTTTTTGTACTCAGGAAAATTTAAACTGTCATTGTATCTTCAGTAGTTTTTTTACTATTCCTAATTGAAATTTTCCTTTATTCTAACTATATTATGAAAAAATGAACCAAAACGCATTGAAGTTTTTAGTTTTGTAGAACTAAAGTAGTAAAAAGTATAAATAAGAACACTGAAGGAAGTGTAAAAAGGGCATACAAAAGCAAACAAACACAAATACTATATCCAATATTCTTCAAAGCAGGGCACACCGAACTAGCTAGTCTCGCCGCCTTTTTCTTTATCGTGCGCTCAGCAGGCCCAGCTGGATTCATGCTTTGGTGAACACGAAGCATAAACGCCTGCTGCGAAAACGTCACCAACGCTCTCCTTTTTTTCTCAACGGCATGAAATTCACAGAGAATGTAAAGAAAGACTTGCTTGACAAAAAGAGCTTCTCCGCAAGTTAACGCGACTCCTATTGGCTGAGTTAGTCACTTGTAAATTCGTGTAAAATCGATAGAAATAAGAGGCGAAGCCTTGAAAAAGAAAGGCTATCACTCCTCGCATTTTTAATATTTCTCCACGAAAATTACAGAGAATAAAATATAGGGTTTCCTTGATCGAATGAGCCATAGCTAAGGTCTCTACCATTACGCATTGCGGAGAAATCGTTTTTTAGATTTGCATCCATTTATGTACAGGCGGGATACCATGTTTTCCCACCAACTCGCCATATATGGCGAGTTGGGACGGAAAGAGTTAAATTAGGTCGGTTGTTGTTTGTTATTATTGGGATGGCATTAAAATAAGGAAATACCATAAAATATAATCCCTTACCCCACCCTAACGGCGTTGGGTTATATTTAGTACAACCCATTAATTCGCTGGTTTCAGGCAATGTCCGTTAAGTACCTTGCCTAAGGACACAGCTGACTAGATAGCGAAAAGTTTCGAACCTGAAACCTTTCAGTTGAAAGGCGTCGCACTAAACCACCAGACTAATCTGTCGGACTTGATATATAAAAAACAGTATATTCTTTAATATTAGTTGTTGTTTCCACCCACAAAGGTTAACATGCCCCATCTCCTTTCCACAGATCAAATCGATGAAAACAAGGATTGGGTTTTCATCAACTACACGTACAAGCGTTTCGAGGGGTTAACCCAACGAGGGAGTATGTTGATGCCGTGACCCTGTTTTAAATTCCCAGTTTTCCGAAAACCCCTCAACCCCCATTTTCAAACCCAACAACGCAATCTTTACCAAGAAACTGATTTTTAAAGATTTTTGCGCAAAATTCATTGAAAAACGCACAATGTCAAAGTTTAAAAACAACAAAACCAATAGAAGGGGGTAAACATGCATTTTATGGTCCCCACATAACTGTTGATATCTTTAGAACAATTTGCCTGAATACCTTCTGTTTAAACTTAAGTTTATTCACAAAAAATGGCGTTTTTCTTCATATAGAAAAGATTGGTTGGAAAAGATTTTTACTTCCAGATTTTTTTAAACAAATCACATCATTTTACACGGTTCTTCCTTAAATTATTTTTAGCCATTATCAAGAAATTTTTTCCACTGAAATACTGTATACGTACGATCCAGATGAAATCCTAAAATTTAGTTAATACACAATCGAATTTTAAGAACTCGAAATCCACTTTTTCAGTGGTGTTACCTAAGAATCAATGGATTTTAAATTCAGATATTTATTCACTTTATAACACACATATGAGTTTCCTCTACTTTATTAACACAAAACAAGTCATATCAACAATTTAGTCTTATAAATAGGTGTACTAACTAAAATACTAAAGATTCGAATCTAAAACTTTTATACAAGAATAATTTGAAATTACACTTTTTGATCACTCTCATTAATAATTCTGACCTGTATGTGTAAAACCCATCAAAAGGTAGACTGTGTAAGTGCAGTGAGTCTTATGTTTAGACCCATCCTTCAATATTATTCTAAACTATTATTCTAGAGTATTCAAGTATTTTTTGCTTGTGTTTAGAATATCTTTTGTTTAAACTCGGTTTTTAAGTTCGACAAACGACACTAAAAAGGGAAACTGCTCACTAAAACTACGAAAAATTATATTTAACCCTGCTCTAAATACTAATATCAACCCCAAAACTAACCCTAACCCCAACCTAAGCAGTTACAGTAACATTAATGTCATATTCTTTGTTTTAGTGTGCAGTTTCCCTACTTTTCCCCCAATTTCGAGCACACTTTTAAAACTTCAACCCTGTATAATGAGTGTGTCTTCTTATTTTGTTGTAGCTATTTTATTTGTTACTGTCATAATCCCTGGTTTTTGCACAGTCATCATTGTTTGGTACCGACACACTGATTCAGACGGGGGTGCTGCATAGAAACACTATATTATCGGAATAAGCACCACCGATTTAAAATAAATTAAGACTTGCCCACATATCGTAGGCTTATTATGTAGATGATAACTTTTAAACTAACCATTATATTACTCTGAAACTTTGGGTCGTTTGACTGTCACAGAGTAATATTTCATGCACGGAATTGAGAGTAGTTATGCTTCGTTTACTGACATTTTAATTTCAACCTCATTTCGAGCACTGCTTACAAAAAAAAACGCACAAATCGCACAAAAAGTAGAAACTTTATTTTGGTTATAAAAACTTAAATTCCCAACGAGAATTTCTCTCCAAAACATCAAAAAGCAGCACAGTATATTACCATACATTTTTTCTGTCGTTTTTTGAAATACCATATAGTTGTCTAGCAATCAAAACCTGACTCTTAAGCGAGCTGCTGCCAGACTTTGTGCACGCGGTGAGCTAGTTTGTTGCATCGTAATAACGTCACTGTTTAATCAACACGCTTTTATTGAAATAAACTTCAAATAAATGTTATATTTCTTGTGTTGGTCTTAAGTTGTAGTATTCTCTGGAAGTCAATATTAAAGGTCTTCTTTATAAATGTTTAAAAACGTTCAGCTTAAATTAAAGTTTAAGTCCTACCAGTTAGTCTGGCGGTTTAGTGCGACGACTTTTAACCGAAATGTTGTTGATTCTGAACTGGTCGCTAGCTAGTCGGTTGTGTCCCTGGGGAAGGCACTTAACGGACATTGCCTAAACGTGTGAAACATAGACAACACACTGCAATATCTCTGGTAATATAGTTTAGGATATTCATGTTTATCCCCGTGAATGGAAAAACCAAAAACTCGCGACCACCGTCGGTTACCGGAGCTATTGAGATTTTTTTAGAAGTTTCCGAGTGTAAGCAAAACCCGGTAGTGGTAGGTAGGTAAAAGTATTTGGGTGAAGCATCTAGTAACTAAAACATGGACTTGTCAATCATCTACAACACCCGATTACTACCCTGCGTTTTCCCGATATATGCTAATACACTGCAACCAGTGATGGGATTTAACATTTTAAGAACATGTTCTCTTTTGTATCGTACTTACTAGCAACAGGTTCCCTAAAAGGTCTAATGTCTGTAAATAAAAGAAAGAATCGGATCGGTGATTATCCCGACGTTCCAAGAACGGGTTCGACCGAACCAATGCGAACCTCTTAAATTTATCAATGACTGCAACAGCTTCGAAAACCCGAAAAGGTAATCCGACGATTGCCCGTGTGATAACAGCCTTTGCGTTTTTTTACGAGGATAAAACAAGACAACCTATCCTATTTGCTCGTTTTTACTGGCTAAGTTTCAAAGTCACGATGGGCTTTTTATTAAGACCGTTTTTTATCATTCAGTATATGTATCGGTCGCGTTAACCATTCGGCCACACGACCGTACCAAAGTCCCGTAATCTACATAAAACAGACGTAACTCGAAACAACCACAATTCTACTGTCGACAAGATTTTAATACAGCCGAGATAGCCGTCTTTGCAGCAGGAGCGAGTTAGTAAAAATAACAATATCTACATTACAACATTATGTACAGCGCGAAGAAAACATTAAATGCTGTTTTTTTTTAAATATTGAAACACGATTTTTTTAAGCAAAATAGATTTTTGATTGTTATTACAGAAAACTTCGGCGATTTTTTAAAGTGTGGGCACCATTCCTTTTAGTTCATTTTTACTGATTCTAGAAACATAAATGAACCCGAAAACACGTCGAGTCGGATAACTCGATCGAACTTAATTAAACTCTCTTAAAAAGTGTTTCTTGCAGTAAAACTTTCGGCGGAAAAATCCCCTTCAAAAAAGGCAGTTACGAAATAGCACTTTGAAAGCGGCGATTGCGACAATTTGTACATGGCACATTATACTTGGTAGTGCAACTTCGCGGATATGTGGAATACAGAAATTCCGATATCGCGATCGGGACGATCGTAACGGACGCAAAACTATAGTTTGCGCGGCCGATAAAAAGCTTGTAAAAAGTACAATCATATGATTCGTAAGACGTGTGTAAAAATATACTTCTGATATTACGGTTATGAGCACCTGTTTTTTTGAAAGCGCTTTTACGCCGGATCAAGAATGCAAACACGCTCAATACGCGATTTTTAAAGTTCGGCGTAAACGCGCATGTAGAATTCTGTTTCAAGTTCAGCGTAAACGCGCTTGTAGTAGTCTGTTTCTAGAACGGCGTAAATGCCATTAGTAGTAGTATTATGGGAAGTTGAGACGTGGAATCGAAGAAGAGTTACCATTGTCCCATTGCCACCTCAACGCCGCTTGATTGATCGTGGTTGCGTCGCCCTCTTTCGCGGCGCCCATCGCTGGGTTCGGGGGCTGCGACAGGATTATCCCAGGACTGGATGTGTGGATGACTTGCGGGCTCGACTGCTGGGCGGTAGAGGTGGAAAACGTCACATCCTGGATGTGGATCTGATCCCCGTGCGCGCTGCCGGAGTAGAGGACATCCGGTAACTTGTACTCGCCTTCCGTCTGCGTCACGAACACTGCGGGACTTTCGTTCCCGATTTCCGATTCCTGCTTGATTTGGACGTCGGATATCGGCGAGTCGGCGTTTTGACTCCCTAGCCCCACCTGGTGGTCGTCATGCGAGATACGAGGGCGCTTAGCGGGTTGCTGGCCGCTCTGGTGTTGTGGGGATGAGCCGACTATATTAACCTGCGGGTGGTTGGGCATTGACAAGATCATTCGTGATAAATAAACCGATAACAGTAATACATAGAATAGGATGCTCAGGTTTATTCCCGTGAATGGAAAAAATGCAATGGGCGTTAACACACAGGCAATCGTCAGTTCACCTCGCGCCCACCGTCGGGTTATCGAAGTTATTGTAGTGTGTTGTGTATGATTCACCCGTTCCTCTAATTTTTATTCCACTCGAGTTACTGCCATCTTCAGTAAGTGCCAATGACACAAATGACGAGCAAGCAACTGGTTTAAATTCTGACATCCTCAAATAAAATGCGACGGTTGTTTTCGAAACAAAGCAATATTAAAACCCTTTTGAAAACGTTTAACACCCTAGGTAGTGATATGCCAAGGATGAGAAATCTCTTCTATTAAAGAATATTTTCCATTTTAACTTATTTGGGTGATCATCTATTTATTCTTTGATAAAAACTGAGTAAATATTATCTTAAAATCATATTAATTTCTGTTTTAACCAATTTGAAAGAATTTCTGTTTAAAATTAGAGTAAAGTTGAACTCGACGGTCCGTAAAAGTCCTACAAAAATATCCACAAAACACTGGTTACCTGTAGAAGGCTTTGATCGAACTCATGCAGCCCGGCGCTCGAAGTGGGCATGGGTGGTGGTTCGATACCCAGCGCTGACGCTGTGGCAGATATGGACATCTGAGGCTTGGTCTTGCACTCTTCTAAATGCTTCTTGAAGGTCGCCTCCCGGACATAGAGCTTGGAGCACCCGGGGCAGAGGAAGGGTCTGATCTCAGGCTCTTCGTTTACACTGATTCCCATCCCCGGGACGATGTTGGCTGCTGCGGCTGCTTGGTTGATCACGTTTTGTGGGGAGCTCAGGTCAAATTCACTGCCGCCCTGGAGGTTAAGCGGGGTTAAACTTGATGTTCACTAACCCTGGGGTTGAGCAACGCTAAAGGGAAAGCGGGAAGGAGGGAAACTGCTCACCAAAACTATGGAAACTAGTTCTAACCTTGCCCTAAACACTAATCTTAACTCAAAAACTAACCTTAACTCCAACCAAATGTTTAAAACTAATTCTAATGCCCTAATATTCATTTTAGTGTTCAGGTTCCCTCCTTTCCGCTTTCCCTCCTTTTAGTTTCCCCCTGAGGGTTAAGCGGGGTTAAATTTGATGCTTGTTTTTTTCCGGGGTTAAACGTTTTTTTTGTGGATTTTAAACCGATTTTTGGCTTTTATCATGTTGGGTTTAAACTTGTTTTGTTGGGTTAAACTTGATTTAAGGAGGTTAAACTTAGCAGGGGTTAATTTAAGGTGTTACAGACACTTAAGTTACTTTCACTAAGATGTTGGTATTATTATACAGTACAAACGGATGGTTGTTTCAGTAACGGATTTTCAGTTAGTAGTAACGGATGGTTGTTTCATGTAGTTTATTCTCCATAAATGCATAAGCTTCTCCACACAGGGCCAAAATCCACGACAGTAACACACGCCGTGCGAGTCAGAATTTACTATCGCAACTAATTAATGTTTACCGCAACCGTTTTCTATTCAACTGGAGTATAACTTTTTTATTATACACATGGCTCTTCCGAATAATGGAGTCTACAATACTTACATCAGCATCATAATGTGAGATAGTTATAATACCAGATTTTAAACTATAGTTGCGAGCCATGTTTACTCCCGTTACTCGCGTGACGATTTAATTCTTACTGGCCCGAATTTTCATGGATTTTTGGCCCTTAGCTCGCAACTACAGTTTAACTGTCTAAAACCCTGTCCATGTATGTAGTACTCACATCTTCGGCGTTGGTGGTAGCCAGCTTCTTCCCGTTTCCTCCTCTTTTCTTGGACTTCCCGGGAGTATGGCGCGCCACATGGGACTTTAGGTTGGTGAGCTGGGCACTACAGGTGGCAATTTATTCAAAGTAACATTTGCCCAAGTTAATAACCAACCGACAACATAACAAATGCGCTGGACTTATAAAATAGAAACCAAAACATTGAAAATTTTGCTACTATTTATTATAGCGTATAAACAACTG
>CH003399.1:0-46311 GCA_000149265.1 Ciona savignyi
CATATTATAAATTTTTGATCAAAGAACACCAAATAACTGTAAAATACAAAAAAAGTGCATAAAATATAATCAAAACTTAAGTGTTGGAACAACCCCCTCTCATGATGGGGAAGATACCACATAAAGTAAAATCCTGGAGATAGTTTCATAAGCTTAGTTCTGTTTAGTTAAATATATTTATTGTAGATCAATATATGGGTCACTAATTGAAGTTAAACCAGTGCAATTTTCTTCACAGTCGAGGCGTCGTCTCCTGCAAAAGTGAAACGGTATTCCGTGGAAGGCGAGGCGTGTTGGCCCGAAGATAGGTCCTCGCCTTTTTTAGACGTAACCTCCGGTGAACGTGGCACTGTGACGTCACCGACTTCCCCGACGTCGTTCGAAATGACGTCACGAGAAGAGCAGCCGCTATCCCGGTCGTCTTTGTCAACCGATTCCGCCGAATCGCGCCATTTTTGTAGACGCTCCCTATCGCCGCCCCAGCGGTCGTCTCACCTTAGTTCGATGCGAAATACGATTGAAGTCACGTGACTAAGATCCACCAATCCGCGTTAGCTGCTCTAAACCCACACATTTCATTAGTTTTGAACTGTAGTTCCATCCTGTACCATTCAATCGCGTAAAAGTGTATTTTTCGATCTTTTTTACTCATTGCTGCATTTTGAATCACATGTCCCTGCTGCGTAAATTGTTCTTTGTTTAAAATCAGCGCAAAATTGCAATTTGCACATTTTTAAAAAGCGCCTCCAAATTTCCATCCACAATCGGTACAACCATTACAATCATTGTGTCGTTGCAATCACAGAGTTCCAGAAATATTAAAGAAAGATAATTCTTGAAAGAGATTGTCTGGATTACACGAGTGTCCGAGAAGTTATTGTCGAGTGGTCTTGAGGTGTAAGAGTCTCGTTAACAACGGTTTCGAACAATAGATATTATAATAAGGCATAAGATATAATAAGATAAGGTATAGAAGTATAGGTATAATAAGGCATAAGAAGTACACTGCAGCTAGTTTGGGTTGTAAATGTTTTCGAGCGTGCGTCAGACTATCAAAGGTATTTGCACATTGAAACGTTTCGAAAGCTTTTAGGTTTTTGTAACAGGGCTATTTTTCGAATCTATGATGGTGACGTCATTAAGTACGTTATTTGTATACAATTCAATATATCTATCGGTCGTGTTGACCATTTAGTCTTACGACCTTAATTTGAAATAAGTGTAGTTGTTATTATTTACCAACTAAAGGGATCGTGCTGGTAGTGCCTTTTCATGCGATGGCCTTGTAATTCTACATCTTCTGAGCATGAAGGTTGCTGGCAGAGATTCGTACATTTAACCGTGTTAGAACTTCACCTATACATTATATTCGTAACAGAATCATTTAGGAGGAGATTACAGTTAAAGCGAAAAACATTTCATCACAGTATTTTAGAACCCTGTAATATATTTTTAGACCAATCTGTTTATCATTAGTCCCCGTGAGTACCTGAAATGTACACTAACCGAGGGTTGGGCAACTTCTCTAGCCAGTGGGCCAGCTGTGGGAGAATAAAGTTCTTGGGGGGCCGGATTATTACATGAATAGTATTCAATATTTTAACCATCACTTATTTATTTACTAATACAAGGGCTACATCACAGGGTATGGTTAAATACAGTCTGCGGGCAGGTCAAAATCCTTTTACAGGCTGTATGTTGCCCATGCCTAATCAAACACAGTTTTGTAGGTCGTAAGTTAAAAACAATGTACCCGACTTATTCCAAACGCGTTATATCCTTATTTAATACGTGATCACAGGCTTGCTTATAATAATAAAGATATGTAATCAACCTAAAGGATTTCTATCACGAGTAATTCGACGATGAGTCCTCAATCAAACATTGATTTCAATCACGATTTATGCAACGATAATCATGTTGTTATTCTTTAATGTGGATTTTCCTCACGAATTATTCAACAAAATCGTGTTTTAATTCTTCATTGTGAATTTCCCGTTCAAGTTATCCAACGATAACTGCACATCCCCTACAGGTTATCAATTGATAATCATAGTTTAAATCCTTCATAGTTTAAAATGCGGATCTCATTAAAAGTTATCCGATGATAACCGTGTTTAAATTCTTACACAAATTACACATTTACCGTGTATTCCTAATTATTTTAGGATAATTTAAGCACTTACGATCCAGGATCACACACTAATCTTGGTCTGTGAAACTGGGGTTAAAATCGAGGATCAGCAGAACCAGATAGACTAATCCGAGATACAAGCGTCTTCTAGGTTTTTGAAACAAAACAGTGGATCAAATGCTGGATCAGCGGAGACCTGATCCAATATATTTTTGTTTTTCTAGGATTTTCTTATTAGTCTTACCATGGAATTTGCGGAGTGTTGCGATGTGTATTGTACTAGTTGCAAGATTTGGTATCTGAACATTCTGCGGCCCGGAGATAGCGTGCCCTTCAAGAAACCAAAGTATATATTGCCACTAGGAATTGCAGAGATAATGATAGGTATGTAGTTGTTACAGTTCCAAATAGTGTACGGTCGTGTGGCCAAATGGATAACACGACCGATACATATACCGAATCTTATAAAAAAAAGGTCCTGTAGTGACGAGCGCATAATGGGTTCGAAACTTGAATTGGTAAATAATAATAATAATAATAAAAAAATAAAAAATAAACAGTTTCAAATGTTAGGTCTTGTATGTGGCCAATAAATTTTGACCATCGCCACTATAGTTAAAAAAAACACTTATATATATATATATATATATATAGCTTTAGATCACGCATTGATTAATGTGCTTCAGGTAAGGGATTCAATGATTCTTGGATCAAAACCTAGAAGCGTAGTAAAACAAACTCATACCAAATGATTATATCACAGGACTGCTCTCAAATCTGCAAAATACGAATCGATCTGTGATGTTCCTACTTAATCTTTACGAGAAAAATAAATTTGGCTCTTTTCCAGCTAAAGTGATAATAGTGCTTGATACATTGGCTATTTTCTGCCAGAGCAAGCAAATGATCGCACCTGCCCCTTCTTTATTGGGAAATCCAGGCTTTCCTCTCTGGATATCATTATTGGTAAGTTAATAAGTTATGTATTAACCGATTTATTAGGTATTTAGCTGTTACCTATAAATTAGGTATTAACCTATTTAATAAAGTTGCAGCTCAAAATTGTTAAACTATATTTCGAACTGCATCACTGCGTCCTAACATATACATTTAGTTGCTTTAGCTAAAGGTGTATTAAAAATGCAACCATTTTTTGGGCAAGGCATTAAACGGACGTTGTTTAAACCCTGTAATTGTTACACTTTTAGGCGGGGTTTCCGATAACTTGTAGTCAGCAGCTCTTAACGTTTTGTATAAAAATATTTGTATTTACTTAAGCAGCATAAAAACATAACTACCCTAAAACACAATGCAAAGGTCATATAAAATCAAATAGGTGTCTAACGGTTAAGTCTAACGGTTTTTGGCGATAAAGGCGACGGGTAATTATTATTAAGAGTTGGTTACGAGGCCATCATAAAGCAATTAACGCACGCACCAAAACCACGCACGAAGATAAAACATTGTAACATATATATTATTCCAGAGGTTTTTACGAATGTTAACGGATTGTTCGAAACGCAAGCACAATGTTTACAGTATGTTGCCATTAGTCCAATCACCTACATTTGTAAACACAACCCAATATTTTTCTCATCACATAAAAGTAAATATACGGACCTAAGTATATTCTATCCTCAGTACAGTTCAGGATTTAATAATCATTCACTGTTGCAACCCGAAGTATAAATCAATGCAATAATGCTAGAAGCCAAAACTGGCGAAACGCTTTTTATCCGAATTTTTAATTAAGCCACCAATTCCAGTTCATCATATCTGGATGTTGCAACGTGGTAGCGTTCAAGCGGAAAACTAGGTTCACGGTAAGTTTGTATTAATTGCTACAATTTCCACATAAGGATTTAACTACTTAAAAAATAAACACAGTTAAAATAGGATAGGATATTTATGTTTATTCCCGTGAATGGAAAATGAAGAGGGTTAACACACGGGCAATCGTCAGATCACTTCGCGCCCACCGTCGGGTTACCGAAGCTATTTCAGTGTGTTGTGTATGATAGTCAAGTTCTTTCAATTTGGTAGAACCCATTAATCCGCTGGGTTCAGGATATGTCCGTTAAGTGCCTTGCTCAAGGACACAACCGACTCGCTAGCGACCAGTTTTGAACTAATACCTTTCGGTTGAAAAAGTCGTCGCACTACAGCGCCAGACTAACCGGTAGGAAATGTGTGCATTCGCTAACTTTACTAAATCTACAATTAATTTTTACACACTGGGTTTAATTACTAATCAGGCTTGTACACCAGCGTTCTAAAATAAATCCAATAAATTTCAGACAGCAATTAGCTTTGGGGCTTCCAGTATCTCGACAATCGTGGTTGTGACGTTGCTTTGTGTCATAACAATGGCCATTGCTGAAGAGGTGTGTTGTAATTTGTTTATTTCTAGAACATTTTTAATGGCTATATTTATTTCTTTTTTAATAAAATGTATTTCTTTTTAATTAAAGTGTTATAACTTAGGCAAGGTTAAAATTAGTTTCTTTAATTTTAGAGAACAGTTTTCCTACTTACCTATTTTCATTCATTTTAGGGTTGTCCTCTTTTTCCTTTTGTGTAGTTTAACTAAATGGGTATGTTAAACTGCATGCACACGACTTCTATAAATATTAAAATATAGGTATTTTACTTATTTATCCCTAAAAATGTTGTAAAAACAACCCGCAGATAACATACTACCAATCCACCGAAAGACCTACTGGAGTCGTTATCAGCTGTATTATATGTATACTGGTGCTTGTTCTACTGGCTGTTACGTCATCATCGACATTGTTATGTTACATGGCGCTGAAATCACATGACGACCGATGGTTTACTGACCGGGTAAATAAAAAAGCATACAGTAAACTGGTAATGCGAAATAATCTCTAAGAATAAACTAAATTAAACTGTATAATTTTTATTCTGTAAGTTAATACCCTTTACGCGTGGGTGGCACAATAACAAAAACTACAGATAAAGCCTTCAAAATACTCAAAAACGCTTCACTAGCTTCTGAAATCCAAGTCTAAAGCCAAGGCAATCTGATGCCCTTTATGGCCCTTGCCATAGGTATAAACGTGATAATTCTACACTTTTTTACTCGGATAAGTTTCGATTCTAAATTGTTTTTGTATAAATTTAGTATAATATGTACCCGTCACTTTAATTATTTGGCCACACGACCGTCCTAATTTCACCCTATCTTTTTTACCGGGCTGGTTTTTGATTCCAAGATGGTTTCGTCATTCGGGCCGTTTCTGTCTAGAAGTCTGTATGTGTAGTCTGTATACGAACCCATAATGGGTTAGTGCTAAGACCGTTTTTTGTATGTAAGTCGGTATTTGTACCGGTCTCGTTAAGTATTCGACCACACGACCGTACAATCTTACCATATCCTTTTTTACTAAGTCAAGTTTCGAACCCATGATGGGCTCTTTACCATGACCGTTTTTTTGTATTAGGGTCGGTATGTGTATCGGTCGCGTTGACCATTCGGCGACACAACCGTACATCTTACCCTATCCTTAACCAGGGTATCCAGCACGGCCCGCCAGCGCCCTCTGCCGACAGCGCCGGATGTGCCAGTTTAAGTGTACCAAGCGGGGAGCCAGCATTTCTTTTCTACGCACCATCAACCGAAGCTGTAAAATATACGTCAACATTTCGTGACGTCATTAAGGGACTGGAAAACAAAAGTATGTTACCGCGAAAGTTTTTTATAAACTACTTTTCCGCAAGACAATGCTAGGTGTGCCGCGGAAAAATAAAAGTATTCTTTTAAAACACAGTTTTTACCAAATAAACGGGATTTTAGTTTTTTTCAAATTTAAATATTACGGTTATCAGACAGTTTGCTTATATAATATCAAATGTATATAGCATGTCAGAAGTACTTCCATTGTACACTTTTGACTGCAATGTGCCGTCAATTTTTTTAAATGTGCCTCGAGTAAAAAGGGTTGCGGAGCAGTGGTCCAGTGGTAGGTGGTACAACATTACAGATTTAAATGCCCACAACGTTAACTTCGCTCATAAAACTAGCTATAAACTGAACTGTTATAGGCCTAATGCAGGGATCGGTAAACCTGTTCATTTTTTTCTTATAGGCTCATTTACGAAGAAAACTTACGATTACTATTTATGACCAGGTACATTGCGTGATGATGGAATTGAAGATAGCGTGATGACTGGAGTAAAGACCCCGGGTATGGATGGGCTAGTCTGAATCGGCTATAAGATAGGATATTCATGTTTATCCCTGTAAAAAACAAGGGGGTTAACACACGGGCAATCGTCAGATCACCTCGCGCCTGCCGTCGGGTTACCGGAGCTATTGCAGTGTGCTGTATATGATAGAGACGTTTCTGCAATTTGGTAGAACCTATTAATCTGCTGGGATCAGGCAATGTCCGTAAAGTGCCTTGCCCAAGGACACAGCCGACTAGCTAGCGACCAGTTTCGTACCTGCAACCATTCGCAGTTTCACTGTACGAGAGCTCGTACTTAGACTTGCATGGCTTAATCTTTGAGACAAGCATATGACTACGTTCGGTTGAAATGCGACGCACTTAACCGCTAGACCAACCGGGCGGACAAAAGCTGTTACATTGTATTGAATTCGATGGAAAGATTTTTACTGTTTTTGAGCCATGAAACCGCTTGGCTCGGTCAATGCCCTCTAAGTATTTCAAGTCAACTGACAGAAGGAAGAAATATAAATATTAAGTTGCGTACTGTCTTCTGGCCGTATGGTTAACGCGGACAAAGCATACAGCGACCTATACATAAACAGGTTTACTGGCTTGCTTATCATGGGTTCGAAACTTACCTCGGTTAAAAAATAATGTTACATCTTAGGCATGTTCTCGGTATCCTGTAGTTAGCAGCTCTCAACGTTATAAATAAAATGCTTGTATTGACGTAAGCAGCATAAAAACACAACTGTGCTAAAACATACTACAACAGATCATATAAAAGCAAATAGAGGGTAAAGTCTAAAGATTTTTTAGCGGGAAATATAAAGATAAGGCGTTAGGTGAAAGGTAATTATTAAGCGTTGATCACGAGGCCATCATAAGATAATCAAAGTACAGGTGCAAACGCACACAGATGAGACATTGTAACATATATATATACATTAAGTTTCTCTTGGCTTCTTGTACAATACTGTCCCCAAGACATTGCTAACATATCACTCCACTGTGTGCACAAGCTGTCGTATGATAGGTGTCTTCCAAAGTGAATCCCTCACACACATATGATACCAATTTGGCCGAGAGTACCAGAACTTGGCAAAAAAACTAGAAGGGGGGAAGCGAGAGGGGGGTAACCTTCATACTAAATTGAAGTTTAGGGCATAATATATAGTTTTAAACATGGGTTTGGAGTTAGGTTTAGTTCTGGGGTCGGGATTGGTGTTTAGGGCAGGGTTAAAATTAGTTTCCATAGTTTTGTTTCCTGTTGTATTGTGTATTTGGTCGAATCTATTCAAAAGCATTCCTTAGTTTATTGCATTACCGCCGATGACTTATAATGATCTCAGAATACAACATTTTCCTCCTTCCCTCTTTTAGAATACAACATTTCTTTTCCCTCTTTGTATTCCTCGTGTTTTAGTGTTGCCCCTAGATCTTCCAAAAATAATCCTTTACGGAACATATTTCTTTTCGTGGAAGTATTTGTTCGTCGACTTAACAACTATAATGTTGCAGATTACAGCGAGGAAGGAACAACTGTGATTGAAGTTGACCAAGATAAATCGGAACCGGGGAATTACCTTAGCAGCAACTAATTATCATGAAGTTAAGCCGCTTTGTATAAAAGTGCGATGTTTTGTACGGTCGTGTGGCCGAATGGTTAACGCTACCGATACATATACCGACTCTTATACAAAAAATGTCCTGGTGAAGAGCCCATTATCAGATCGAAACTTGGCTCGGTAAAAAAATAAAATTAGGTGCGATGATTTAAGTGTGAATAAACCAAAAACCAAAAAAATATAGTTAGAATATAATTGTTTTCACTGCTAAGTTTCTAACGTATCCTTTTTTAAAGTAACCAAGTGGTAAATGGTTGTTTATCCATAATATATTTGTGCTGCGATCATAGAGATCCAGAAAATCTGTAAATAAATCAAAAAACAAACAAATATAGTTATAATGTTATCGTTTTTACTGTTAGGTTTCTAAGATATCTTTTTTTAAGTATATAACTAAGTTGTAAAATATCCGAAAAATCTGTTGATGTTAATAATAGTGATATTTTAAAGTAAATCTATATGCGTTATCACTTATGCTTGATTCGTTTGAATAAAGTACATTTTATGACGTAGACAATGGAAAGTGAACCTAATTAAGTCGATGTCTTTTTATGACGTCATAGTGGTTTCTCAGCTATCCGCGAAGTCGATCTCAGACAATCAATCATTGTTTACTGAACAAACGGTAGCGGGAGTGCGACAATCCAACCTTACTTTAAGTCACTGGAATCAAAATAAACTTTAAGTTTAAGATTATTTGACTTCAAATATCTAACGTTTGGCGAATATATTTCTTTTTTACCCGTGTATTACTCTTCTTTTATTTATTGGCTAAACTGTTTAAGCAATATATTCTTTATATTTACATCTCTCTATTTATAACTAATAAATACAATAAAACAAAATTACTGATAAACAAAAAGTGTTAGTATTAATTTATAATATTGAGTACTTTAAACAAATATAAAGATCAACAGTTTGTATAGTAAATGCTTATTATTTCCATGGTGCAAAAATTGAATAAAAATCCACACTATTTTTAATTTTCTTTTTTATCTTAAATGGCATCTCCGGTATTGGTTTGATAGAAACCGAATTCTATTGTATGTAGTTGTCAGTATGGTTTGCGTTATATTACCAATATAAATACATTTAACATCTAATATGCGATTTCCGACATTTAAGTTATATTCCAAATTTTATAAAATTTTGAAAATATGTTTGTTATTTGATTCGCTTAATTGTACATGATCTAGAATTGGGATTAATTATTAAGTGTAATGATTTTAATTTCAACACTTTTTTCATTTTTGTATTTTTTTATTTTCAACTAGCTATACTCATACTAAATAATTGATTAGATTATAGACGTGTTTCAACTAAGTTTTATCGCCTTTCTTTATTTTCTAATTTTTAAAGAATGTCGTGTTCACAAAAAATTGCCTCCCGCGATATCGCTTGTTGGGCGTTGTTGTCTGCCAGTAGTAATAATATTAATATCAACAATAAACATACATAATACCCATTTGTTTTGGCAATTTCTTATCTGAATGCTTCCTGTAAAAACAAATAGGGTTCTGCAACTCTCGGTCTGCATGCTCGGAAACCCGAGCCTAAACTTCCGAGGTGAGACAATGGGAATGTTACGTCACAATCTTCCCAGTGACGTATAAGCCGAAATGCAAATACGAGGTGTTTAAAGTCAACACTTTCAGTAAACAAACATTCCGTCAACGAAGCACCGGCAGCGACACCGAACGGCGTAGCGGCACAGCGGGGTACGGCCACCTACGGCGCAACTTGCACTAACTAATATACCAACCGTCTAATCAAAATATTACTGAACTTTTCGGAAGAAAAAAAGTGCATCCAGTCCCCCTATAACTGACACCCAAGTGTTACAGTAGCAGTGATTCTTTTCGAAGCTCAGTGCGACCCGGTCTACCGCAGGAGTTTAGCCGTCGCAGGACAGCGCTAGATTTCGTTAGTTAGTGCTTATTTAAAATCGAGAAATCTTCACACCCCAGTGTGTGCAGTAAGTTATGTTTTTGCAGTATACTGCAATATTCACAGTTGAAAATCAAGTAGCAAGCTTAACGAGTATATGTGATTAGATTTTAATGCCTCATGTAAATTTCATCGATCATTAGATGTTTCAAAGACTTATGTAAATTTAACAACAGTTAGAAAACCGCCCCAATCATATTTCTATCATACATACCCTACTGTCGTGTATAATTAAAATTTTAACTTATTCTGAACAGCCAATAACTAATAGAAAACAAAATAAATTTATCAGACCATCTTTTGCTTTTAAATAAAATAGACTGACTTATAAATCATTATTATCGTTTGATAAAACAATTTTTTAAAGAGCCAATATTATTCTGAAGAGCCAACAACTAATAGAAAACAAATTAGATTTATCAGGCCGATTTTGCTTTTAAAAAAAATTACTGACTTATTAAAGCATAATTTGCGTTTAATAAAACAAACGATCTTAATTTTTACAATCATTTTTCAACAGACAAATTATATCATATTTATCATGGCTACAACCGGCAAAAGTATGACCAGCACTTTAGAATCGTGTTTGATGACTGGGCAAAACACGAACGAGTCATCCTGTGTTAAGGTGTGGTGGAAAATAGCTTTATACATTTCTTTGAAGGATTTTTACTTTAAGAGTTGGTTGGTAAAATGTGGCACTATATAATGACAAATAAGAGTCAGAGTATATTTGGATAACAACGCAAAAGAAATAGTGTTTTTACTTTACATATGTACACATGTTAGATATGTATACACATCTAAAAAAATCTGTTGAAAAAGCCTAATACAGATAAATTATTTTTCCTAAAGTATTTTTTTTAATTTGTAGAAGAAACTATTAAATTTGAAGCAATGTGAGATAATAAAATTCTATTCAGTGATGATTCGCGTTATTTTTAAACATTTTATTTTATCCTACCTTGTCCAACACATATTATATTAACCTAATGATTCATTCAACTGAATTTATTACAAGTTTATTTTTGCAATAACCTAATGTAAAAACTGATCCATGGCACTAGTAAAGTGGATTCACTTGAAAGTGTAAAGGACTTTCCCTTGTATCTGTCTTCGCATAACCCCAATAGTTGGACTTTGTATCCACAACATTTTGTATCGATGTCTGAGCAAAAGCCTGTACACACCACGATGCAAAACATTTTTCATTTTAAATTAACTTTTTTAATTACACTTTTTACTAATTTTATTACATCTCGGCAAAAAATTTCTTCCGCGAGCCAAAAACACTAAATTGATTTTACGTCCGGTAGATGTCGCTAGTGGACCAGAACTTGTGGTCCCGTTTCCACGCCTTCGTGAACGAGATGATAGTAACGAAGAACGGTCGTCGAATGTTTCCAGTGTTGAAAACGACGATAAGCGGGCTTGATCCGACCGCAATGTACTCCGTTATGCTCGATTTCGTAGCAGTCGACAACAATAGGTAAATTAACCAGACCACTTCCAGTTACAGCAGACTTGTTTTTTTCTTTTTCTTTTATTTTTAAGAGATAACTTCAAACTTATGTTGCGCTTTTAAACCGGTTTTATATAGAAATAAGTATATGTACCGCTTGGGTATACTTGACATACAGCGCACTTTTTCTTTAGAATCTTACAAGCGACGCGATTTTGGTGGAATAATACGCAATTAGATTTTTTGGGGGGTAAATTGGGCTGTTTTTGGGGGTAAATCGGGCAATTTTAGTTTGAACGGTCCTATCTTCTAAAAAAATAATTTGCCGAAATTTCGGGAATAACTTCAAATAACTTAAAGCAACACCAATATCATTCTTTTTACGTCACCAGATGGAAATATGTGAATGGGGAGTGGGTACCAGGGGGAAAACCCGAACCGCATGTGACGTCATGTGCATACATCCACCCCGATTCGCCAAACTTTGGGTCGCATTGGATGAAGCAACCTGTAGGCTTCAGCAGGGTGAAGCTCACGAACAAGGCTACTGGAAACGCACAGGTTTGTCCGCTAGATGTCAGCATGGAACATACGAGTTGCGTATTTGGCATGAAATCGAAAAAAATATGGTCGTGTGGCCGAATGGTTAACACGACCGATACATATACCTACTATTATACAAAAAAAGGTCCTGGTGACGAGCCCATCATGGGTTCGAAGCTTGACTCGGTAAAAAAAACGAAAAAAATGAAAAATTCTTCAAATAACCCTTTAGAGTATGGTGTGGCCAACATACCTAAAGCGACTGATACATATACATAGTCTATACAAAAAAACGGGAAGAGCCCAACATGGGATCAAAACGTCATGTTTAAATAGCTCTTAGATGCAATGATTACGGGGTTGCAATGACACAATGTTGTCAAATTTCAAACTTAAAAAATAAGATTTTTGGGTAGGCCATGTTTAAAATGCGAGTAAAGTGTGAATATTATACCTCAATAGGATAAGATAGGATATTCATGTTTATCCCAATGAATGTAAAAACCAAAGGGGTTAACACTTGGGCAATCGTCAGATCACCTCGCGCCAACCATCAAGTTAATGGAGCTGTTGCAGTGTGTGTATGATTCAGATGTTTCTTCAATTCGATAGAATCCATTAATCCGCTGGGCTCAGGAAATGTCCGTAAAGTGCCTTGGTCAAGGACACAACCGACTAGCTAGCGGTCAGTTTCGAACCTTAAACCTTTCGGTTGAAAGGCGTCGCTTTAAACCACCAGCCTAACTGGTACGGCTAGCAACCAACGAATGAATTGACCAACGATTTTCCCTTTTCCAGCAAATCATGCTGAACTCGCTACACAAATACGAACCCCGGATCCACATCATGAAAGTCGGCGGCGCCGAGTCGCAGCAAATCGTCGCAACTCACTCGTTCACGGAAACCAGATTCATTGCTGTCACTGCTTACCAGAACGAAGATGTAAGTGTTGTTGGTTGGAGAAAACTAAAATGAAGTTAACCTTAATCTAAACATGGTGTGGCATTTCGAAAGCTTGGAGTCAATTGGCATTGCGTACGTGGTGGTGGGGAAAACTAAAAGGAGGGAAAGCGGGAAGTAGGGAAACTGCACACTAAAATAAAGATTGGGGGCAGTTAGTTTTAAACATGGAGTTGAAGTAAGGGTTAGTTCAGGGGTGAGATTAGTGTTTAGGGCAGGGTTTAAATTATTTTTCCTAGATTTATTGAGCAGTTTTCTTCCTTTTAGTGTGCTTTCGGTAGCTGCTTCTTTTAATGACAGCGGTGTGTGACTAATGCATCATATACTACAACGTAATTGCACTGGTTAACCGGATTCCTACCGATTTAAAAAAGAACTGCCGTAGTGGTGGCCTACATTAAGTGATAGCTAACATAAAAACGGACATATACAGATTTTTTATATAAAAGCGGTTTTAGTGGTGGGACCATCGCGTCACAATATAACTCAATAGGAAAAAGCTGGGTACAGTCGTGTGGTCGAATGGTCAAAGCGACCGATGCATACAAAAAGTCTTATCAACGAGCCTATCCTGGGTTCAAAACTAAGGCCGGTAAACAAAATAAAACTGCATAATCGCATAATTTTGTGCACAATGGTTAACTTCACCCGAATACCAATGTTTAATCAGAACAGTTTTCAAATCGAGTCAACCATGGACTTGAATTTATTTCGCTTACAATAGAATACCGCATGCCCTCGGCCAGGTGGCCAAGATACCGGCACCAAAGGTCAATGAACTTAGTAGCAACAAAAAGGTTACATAGTACGAAGAGGTCAAAGGGATTAAAGAAATTAACAATTACTTAGTTCGTCTTCCACCATGTAACCAATTTAAGCAACGATTTTATTTATTAAGAGTTTTTATATAGAAAAATCTCAAATGATAAGATGACCTGCATTTTCCCATGTTGTAATTCAGTTAAACTTCTTGATATTGTTTGAATAACTTAAAAACCCGTTTAACCGGTTTTTAATGCGTTTGCAGGTGACGTCTTTAAAAATCAAATACAACCCGTTTGCAAAAGCATTTTTGGATGCAAAGGAAAGGTAAGAATCGGCTTTTTTTTATTCACTTTCCATAAAACCGTATATTAATGACCTTTTTGTGCGCAGCCGAACAGAGACTGAAACTTACTACAAAGATACGGCAAACGCGGGGACATCGCAAACATATGCAAGAGGTCAGTATATAACTTACATTTGACTATTTACTATTATAATAAAGGGTGGGTTTGGTATAGTCGTTTGATTCTTACATACAAAAAAACGGTCTTAGCAACTATCCCATACTGGGTTCGAATCTAAAGCTGGTAAAAAATAAAATAAAATATGGGTTTGGACATCTTGTGTTCTGCTAAGCGCTGCATACGACTTATAAACAACGTTTAAACTGACCTTCGTCAGTAGTTTAAGACAGTCATCAGTTTGAATCACAACACTTTGAAAACGAACACAAATAGAGTGGACTATTAGGCCAAGCTTTGGGTGTCGTGGTACTGGGTTCGAAACCTTGCCGAGTTCAAAATAAAAATCTGCACCTGTTAGCGGTTAAAGGTTTACCAGTTTGTATGGTAAAGAGAGAATGCTGAAAATTAAACTAATGTCGCTCTTTGTTGAGTAATAAACATTGGTTTTACCCGCAGAATAACCTCTAAATGCCAAATATATTTTTATATTGCCTTCTTTTAATGTGAAAGGGAATTAGCAAAATTAAGCTGGTTACACATTATAACTTGTTATGGCTTCTTTTAATGTGAAAGGGAATTAGCAAAATTAAGCTGGTTACACATTATAATTGTTGGATGCGACATGTTTTTGGTATATTTATATATCTTTTTATAGGAAGCTAAACACAAAATATAAATAAATATGTCCTTGTGCCAGCCGCTAGGCACAAGTACCGTTTTTAGTATGAAGTCGGTTTATTATGTATCAGTCGAGCTAACTATTTGGCAACACGACTGTGCTTGGTATATTTATACTAAACCGGCCTTTTTATTCCAGTAAGTAGCTGGACACCCGGTATCAACCAAGCCAATGGTGACAACCTTCCATCGGTGTATCACTGCGACCCTGCAACCCGAAATGATTTCGGGGTAAACCCCATGTTTGCCCCCACGAACTGCCCCTCCCCTTACCAGCCATACGCGCGGGAACGAAGTAGCAGCCGATCGCAGAGGTCGCAATATAATTATCATCCGTACAGTCATCGGGAAGCACACCATTCAAGTAAGTATTTTATTTTCAACAGTCTGCGTTTGAACCCCGATAAGGGTTTGTCACTCAATTTTTATAAAGAATTAAATCGTGCATGATTTAGTCGCGTTACGCAGTCGTTCGTCCACACAACCGTTAACAGATCTTATGATTTGTATTTAACGGTACATCGAAATTAAAATGACCCCACAGAGTTTGTAAGTTTCACTCATATTCCATTAAAATTATTCCTCCTAACCTAAGTGTTTTTTGATCAGTTATTAATTTTATCGCTGGCGGGGGCCGATATGTTGTGTCATTTCACATGCTTTGAATTATTCGCTGCAAAACCATTAAGGCACTATTCGGTTTAAGGTTTATAAATAATACTTTGACTTATTATTCGTGTCTACATTTAGTTGGTGTAAATTTAAAGTAAAAGTTATGTTCTTTTAAAAAAAAAGAATTTTAAACTGGTTTTAAAACCGTTAGGCACTAAAACTTTTTTTAAGGGATAAAAAAAATCAGACAAACGTGCCGTTTGGTTTTAAACCCGAATCTTTCCCCTCAGTGCCCTACCACCAAGACCTTTCAACTCCGATAGACGTGAACGCCACACCAAGCCACGAAACATTGTGCTACCCGACCGGCTATCAAGTCATGACCGCTGACCAGTGGCCACATACAGCTATTCCCCACCACGACGTTGCGGAACAGGGGACGTTCAGTCTTGACCAAGTTTCGGTGGAAGATATGGCGTCGCTGGCGTTTGAGAGCGCTACGTCCAGCGCCAGCCTCACACAATCTGATTTCTCCACCGTCGATTCATTTGATTCGTCGAATTTCGGTGCCCATTGGTCGTACTCGACTAATCACATTCAAGGATACAATTCAAACAGTCCAATCAGCGAATTCGAACCCAACGCACACTCAGCACAGTAAGTTAAATCGTTCGAAGAAAGTTATAACTATAATTTGAAAACTTGGCTGTTTGACAAAGCGTGTTACAGTTGAGCGAGACTGTCGGTAGAGCTTGGCCTCCAAAGTTTTAAATAAAATAGTTTATCCATGCACAAGTCTTACAACCTGTTTAATAATTAAGAAAAAAATCGTTCCCAAACACGAAAGTATTAAATAGTATACCATCCACACATCCGCATAATTACTTATTGTATTTTTTCTTTGTTAAAACAAGAGATGTTTTGCATTTGTGAAAACAAAAGAGTTGTTTTGGAGTTGCTAAATCAAAATGTGGCGATGAAAAAATATCCTAAAGATATATATTCTTTCCAGCTACATACCGAACCCTTACGAAATGTCGCCGCAAGACTGTTTAAATGTGGCTGCGACAGAAGAAAATACAATAACCGCTTCCCTCTATCATTCTCCGTCACCGCCATCGGCTGAACTTGGTCAGAGTTCACCGCTAGCCGACGCATATGACCCGACCAAACTGACGTCAAACTGGACCCCTCTCACACCGCCTTCTCTGTAATGGTGTTTGTGACATTTGTTTTGTATATTTTATGCGAAGTTTGGCGTTTTTTTGCTCTCGAAAATACATTTCACCACAGCACGTTCACAATCTCACATCGCACGAAATGTGCGCTGTTTAAAAACTTTGAGTACACAGTCTGGATCGTGGTAAGTCAAGTCCGCTAAAATAGAATCTCCATACTGCACGCGGTTCACGTTTTAATCGGCGAAATACCATGCACTCGATATCTCTTGTGCGTAGAGAGATAGTAAACAAACGCCGCATTCACGTATAAGTCAAAGCGTGACAAGATTATTCACACCAAAGGAGGCAATTTGCGGCTGACTTTATTAATTCTCGGAAACGTAAAGGTGACCATGACGTTTGACATCTCGCGGGAAAATTAGTTTATCTTCGCGATCAACCGGACTGACCTACCTTTACTGGCATGACGCAGTGGTCAGGCGTTGCTACTATATAACCGGTACAACCTGGTTTGTGCAGCCTATTTTGGTATTAAAATATCAGCGGGTAGGTCATAACTTGTTTACTTGTTTATAAAACTTGTCAGGAGACGACTAAGGATTGAATACTTTACGCGCACCGCTGCATAAACAGAATTCTGTATCAAAATCGGTCTCGGCTACGAGAAGTGCACATTTAAGATTGAACAATAAATGTTTGCACTGTTGGCTGTCAGTTGTCCGCGTTTTGCTATTTTCTTATCACCGGGCTAAGATTCGAACCATCAATAAGATTCGAATCAATAATCGCTGAGACCATTGTTATAACTTATAAGAATCGGTCGCGTTTACCAGCCGACCACACAGTAGCTTACTTAGTTTCCCGTGATATCCTAATTTTTAGATTTTTTCACTGATTTGTCTCTTTTATTTGTTTAACACGGTACTAAAGGGAACAAGCTATTTGAACGAAATTGGCTGGGTATTCACGAAAAAAACCTTTAACACATAAAATTAGCACACTGTACGGAGTAGTTTTAATAAAATTAATATTTATAAAATGTTACACAGGCTAAGCGTTGGTTAATTTGTCACGACTTGTTTTGAATTGGTTTGGTATACTTTTAATCGTAATAAAAAACGAGAAAAGGTAGAAGGTTCATTTAAAGCCGTACCCACATTCATATTCTTGGACAAACACACACAAACACCCATTCAGCGCGTTGATCCAGTCTTATTGAGGAAATAAATATGTTCTTTTAAGGCAAAAGGGTGTAACAATAACAGTGTCGCTGAATGCTCGCCTATTTCTACACGACCGATACATGTACCGATTTATATACAAACAAAAACAGTCTTAGCGAAGCGCCCATAATGGTTTTTAGTCTTAAAGGCTTGTAAAAATAATAAAAAGGTAAAATAAGCCTGATGTAAGAGCAATTGCTAATCGGTCGGAAACAGCACGACTCCCAAGTACATAATGGCTTCGGATATTGAACACAATATAACTGAAAGATTTTTAATAACCCGAAGTGTCGCGCTATCTCTTGGAATCTGGTGTGACCAGTTCGTTGCTTATGGAACCAGCGATCGTGAGAATAAAAGCGCTCCCAAAATATATCACCCTATCATGTCCTGCGAAAGGTCAGTCTGTTATGATCTCCCAATGGGCCCGGCAGAACATTGCTGCACAAATATTTTGATCGAATCTTCGTGAATTATGCTCGAAGTTAATTTCAGATCCTTTTTTACAGGGTCTGCACTGTGTGACCTGCCACGTAACGTTTTATCCAAGCAATCTCGCGTATTCAAGATTTATTCGAAAACGAATAAATTTAAATCTTAAATTTTAAACCGTTTTTTTGATATTTCATTTGAAAGGGTGATTTATTTTAATGTAAGTTTGACATTATATTAATAACATTACGGTGAATTTGACTTGGGGTTATCAGGCCTTATATTTAACTGAAAATACAACATACTCGGAACTACTCAATCATATTACGTTTTAATGACATAATTGTATAGCACAGCGGTTCCCAAACTTTTTTTTGTTGGCGGCGCCTTTTGGAAACTTATTAAACCTTGCGGCTCCCTCATAAAGCCAAAATTTTCAAACTCTAAGTATTGTATATTGTATATTTAGACTAGTACGTATTTTGATAACCATTCAAACTCTTCAAAACTATTTACTAAAGTGACGAACAGTCAATCAATACAAAGCAGTTATTTGACAAACCATTATTCGAAAACATTATTCGAAAGTTAGCAAATAGTGGCAGTTAACACCGAACAATGGATTTTTAACAAGTAAAACGAATACTGTATGGAGTTGCACACGAGGCTCATACGTCTCCAACCAACACATGTACTGTATTTTTTTGTGAGAAAACAATATAATAAATGAAGCAACTTCCGCATGCTTTCATGGCGCCCCTGGCAAAGTCTCGCGGCTCCCCAGGGCGCCGCGGCGCCCAGTTTGGGAACCGCTGGTATAGCACATTGTTATTTAACAAAAAATCTATAAACCTTGTTTTGTTCAATTATAATTGTTACATCTATTGCAGCGCCTACCATACAAGACGTATAGCAAAACAGCACTTACAGTTACAAAAACGTACACCTTTAACAGTACCAAATCTTCCAACTTGTAGTTCACTTCTAGTTTACTGCCAACGATTTGCGTTTTTTTAATATTTTACACAGTAGGCTTCTTTAACTAGTTAACTTCACTTCTATACATAATGGAAAGTAATATTAAAAGAATGGCTTGAGCCAAATTTACTGCAAACCATCTCACAACCAGTCCCTTCAAAAACTACAAAATAATAAAAAAGAGAGATATTGCGCAACTCGTGGTAACAATGATATCATTATGACTTACAAGTGAGGTAATGATGTAACAATTAGTATTTGCGTTCACAATGGATATCTGGTTAGTGATATGTTTACTAAGTACGTACTGTAGTATATATTCGTTTGCTGCGTATCTATTGAGGGTGATTGCTGCGTATAGTTTTTAGAAATAATCTCTTTAGATTCATCACTCCCACATTCCCCCGGCATCGTTGGCTACCTCTAAAATAATGTAAATAAATTCATAAGTCTGCCGCGGGTTAAGTAACTGCCGCTTTAAAATGCAGCAAAAGGTGCTTGGAATAACGGAAAGGTTTAATTACAATCTAAGAAAGCGAGTGGCATTTTTATCCTTGCCACCGTTTGAGAAAAATATGATCACTGCACAGTCGTTGCATTCCTTTACTTTCCATATGGGATACGAATTAATACAGAAGCCATGATAAATAGGTTAAGAATGCGCTGTGTAATATAACTACAGTGCCGAGGGCGCTTCTGGCCATGTGAAATATATTGCTATGCTGAATCATACAGAGCATGTGCTACGTCGTTTTGCAGATCATCTTTTTTTAGGAACAGTTTCTCGCCAACTGCCTTATATACCTATTCTTTAAGAAAGGGTATGCTAGTTGTACCGATTCTAGCGAGAAGAGCACATGTAATAGTGTGATTAAAAGAACATGATTTATTCCGTTTAATCCGTGTTTTGCTAGATAAGTCAAGCTATACAGATTAATAAAGCATTAACCTTTACCGGAGAAAACTTCTTTGGTATAGGGTAGGTTAGTGCGTATAAAGAGATACCCGAAACGAGTTATGTTGGTCTGTGTAAAAGGTGTTTAACTTTAATTTTTGATTCCATCAGAATCCGTAGATGGTGTCGCACAATTCTAGGTTTTCAAGTGTGAGGCGATGAGGAATTGAGGTTTCGTTATGAAAATATGCTCATTACCCGACTGCTTTTGCCGTGTGCATTTTTAGTTGGAATTTTGGAGCTTGGTGAAACAGGACGACATTCCAACAGAATTGCCGTTGGAATAGAAAATTCAAGACGAAAATTGTTGGTGCAAACGAGACAGATAAGACCACGTCTCAACCGCATTTCGGTAAATTTCCTGTAGTTTATTTGCACTGGCTACGTGGGTTTAGGTTACGTAGGTACAGCGGTTCTCTGGGGTGTAATTTCCATAAATCAATATTTCGTAAGATGACCGCCGACGCTTCTACCGATTATCAAATCCGAACATTTTTGTGTTAGGTACGCATTTTGTTAACCGCATTAGCGAAGAGTTTTAATTATTGGAAGACGTAAAACGGACAGTTAAAAAAATTAGTACAGCCACACATAAAACGCCGCCAATGACAAGAGCTGTAGCTGCGAACCGACATGACATTAGCAAGTGTTATATATAAACGCTTACATTACCCGGAAATGTCCTATATTATAATATTCAGTTGCGCTCATTGATAATCAGCAACAGAGCCTGTTTCAACACCGCGGGTTTATTTGATAAATGGATAAACATTAGGGCTGCGAAAAATTAACGGTTAACCACGGTTAACCGTTTTTATGGTTAACCGTCACGTCAAATTTTAACCGTTTAACCGTTTTTTAACAACTCTTTTTTTGAACTCTTTATCTGTTCGTTGGTTGGTAAAACGCACGCTTTAATGACATGAAATACTTGACTGACAACAGTAAAAAATGTGGGATGGCAACATACAAAATATACCACTAAGGTTTTTTCACGCATTATGGTATTTTTTACAATGTGTCTACTGTAACAACCTATATAACACACACGTTCATTCATATTTTGAAACGTTACTTTACGGCCCACATTTAATTGGGCGTAATTGCGTTTTAATAATCTTCAAATATACATAACTCCATTCACACGTTTATTGTTTCATTATTAACGTAATATAAGCAACCATTCACACGTCGATTGTTTGATTGTCAACGTAATATACGCACCATTCACACGTCGATTGTTTGATTGTCAACGTAATATAAGCAACCATTCCGACGCTGATTGTTTGATTTTTAACTCAATATTACGCATTACAATCAAAGTTATACTATGTGTCTTAAGGTGACGTTTAAAAACTATAAAGTAACGCATAAAAAAGACCCGATAATGCCGGTAATCACGCGCGTTATTTCTTTGCTGCCCTTTACGGCTGCCTGAACTTTTTTTGGCAAAAACGGTGCCGATTTGATGGTAGTTTAAAGAAAATCGGTTAACGGTTAACCGATCATTTTTACATCAGTTAACCGTTTTTTAAATTAACCGTTAATTCGCAGCCCTAATAAACATGAAACGATTTAAGTCGATTTAAGTGCCTTTTCGGACATAAATCAGCACTGGATTTAAACTCTGCTTTATCAAGGGAGTAGTGAATTGAACCATAATCAAAGTATATTGCAAGACTACCAGAATGGTAGACATGTTGAAGTTAAAGATTAGACTTTGTGATATCGGGAATTTGTTCACTTATATGTCGCGTTAGGTTGGTGGTTCGGATAAAAGTGATTTTGATTTGTAAAGTCACTTAGTAAGTTAGACTATTCATGTTTTATTTTAGTGAATGGTAAAACGTAAAACGTTGTTACATTGACCGTCATTAGATTAGCCAATTCACGGGGTTTAGGATAAGATAGGGCGTACTTGTTTATCCTGAATGGGAAAATCAGGGGGGTTAACACACAGGCAATCGTCAGATCACCTCGCGCCCGCCGTCGGGTTACCGGAGCTATTGCAGTGTGTTGTGTATGATTCACACGCTCCTTCAATTTGATAGAACCCATTTATCCGCTGGGTTCAGGCAATGTCCGTAAAGTGCCTTGCCCAAGGACACAACCGACTAGCTTGCGACCACTTTCGGATATTGCAGTTATTATTCCACTGGCTATAGGATACGTCTGCTAAATACCTTACTCAAGACTTATCAGACGAGTAATTGAAAGCTCTTTTCGATTACAGCCGTTATTTTTTTCTAAAATTTGGTAGCACAGAGTTTTAAATAAGCCTTATATCTCACACAACTTTTAATTTTAACAGATGAATCCGGAGAATTGCGATTTTTCTGTCCCCTGGACCAAGGTAAATTTACTTTATTAATAGTTTGGGCTACTAAACACAAACCCTGTGTAAATTGGAGTATTTCTTCACTTTACTTGTATGTCACCTTTTAACTCTTTCACTCCCGGCCAAATGCATTAATTTAAACATGCTGTCCCGCAGTGTTTTTTACAATTTTTGGTCATTTTCAAATTAGCACAGTTTTTCTCAAATTTATGCTATGATTTAATATTTAGTATGGTTGGAAAGATAACAAACCGCACACCTAGAATCTACCTCCAATAAATAATATATTATGTAAACTTTAGTGAACACCACTTTTTATGTAAAGAAAATTCTGCTCGACTTTGAAAATTTTGAGGTGCACTGACAAACGAAATACTCACTAATTATTGGTATGCCCAAATGATATGAAAATTGGAATGTAGATTGTCTAATAGTTTTAGTACTCAGGAAAATTTGAACTGTATTTGTATCTTCAGTAGTTTTTTTACTATTCCTAATTGAAATTTTCCTTTATTCTATCTATATTATGAAAAATTGAACCAAAACGCATTGAAGTTTTTAGTTTTGCAGAACTAAAATAGTAAAAAGTATAAATAAGAACAGTGAAGGAAGTGTAAAAGGGCATACAAAAGCAAACAAACACAAATACTATATCCAATATTCTTCAAAGCAGGGCACACCGAAGACCGAACTAGCTAGTCTCGCCGCCTTTTTCTTTATCGTGCGCTCAGCAGGCCCAGGTGCATGGATTCATGCTTTGGTGAACACGAAGCATAAACGCCTGCTGCGAAAACGTCACCAACGCTCTCCTTTTTTTCTCAACGGCACGAAATTCACAGAGAATGTAAAGAAAGACTTGCTTGACAAAAAGAGCTTCTCCGCAAGTTAACGCGACTCCTATTGGCTGAGTTAGTCACTTGTAAATTCGTGTAAAATCGATAGAAATAAGAGGTGAAGCCTTGAAAAAGAAAGGCTATCACTCCTCGCATTTTTAATATAGAATAAAATATAGGGTTTCCTTGATCGAATGAGCCATAGCTGAGGTCTCTACCATTACGCATTGCGGAGAAATCGTTTTTTAGATTTGCATACATTTATGTACAGGCGGATACCATGTTTTTCCACCAACTCGCCATATATGGCGAGTTGGGACGGAAAGAGTTAAACGGCAGACTTTAGCACATATTATGTTGCAGTATTTTAGTAACCCAGAATGTGGAAGAGAATTTAATTGTACAGGATAGTAAATGAGCATGGCAATAATGTATTTTCCTCTAGTCCGGTACAAGTAGTACATGTGCTTTGTTGTTTATATAGGGATTTTTTTATTTAATCAACTTATTCCCAGTTTAATGTGACAATGCATAATTTAATATTGTTCCTCATATAACTTATAATACTGTTAATTATATAATCGGGTTCAAGACTGTCAGTGTAAATGGCCTGAAGCGTCGATGACCTATGTGCATACTGCCCGACGCATTACTTTCTGTCCGACGTATTACATTCTGTCCGACGTATCACATTCTGTCCGACGTATTACATTCTGTCCGACTTGTCACATTCTGTCCGACATATCACATTCTGTCCGACGTATTACATTCTGTCCGACTTGTCACATTCTGTCCGACTTGTCACATTCTGTCCGACGTAGCACATTCTGTCCGACGTATTACATTCTGTCCGACGTAGCACATTCTGTCCGACGTATTACATTCTGTCCGACGTATCACATTCTGTCCGACGTATTACATTCTGTCCGACGTATCACATTCTGTCCGACGTAGCACATTCTGTCCGACGTATCACATTCTGTCCGACGTATTACATTCTGTCCGACGTGTCACATTCTGTCCGACGTATCACATTCTGTCCGACTTGTCACATTCTGTCCGACGTATCACATTCTGTCCGACGTAACACATTCTGTCTAAAAATAACAAATTCTGTTCGACGTGTCACATTCTGTCCGACGTGTCACATTCTGTCCGACGTGTCACATTCTATCCGACATGTCACATTCTGTCCGACGTATCACATTCTGTCCGACGTAACACATTCTGTCAAAAAATAACAAATTCTGTTCGACGTGTCACATTCTGTCCGACGTATCACATTCTGTCCGACGTAAACATTCTGTTTGACGTAGCACATTCTGTCCGACGTATCACATTCTGTCCGACGTGTCACATTCTATCCGACGTGTGACATTCTGTCCGACGTGTCACATTCTATCCGACGTGTCACATTCTGTCTAAAAATAACAAATTCTGTTCGACGTGTCACATTCTGTCCGACGTATCACATTCTGTCCGACGTAAACATTCTGTTTGACGTAGCACATTCTGTCCGACGTAATACATTCTGTCCGACGTTTTGCATTCTGTCCGACGTAGCACATTCTGTTCGACGTAGCACATTCTGTCCGACGTAAATCATTCTGCGCGTTACATAAACTTCTGATACATCACATAAATAATTGTCGGGTAACGGCGAGAATGTTGTATTTGATAGAGACATTGCTAATCAACATTTAACAACACACCAGAACCCATACTTGGTTGAAGTGAAGACCCAAAGCGCTTTGTCCAAGAACACAACCTTGTAGGGAACGCTCGGAGGGTGGCTCAGATCAAACAGTCGGCATTAAGAATTTCTTCCTTGTTTTGTAGATTTGGACGCTAATTATATACTAAAATCAAAATATTAGCGTGAGATTAAGTGTTATGACTGGAGTTAGGTAGGTTGGATATAGGTTATTCATGTTTATCCCCGTGAATGGGAAAACCAAGGAGTTATCACACGGGCAATCGTCAGATCACCTCGCGCCCACCGTCGGGTTACCGGAGCTATTGCAGTGTGTTGTGTGTGATTAGAGTTAGGATTGGTTCCGGTACGGCACCACGAGAATAAAAATAAAATAAGGAAAAATGGCGGCGCAACACTAAACGGAGAAAAAATGGAAGTAGCAAAAGAGGGAAACTGCTCGCTAAAATTAATGCAAAATAATTCTCTACATACCCCGAACACTACCTTCAAGCGCAGAACTAACATTAACCACAAGCCCTAATCTTCGTTTAAATGTACATTTTCCCTCTATTCCCCATTTTATTGTTTAACTGCCTTCTTTTATTTTAATTCCCCCGTAGTGTGTTAAAAATAATGGTAAAAAACTTAAGAAACTGAAAGCTCCAATAACAGCATAATAGAATATCGTTGTATTCCAGCTTGGGGGGTCTATGTTCAAACGGCTTACCTCGGCCCAACAAACAGTTTTGCATCTTCGAATCTCGTCTCTCGTCCTTCGAGATTTTCTTCTGCGTTGTTCGATGGGAATCCCCGAAGGCGATAACCAAAATATGCGACATTATATTAAACACATCGGGGACTACTACACACGCTTGGATTCGGTTTGTCAAGATTTACTGTATATAGAAAGTTTTTATTACTTATTTAAATGTGATACATAGGATAATGGGAAAACCAAGGGGGTTAACACACGCCAATTGTCAGATCACCTCGCATCCACCATCAGGTCACCGGAGCTATTGCAGTGTGTTGTGTATAGTTCACACGTTCCTTCAATTTGGTAGAACCCATTAATCCGCTGGGTTCAGGCAATGTCCGTTAAGTGCCCTGCCCAAGGACACAACTGACTAGAAAACTAAAAAGAGGAAATGTGGGAAGGCGGGACAGAGGGAAACTGCTCACTAAAATGAAGATTATGATATTAGAGTTAGTTGTAGATAAAATCAATTTCCATAGGTTTGGTGAGCAGTTTCCTTCCTTCCCTCCTTCCCACTTTCCCTCCCTTGCCCCCCATTTATCCATTTTGGTCCAAGCAACGTTTGTTATTGATCTGTTTAAAAGGTCGAAAACCATTGTCCAGCTGCTGGTTTTGAACCCAGAACCTTTTGATTTCCTACAAATTAATAGCACTTATAGAATACACTAAACCACCAGTGGTTTTCAATCTGTTTGACCTCGTGGCGTACCCAAGACCAATTACGAACAAACAGGGCCTACGTTGCATGGTCAAAACAATATGCTAAATACTTAAAATGTTACAATGGAAAAGAACGAACCCAGACACTAATAATTTAGTAGTTTATGATCTATGCACCATTTGTCGTTTATGATCTATGCACCAATTTACGAAATGCAAGTGTGGCACACCTAGCTAACCCTTGCGGCGCACTATTTGAGAAACACTACACTAAACTATTCTTCGTCTACATTTTTAGATCCACCCGAACCCAACAAGCCGCCGTCGCGTCCATACCGACGCTTTAACGCGAACTTCCAAGCGACTTCCTTCTCGTTGTATTGTCTACGTTCAGGAATACATTCTAGCTGTGTTACGTCACTATTCCGAACGGCCAAGAATCACGAGGTCACCAAGCCGCAGAAGAAAACTGACAGGCTGGACGCTATATTTAAAATACATTTTACGCTGTTCTCGAGACCTATAGCTTTCCAAATATTAAATAAATGCACCCATAATAGCAAAAATTGCTGGAATTCTTTTTCCTACCAGTTCCTTTATGTTTTCACGTTTGAAACATTTCTGTGATGTTATTATAGTTTTGTGATGGTTTCACTTAATCGTACCACATCATATGTTTTATTTATTCCATTTATTCTTTTACTCGATATCGTTTTAACCGAAGAAAATTATATAATCAACGCAATTTTCAGAGTAAATTGTTTAACTAATTATTCATCAGGCAAATTATGACAATTACAAAAACAGGAATTCACCCATTTTTTCCATTGGGATTGTAACACTTGTAGGCAATCTCTCATCGATATTTATAAAATGCTTGTATTGATGTAAGCAGCATAAAAATACAACTAACTTAAAACATAATGCAACGGTAATATAAAATAAAATGGGCGTAAAGTCTAACGATTTTTGGCGGGAAATATAACGATAAATGCGGCAGGTGATTATTGTCAAACAGTTGGTTACAAGGCATTGTAACAGAAAACATTGTAACCGAATTTCAGAAGATAAACCTCCAATTTGCAGCAAAGACCTGTTTACTCACTTTCCCGCCATTTATGCGCAGTTTTTTCTCAATCGTGACACTATATAACCATGCGCGCACGACCTTTCTGCGCCATTTTGACTAAACGAAATAGAAATTCTTGTATTATCCCAGACGTGGTTTATACAGGAATAAGTATACTTCTTTGAGCGGATATGACGAGTGATAGTATTTTGATCATCGTGGGACCCCTTCAAAATCAAAGGGGTCACGTATTCTTTATCTTTTTATTACTTGCTCTGCGTATCCCCCAGGTATGCCCAGTCGTCAGCTATTTGACTAGAAGGAATTATTCAATCAGGGTAAAACTTCAAGTAATGCTTTGTTTTATTTTGAGCCTTTCGAAACCCAGTATATGGGCTTATCACTTGGACTGTTTTTGTAGAGGTAGGTATATATAACTGGACAAAACCAAAAAAAAGTTATATATTCCTACCTCTTATATATACCTTACTTTTGTAGAGGTATAGGTATATATAAGAGGTAGGTATATATAACTGGACAGAACCAAAAAACATCAATGCTAAGTTTGGATGGTTAACTCGTAGACCGATTCGTTTATGCTTGCAGAAACAATCATGTATCTATATGATATATACAGTGAGTAATTTTGAATAAATGATCAGGGACCGTAACGCTTTTGCTTAAAAAAATCAGCGTACGATAAAACTTTTTTAATAAAAAGTTTAACGTGGTTAAAATATTTATGTTTTGTTTGAAGTGGTAAGCTACCCTTTAATCTTTGCCATCGCTTTAACTAAAATATATAGTTGGAAACTCCATGCACGTGTATTCCCTAGGCCGCTATAGCTAAGGAGGCTGATAAGGTCAACCTGTATAAATAGATCGGGTAAACAATGCACAACTTTGTGGTTAACCACGGATTGCGTGAGAAGTTGACGTACCAATACGCTTAGAATTGCTATAAATGGTACATATCGTGATAACACGAGAAAATAAACATCGCTGACCTTTCCCGCCATTAAATTCGTGTGAAACACGTCGATTAAAATATATTTGAGATAAAAATCGCACTTTTGGTTGTTAGGTTACTTTTTCGCTTCTTCTATGCATTAAAGAAGAATGGCATAACTATTTTAAGACGAGGAGACAGGATAAAACGGAAAACTACAGTAGCTATAACACGTGAATGAATAGACACGTTATAAAAAAAGAAAAAAATGTCGTGGCCGTTCAGCCTTACATTACTTATTAAAACGAAATTGCACCAGAAAACTTGAAATCAAAATAAATACAATTAAAACATTGACCACTATATTGTGAAATAAACGATAATGTTGTAGTTGGGTGGTGATTTTTATTCCATAAATGCCAAGTGAATAAAAAAAGTTAATAATAAAATGGCGGGAAAGAGGAAGGTAACAATGCTGTACATCTAGTACGGTCGTGTGGCCGAATTGTTAACGCGGACCGATACATATACCGACTTTTACACAAAAACGGTCCATGTGCCTAGCCCATCATTAGTTCGAAACTTGGCTCGGTAAAAAAATCATGCACATCTAAGTTTAATGGAATATTGTTCTTATGGCGGGATGATAAAATGTTAGTGCTGTTGCCTGGCCTTGATTTTGGGTTGCCATTTTTAATAGAACAATCTACAACGTGTGCCGAAAAGTGTGTTTGTTATAATTCGACATTCACGTGGATACGGCCAGTTGAAGTCGGAATGTAAAACATGTGGGATTTCGTTGCAAACTTGTGATGCAACCTTTGTCATTTTGGCAAAGTTTCTGCCCCCGGCCATATTGATTTTTTATATAAAATATAAAAACTGTATTTTTATGTCGTGATCTTCATTACACTGCTGTATGCCATATTGGGAACGTAAAATTACCATGGAAATTGCGCAAATTATTTTAAAACGTTTTCACTACTATATGCGCTTTTATACAGAGTTATAGACATATTTCAGTGGCTTAAAATAAGTTTTTTTTAATTTGTTTACATAGTTTTGCGTGATGACCTTTAGAAAAGTAAAAGAGAATTTCGCATTAAGAGAGACGCTTTCTGTTATCGATCGTATCACTTTGCCAGAAAGGTCTATCATTTGCCCGATCTTAAGGGGACGTAAACCTCATACGTCAAATAGCTTAATATTTTGAAAGGTCAGTATTCGGAATGACTCGGATAAATTTGGATCCCCGAAGCTAGTATGCAAGGTGTTGAAGGGAAAATGACAAGGACATGGGTTTTTAGCTGATAAGCATATAGAGGATAGGATATTCATGTTTATCTCCGTGAATGGAAAAACCAAGGAGGTTAACACACGGGCAATCGTCAGATCACCTCGCGTCCACCGTCGGGTTACCAGAGCTATTGCAGTGTGTTGTTGTGTATGCACGTTCTTTCATGTTAGTAGAACTTATTAATCCACTGGGTTCAAGCAATGTCCGTTAAGTGCCTTGCCCAATGACACAACCGACCAGCTAGCGACCGGCTTCGTATCTGCAACCTTTCGATTGAAAGGCGACCCACTTAACCACCAGACTAACCGGCCATAGATAAGAACGGACGAGCCAACGGCAGTCCTGATGCTATTTTAAGCTAGCCAATCAACTCAAACTCTTTACAAAATCCAGAGATTTGGTTTTAATTGAACGAAAAATAGGGATTGATTGCACAGTTGAAAAGATGGCTTAAAAGCGAATAAATAACCGCCGGGGCCCCGTGTACCGCTGCTAGAGGTCGGTTTCCAGATAAGGTTTCGGGTTTGATCGGTCGTTTATACGGCGAGTTTGGGCGACGAGCGATCTTCTTTTGTGCGGGGACGGCTTCGTTTTGGACGGAGATGACGTCACATTGGACGGTGGTGACGTAACGCTCGGTGGGGATGACATCACTCGTGAAGCTGGGAAGTGTCGGGCGTTGTTGTTGTGGTTTGAATTATAATCGACAAGTGCGCGCGATCGAGGCCGGTTGCGGGTGATTCGGGAGTTGTTGTTGTTTGTATTAGGGGAGTTGTCTTGGTTGGTTTGCTCTCCGACGCCATCTGACGGCTGTGTGATAATGGTCGGGCGGCGCTTCTCCGACATGCGTCGTATGGTGCCGATCTCGGCTACGAGTGAGGGCTGCTGGTGTAGCCAGTCGTGAATGATGTCGCTTGTGAGTTTGGGAAGGGTAAGCAGCTCGTTGAAGTAAGCGAGCTCCTGTTCTTTCGCCTGTGGGACAGTTGAGAGGTTAAACAACTTTATCGTATAAAGTAGGATAGGATAGGGATAGGATATTCACGTTTATCCCCGTGAACGGGAAAACCAAGGTGGTTAACACACGGCCAAACGTCAGATCACCTTGCGTCCACTGTCGGGTTACCCGGAGCTATTGCACTGTGTTGTATATTATGATAGACACGTTCCTTTAATTTAGTAGAACCCATTATTCCCACTGGGTTCAGGTAATGTCTGTTAAGTGCCTTGTCCAAGGACACAACCGACTAGCTAGCGACCAGTTCAGAATCTGCAACCTTTCGGTTGAAAGGCGTCGCAATAAACCGCCAGAGTAACTGTTAACTTAATACAAGCACGTAGTAAGTATACACAGGGCAAATTAAAGGAGGAAAAGCGGAAAGGCAAGAAACTATTCACTAAAATAAAGATTGGGGCGTTAAGGTTATTATTACGGTTTAAGATTAGTGTTTAAGGCAGCGTTAGATTAGTTTCTATAGTTTTAGTGAGCAGTTCCCTCTTTCCTTCTTTTAGTGTCGTACGGAATAACCTAATGACCAAAATTCTATTCCGGTTTGCCTGAGGTGAAAAAAACATGAAAATACGATTTACCTTCAGTTCTCTTTTGAGCGCTCGAACGCGAAGCATTCGTTCGTTTTTCTTCGGGTCGCGCGACAGTACGGTCATCTTTCGGCGTAGCGTCACGCGTCTATTGACGCCGTGAATGTCGACCTCGGAGTCTTGAATCGACTTCACCAAACCATCGATCGAATTTTTTTCGAGCTCGCGGCTCAGGGCGGCGGCCGATTCTTTAGCGGACGGTTTCGGACTTCGGTTCCCTGCAAATGCATTGTAATGGTTGGGAGGGTTGAAGGCACCCAAAGCGCGGATTTTTAGATAAATAATCCGCCGACGGAGTAAAACATGGATTACCTTACAATAGTGGGCATACGCATTTTATATATATCGGGGATACACACACATGTGATATATATTAGGGGAATACGACACAGATGTGATTTACACACTTTCATTGATCTAATCCAGTGAAAGCGGTACGAACAAAACTACGAGCGGGATTGTGTTATCAAGAACCTGGCAAACCGGACACTACTAAAACTTAAAAATGCGAAACTACAGAAATTTGTGGCAATTCGTCACCTTATCCAACAATAAGTTATTTTATTTATGCATTATCGTAATTTTCCATTTGTCCGGGATAAGTTTCGAACCCATGATGGGCTCGTCACTAAAACCGCATTTTATATCCAAATTGGTATATGTATCGGTCGCGTTACCCATTTGGTAAAATGACTGTTTACGTTTTACTTTACACGCTATATTGGGCAACTACACGGTAATTTAAATGATGATGAAATATAAATGGCGAAGTAGTTGGCGCTCAAGATAATAAATACCTGACGCTGGGGCGCCATCTGGCGAGATTGACATCTTCGGGCGACCGGCTGCGTCACGACGGGATATGGAGATTGAGTTGGATTTCCGGTGAGGCTCCTGTTAGTACAATGTACATTAGATCGGACTTTAAGGCAAAATATAGCTGTGGTAATAGGTCTGGGTATGAGTGTTATGGGCCAGAACACGAATCGTAGGGGTTAAGTATTTATGGAACTCGAATATGTGTAAGGGTGTCCGGGGAACATTAACGCTACATCCAACCAGGGCGGTAAAGTTTAACGGGTAATTATTGTCAAGAGTTGGCTACGAGGCCATTATGAAAAATCAACGCATTGTAACCTAATTATCCTCATTTCCATGGGATTTACCCCAAAAATCGTTTGCTTATGCACCCCCAGTGATAGTGTCAGAGGCATGATAATACATTTAAACTGAATTTAAAAGCAGGAAAACGAATCTCTCCACCCATTATACGGGGATGGTGGGTTGAATCGCTATCAAAGGATGAACTTACAGCGTATAGAGCGCCGAGAGTAGGTGAAGAGGAAGCTTGGTCGGACGGTAAACTTGACAGCGATTTCATGCGCGTTTCTAGGAATCTGTTGAAAAGGTATTTTCTAATATTTATTCGTACACAAGGGGTGGGCAACTTCTCTAGTCAGCGGCCAAATGTGGGAAAATGAAGTCCTTGGTGGGCCGGATTATTACATGAATAGTATTCAATATCTTAATTACAGGGGATGGTTAGATACAGTCTGCGGGCCGGTTGCCGGTTAAAATCCCTTTACTGGTCGTATGTTGCCCATGCCCGTTCTACACAGAAAAAAACATTTAACAAAATATGTTGTTTTTCGGTCACAAGGCATAGTAGATAAAGATATATATAGTTTTTCCTTCAAAGTTAAAATAAACGCCTGAATCACACGCAAAATACTGCAATAGCTCTGGTAACCCGACGATGGGCGCGAGGTGATCTGACGATTGCCTGTGTATTAACCCCCTTGGTTTTCCCATCAGGGGATAAACATGAATATCCCTTCCCGTCCGAATTGTGTTTGAATTTACCAACGTTTGCTTAGCCTGGTATAGGCTAATAAAAGGGCGGTTAATAAAACGTAATGTCCATTTTTACCAAGAGATATCTTTTTAACTTTATTTCTCGGCATTTAAACAAGTGCCAAATTGACGTAAAATAAAATAATTCGAATCATATGCATATAGTCATTGAATGTCATTGAATAGCGCATTATTAATGAAATATTCAAAGACGACTTTATTCAGATACGAGTTACCATAAATAGGCCGATGCAGCATGTAAACAACCCAACGGGTAAATAAGACAGCAAGCTATTCCTTATTTGGATCTAAGTTTCGAACCCATGATGGGCTCGTCACAAGGACCGTTTTTTTTTAATAAGACTCGGTATATGTATCGGTCGCGTTAACCATTCGGCCACACGACCGTATCGGCCCGCTATCCTAAGCTGGTACTTATCTCACCTGCTTGGCTGCCCTTCAGCGGATTTCGGTCGATGGGAGACGGTAGCGAACGCGGAAGAGGCGGATTTCCGCTTTGCTTTCTCTTTTCTACGTTTGCTGGTGAATAGGGACGCGAATCCGCCGGTTTTCTCTTCGTGGCTCGAACCGCTGTCCTCGGCTCCGTCAATCTTGATAGAGGGCGATAGAGAGGAGCGCTGTTTGACAGTCTCTGCCTGTGGTGGACGTTGGAAGTTAATAGGCGGGAACGTCCAGCCGGTTGGTCTAGCGGTTAAGTGCGTCGCCTTTTAATCGAAAGGTTGCAGGTGCGAAACTGCTCTCTAGCTAGTCGGTTGTGTCCTTGGGCAAGGCACTTAACGGACATTGCCTGAACCCACCGGATTAATGGATTCTACCAAATTAAAGGAACGTGTCTATCATATACAACACACTGCAATAACTCCGGTAACCCGACGGTGGGCGCGAGGTGATCTGACGATTGCCCGTGTGATAACCCCATTGGTTTTCCCATTCACTGGTATAAACATGGATATCCCATCCACACAAATACCTGTCTGGCAGCGATTTCTTTCATCCGCAAGGTGTCGTCCGAGCCGCTGCTGACGAGCGAATCGAGACTCTTCGAGAGCGTTTGACTCAACTTCCGGTGCTCCTCGCCTCTATGACGTCGCTGGCCTGACGTCACACTCGGCTTGATCCGGGAGGGCGAGGGCGGAAGTGACGTCAGAGGCACCGCGGTCGAAAGCGAGTTGCTCGACGCCGAGACTTTTAAAGGCGGCTGATCGGCTCGGTTCTTGACCGACTCGGATTTGCTGCGAGTTCGGATGTTTTCCCGCTCCAGTGGTGTGTCGGACGAGCCGTCGCACGGTGTCGCTGCAGAGTCGACCGCACCGGGACACGACCCGGTGCTGTTGCGCGAACCGCTGTTGTCGCTCAGATCGTCGTTTTCACTCTCGCTGAAGTAGTCCTCGTCTGCGCGCAATCGGTTGTTAGATTGTTTTAACAGGGCTCAATTTAAAACGCATGATGCACTCGTCCACGTTTTTCTATATGAATCGTCTATTCGGCGACACAACCGTGTTGACCATTCGGGCAGCAAACAATGTGGGCATATTATGGTTCCAAACGGCTGAATTAAATAGCTCCAATAATATCCCTCTAAACCCGAAGTCATCTTACGATCGCCGGCTCATGACGCCCCTTTGTGGCCATTACCGAGTTGATAACCGAGATAATCCTGCACTTTTGTTATCGAGTCAAGTTTTCAATCCATATAAGATAGGATATTCATGTTTATACTCGTGAATGGAAAACCAAGGGGGTTAACACACGGGCAATCGTCAGATCACCTCGCGCCCACCGTCGGGTTACCGGAGATATTGCAGTGTGTTGTATATGATTCACACGTTTTTTCAATTTGGTAGAACCCATTAATCCGCTGGGTTCAGGCAATGTCCGTAAAGTGCCTTGCCCAAGGACACAACAGACTAGCAAGCGATCAGTTTCGAACCTGCATCCCTATCCTAACACATTAGCGGTAACACTAATTTTAGCACACGACTTAAGAGGCATTGTTGCTGGTTTAACTTTTAAAAAGAAGTTATCTGTATGAACATCAAACACCCTTCTAAAAGTAACCTTGTAAGCGAAGTATTTATACATTATGCTTGTGTCTAAATTTTGTTTGTGTATGTACCATTTCATATCAAAGGTTTTGATTCTTTTAACCAAATAAATTAAGGGCCGGTCACTAAAACTGTTTCGGATAGAATTTAGTTACGTAACGGTTATGTTAACAATTCGGCCACACGACCGTACTTTCGTTTTTTTACCCGGCTATGGTTTGAATCCAACATGCTTGTCTCGAAGACCGTTGTATATGTAGTTAGTTTATATCGGTCGCGTTAACCAATCGACCACACGACCGTACTTTCGGTCGACGAACGGAAAGCAATAGGGAGCATTCAGAAGACCATTTTGTTTATATAGTTAGTACATGTATCGGTCGCGTTAACAATTAGGCCACAGGACCTTTATTTACCAGACTAAGGTCTAAACCAGGGATGTCCAACCTGCGGCCCACCTGAAAGATTTTTGTGCGGCCCGCTAGTCATTTTCACTGTGCGGCCCGCTAGTCATTTTCACAAGTAGTATTTTGAACTTTGAATCTTAGCCTAATTAAAATGTTTCAGTCAGCTTTTAGGGGCGTAATAGCAGGCTATAAGTATGGGAGCAACAGAAATGTAGGGTTATTCATTAATGTTTTTTAATTGTTTCTTTATGTACCAATATTTCTTGAAATTTAGTAGCTTTTGCGGCCCATTGAATTATTTCAAGTGACAATGCGGCCCACTACAATAAAAGGTTGGACATCCCTGGTTTAAACCAATAATGGGCTATCGTACTTTCGGCAACCACACTATTATACTTCGGAAAGCACACAGGATGCAATGACAGTATAACTCCCACACGTGTTATTACAATGCAATGACGTCATACCCCGTGCAATACGTTTTAGCCGGTTAGATATAATGGTCTGAAACTGCTGCCAATGCGAAACTTTAATGCATTTTAATACAAGCGCGGCACAAGCTAATTTCTTATAGGCGTTGTAAGAACGGTCTTGTAGTTATCACGACCATATAAAGGGCAACGCTAAAGGAAGGGAAACTGTTCACCAAAACTATGGAATTTTAACCCTGTCCTAAACACTAATCTTGAACCCAGAACTAACCCTTACTCCAACCCCATGTTTAAAACTAACTCTAACACCATTATATTCATTTTAGTGTGCAGTTTCCCTCCTTCCCTTCTTCCCGCTTTCCCTACTTTTAGTTTTCGCCCCATATAAAGCATACAATTAAAAAACGATCTATTTACGGGTTCGAAAAATGGTAAAAAGTGTTTAGATCGGTAAGTTGGATAAAAAATAAAGAATTTCTGTTCACAGTAATCAAACAATATCTCTGGTACACCTTAGGACATTGTTTTTAAAACAATAAACTAACGTTAACTAAAAATATGGCCACTGTTTTGAGATTTAAACTGTTTTAAGCGATTTTATACAAAAATATGGCCACTGTTTTAAGCGAAATCAGACTTAGTAATTAGCCCTTAGGATGGAGAAACTTGGACGGGTAAAAAATCTCCTTATAATAATAAACTGTGGGTGTAAAGATGTATTCAATGTGTTAAAAGCACGTATATATATCTTGAAGCATGCGATTAAAAACATATCTATTAAATGTCCATACGGGTCCGGAAAATGGTCAAAAGTGTTTTGATCGGCTAGTTGGATACAAACTAAATTTCTGTCCACACGTATCTTACCTTTCGAGGGCGTGGAATCATGCGATCCACCGTCGTACTTATACTCTATAGCAGCGAGGCCCATTTTGTTCATCCAGCGAGACATGTCCATCTGTCGTTCAGCGGCGAAGTAGAAAGTTTTCCGCTTCGGGTGAGCGATCGTGAACGCAAATTTTCTCTTGCACCCCGTCGCTGGCGCCACCTAGGGAACGGGGGTTTGGGTTTTTATGTTTAATCATCGGGGTGGGGATATGTGTAAAAGTGTAATTTCTCCGTTCTGCTGTAATTAGAGATACTTAGACGGGTAATAAAAGGTGATCTTCTTGGCGAATAATATAACTGTGGTTGTAAAGATGTATTAAATGTGTTATATGTAACAGTGTAATTCTTCCGATGTGCATGTGATTATTAGCATGTGCCTCTGGCTTTCTTTTAAGCGTGAATTGATTAGTGTTATCACGTCTTGCGCCTTTGTATCGTACGTGGTGTGTTAACGATATAGACTTTTTGGGGCGGTTGTAATTGGAACGTACTAGTAAGCGGTCGTATCCTGCTGTGTTGTTACTGGGTTTACAAATACAAAGTTGGAGCAACAGGTCTTATACGCGAACCTTAGAAGTGTTACATATGCAGGGGGTGTTATACAGGGATCATACGCATCTCTGTTAAGGTCGGATGAAGGGTTGTGAGGTGGAGTGGTTAATCCGGGCATGGGCAACATACGGCCCGTGAAGGGATTTTGACCGGCCGCACATGGACTGTATCGTAATTATAACCTATGTAATTAAGATATTGAATACTATTCATGTAATAATCCGGCCCACCCAAGAACTTTATTTTCCCACATCTGACCCACCGACTAGAGAAGTTGCCCAACCCTGGGTTAAGGCGACCGATTTATATAGCTAAGCTGCATAAACATGGTCTAATAAACGAGCATTCGAAACTTGACCGGGTTAAAAACGTCAGATCTAGAAGTTTGATATCCCATTAAGAAATAGAATATCCTAACTTAATATCGATAATACGGTATTGTATTGTACCAAGCAAATCCCTAAAGAAATATAACTTCGTAACCTTTGTCGTGATTATATTCGTTTGTCATTTTTAAAAACTGGGGCAAAATGAATAAACTAAACTAAACGTATTAATGATATTACGGTAATGTATTGTACCAAGCAAACCTGTATTCTGGGGCAAAAATGAATTAACTAAACTAAACGTATTAATGATATTACGGTAATGTATTGTACCAAGCAAACCTGTATTCTGGGGCAAAAATGAATTAACTAAACTAAACATATTAATGATATTACGGTAATGTATTGTAGCAAACTACTAGTTGGAGAACGCACCTGATATCCTGGTAGGCTAATGTAGCTTTCCGCTCTACGGTCGTCGTCTACGTCGTTGCTGCGGTAACTGTGTATGCCGCCATCTTTGATCACAACCCAGCGTTTGGACCACTTACTCGATAAAGTGTTGTTGGATGCAGGGCTGGTGTTTTTCCGCCACAGCCAGCCCTCGCAGTCGCCCTTACCGAGGTCTCGACACGAAACTCGACGCTGAGACTTCATTTCTGAAAAGCATGGCCATCGGTTGACGGGATTAGTTAAATTTAGTTTATCTACTGTCCGGCCGGTTAGTCTGGCGGTTTAGTGCGAAGCCTTTCAACCGAAAGGTTGCAGGTTTTGCAAAAATCAAATTAATGGGTTCTACCAAATTAAAGGAACATGTGAATCATACACAACACACTGCAATAGCTCCGTAACCCGACGGTGGGCGCAAGGTGATCTGACGATTGTCCGTGTGTTAACCCCCTCGGTTTTTCCATTCACGGGGATAAACATGAATATCCTATATCTTATCCTATTGCCCCAGTATTAAAAAATTGCAAAATTGTCAAATCTTGGCACAGGAACATAAAAAGACGGCAAAACAAAAAGTATTAAATATAGCGGGAAAAAACATATTAAATAAAGCGGGAGCGGCCGTCAAATGAAAAAAAACAATAATATGCAAACAAAAATTAGAAGAGTGGACAAAGAAAACCTAAAATGAAATAAAACACGGGTGTTTTATTTTTACACGGGTGGCTCGACAGATTACTTCGCAAACACATATGTTTTTTTTTATCACACGGGAGGCGTACCTCTGATTACCTCGCGTCCAGCGTTTTCAGAGCTATTACTGTGTTATATACGAGAGACATGTTACTTCGCTTTTAGTCGAAATTATACATTTACTGGATACACAAGATGTCTGATAAGTGACTTTTCTAAAGACACACGTCCAGCCAGAGGTTAGTTTCGATCATGAAACCTTCAGACTTTAAGGTGAAGCACTTACCCACTACGCTATTCGGTACAAACGATACCTCCGGCAACCTGACCGTTCAAGCTAATCTTACGGTTTTTGTGTTATAACGCAGGAAAAACTAAAACGAGTGAAAGAGGGAAGGAGGAAAATTGCACGCTAAATGAAGATTATGACATTAGAGTCAGTTTTAAACATGGGGTTGGAGTTAGGGTTAGTTCTGGGGTTAAGATCAGTGTTTAGGGCAGGGTTTAAATTAGTTTAAATAGCTTTGATGTGCACTGTGCAGTTATCATCTTTCCCTTCTTCCCGCTTTCCCTCCTTTAAGTGATGCTCTATAACGCACGTGGATATACAGGATAGCCCAATTCTGACCCGTCCATTTTTTCACTTTACGTGACAATCGCGACGAAATTGCCCAACAAGAAAACATGAGATAAAAGAGAGCAATAACTACCTGCAGTAAGCGGGGACAAATTTGCTCGTATTCTCTCCGGAGTTGTCTAGGAGTAAAAGCATTGTTAGGATGGATCGCTCATTGTTCGCGAAACACTAAAAAAGGGAAAGAGGGAAGGAGGGAAACTTCACTAAAATTACGGAAACTAATTTAAACTCTTCCCTAAACACTAATTTCAACCCCATATCTAACCCTAACTCCAACCCCATGTTTAAAACTCCAATGTAATCTTCATTTTAAAGTGCAGTTTTCCTCCTTCCCACTTTCTCTCCTTTTAGTGTTGCCCCTGCTCAGAAAAGCTATGGAACTAATTTTGTCCCAAAATCTAACCTCAAACCCAACCCAACCCCCCGACCTATACCTTAATAGCCCAATCTTAATATTAGGGGACAGTTTTCATCCCTCCTACCCACGTTCAGTCCCACATATTACAAGTCAACATTATTAAATAACATTCTATAAGCCGCAGCTATAATATGTAAATGCAAATAAGAAAATATATATGCAAACTAAGCAATCTTATGCCGCAAGGATTTTCTTTTAAGTGTCATCTTTTATTTGTTTATTGTTTTTTCGTAGAATTAAATTGAATATTTGATTCTTTTGCCAAGCGAAAATCAAAATTTATTTTAGGACAAATGTATTTTGTCACAATTTAGCTGACAATGTGTGTGAAAAAAGCACTTGTGGTAAATAGTTCAAATAAAAGGGATAATATTAAGTATAAATACAAAATGCTTACCTTGCGTAGACGTACCGGCACGCCAGCGATAACTTTTACTTCGTAGCTGCAAAGTTGTTCAGTATTGTCACAGGGTCGTTATAGTAAACATGAACTCAATAACAGTGTTAATTACCATAGATACCAAATACCAACACCAACTAACGGCTACTGGGTAAACTTAACAAACGCCCTTCTAACGAAAGAATTATGACGTATTGCTTGTAAATGTAATTTTTAGGCAAATAATCGAGTCACTTTTATTAAAAAGCGAGCTTTTTGAGATTAACAATACAGTATTGCCTTATTAAGTGCTACCCAGTCAGTTACTACTAATACTAACACGATATCTACATAAAACCTATGATTTTAAGACGCCTCGAAAAGAACTTATTTTCTTTTTAAGCAATTATACGAAAATGATATAATAAAGTAAAAATATATTGTAGGTTACTGAATTCTCTCTAAAATGTATATTACTAACTATGTCGCATTCTATTTACTATGTCATAATTTAGTACAGACGGCCTTCGCTTTTCAGTAGTTCCGTTTTTTAAGTTAATATTTCTCCAGTTTATTATAGGGAAAATTGAAAAGCGTCATAGCTTTCTTTAACAAAGCCATTGTTACGTCGAATGGTCGTCACGTTTCAATACCAGCATACAGACAGTAAGTAACATAAACGTATCTGTTTACAGAATACCAACCCCGTTACAGACGACTTACAGAAGAGATACTTCATGTATATTAATAATTATATTCACATAATCATTGTACGCAAATTTTTATTTGCAAATTAAGTATAGAATCATGCAAAACAAATCAGACTTAACTGGGATTAACTGAATAAATGTTTTAGTATCAAAAAATCAAGACTAAACTCTGCTTAGGTTGTAAAAGAAACTTATAATTTAATACCGGTATTGCAGTATATACAAACATTATAACTAGTCGAAATAATACCGCAATTACAACTGGTGTTATGCAATAAACGTTTTGTTACATCAAGATTTTTGGAATAAAAATGAGCTGTTTCTTTCAATTTAACCCTATTCCTGGCCCTAACATTAAATCTGATGGGGAATTCTAACTCCAACCCAAGAAGACATTCTTTCTAATTTTGTTACATTACAGCACTTTTTTAGTTTTAGTTTTTTTTGTTAACAGTTTGAGTTGATGTACATTGTAATGCCTAACAGCTGTCTGTATGACGTAATAATTGGCGTGCGCCCGTAGTCCATAACATGTTATCTTCGTGGTTTTACTCATTCCATTGTTTTACGTTATTTCGATAATAAATTATCGATTCTTCAAGCTAGGAATTCGGAAATTAACAAGTCCATAGGGTTTACATGTATTGACAGCAAATGTCGATATAGAGGCTTTAGTTGCTACTTAAAAACACTGTCCTGTCATTTTAACAAGCATAACCAAAACAATGTGTCCAGTTAGGTCAAAACGCCTGTTGTTTATAAGTAAGGTTATTGTAATCCTGGCTTGCTGTGGGAGTACCAATAACTAGACGGCTCTTAACCTTTGAATAACCGGTATTCTAAATCAACCTTGTACCTGCTACTTACTACAGAACTAAACGGCATATAGCCTACTCGGAAAGGTTCCCCAAGACAGCAATATACTGTATCAAATAACTTACAAACGATAAGATGACCTGAAACATACCGGTAGGCGTATTACTTTCTGCCCCAGTTATAAACGCAACTATTCGTGAAGAGAGTACACTCGTTAATCATTTACGAAAAATTTCCCACCAATTTTTGAACTCACTTTCGTATAAGATAGTGCGAAAACTAGTTATCAATGGGCTGCGAAACATTATCGCATGTAACTGAATAATATACTGTATAAGTGTCTTCAACAAAAGGTGCTGGTTATACTGCACGCATGTACCACCGAATCGTACTAACCCAGACAACCCTGCCTTAGCAAATATACCTCGAACCAGCCAACCGTAACGGTACGCAAAGGGACAATCGCAGTCAGCTTACTTAAAAAATGAATGGTAGGTTGAACTGATTAAGGCGATTGATTGCACGATTTGAGTAATTCAGTTTAAAATGTGGTCACGGGCCCTATTAGTACAGGATTCGAAGTCATGAGCAGTAAGAAAGAAGTTATTTTTCTATAATATGCTAAGCAGAAGCACCTTTTGTTTGTAATCACTTAAAATACATTAGATTATACATTTTCTATCGGTTACTTAATTTCTCCCTGAATTTGAATGTTAATTTTTTATTTAGTTTTGCTGGACTGTTCTGATTTTAGATGGTATGTTAAATGTTAGTCGGTTGCGCTAACCGTTTAGCGACACAGGCTACTCAACACACATTTACACACAGATTGGTTGGGCATGTCGTGTAAAGGTTGATAGTTTGTATATGGAGGAATCAACACATTCAAGCTAAATGAAAACAAAACAAACCACTTCGCCTTTTAATCAAAGCGTATCTTCCAGTTAAATACAAAGGCATTATGTGAGTAATTTACCGTCTCACGTGCAATAGTGCGACTGAATATCTGTTTATGTTTATAGACACGGCACCAACGTATTAATATACAGAGTAATTGAAAGACACTGTGGCATTCTTTGTCCATACTTCCATTATTACCAAACAGTGAATATAAAGCGATCTATATTTTCGTTCGGCAGCAGGCTACGTAATTAGGAACAAAGTCGTAAATGACACATTGGAAATTCGAAACTGATCTCTAGCTAGTCGGTCGTATCCTTGGTCAATCCACTAACTGGCATCATTTGTTCAATTGGATTAAAGGGTGGTATTAAAACTTAACGTCTCAATCATATAGCCTAAATAGCCCTGATAATCATACGACAGGCGCGAGGTAATCTGACGGTTGCCCGTGTTGAAATTCCCCATTACGTTTTCCCATTCACGGTGATATAACTCCAAAATAACAATCCTCAATAAAAGGCTAGCTAATAATTACCAGCAAATTTGATACAATACACATAGAGAAATACGATAGCATACATTATTCCAACACAGAATTAATAGTTCGGCCGCTTTAAAAACCTGACTTGGTATTACCGTACTGAATACTGTATTTTCATGTGCGACCTGACACAAGATAACTGTACACGTTCCAAACTATATTTGTAACTTGTGTTGTTTTGCTGTCGTTATCTGCTTTCTTTTTATCCTTGCTTTTTTCCTTATTACTATAACTAAGGATCAAAAATAAACTAAAGCACTGTGCCTACCAGTTCAACTTAATCGAGTTCTCACACCGTCTTACCTCTCGAGTACTTTATTTTCCAGGTATAATTCAAACAAACGGGTAATCCTATATTACCAACAGCGTACACTCATTGTGAGAGTGCTGTGTAATAAACCAGTGCCCCGGGCTCTATTATCTATACTCGTTCTACCGCATAAGCGGTGCGTGGTCACCGTAAACAGGGAAACGGAAAATGATCAGAATATTTAAATGAGCCGCAATGGTAATGCGTGGATAATACTTGTATATTGCTCTGGTAATTTAAAACACCACAGATTACTATTTTTGGTTCGGATTGTCAGTTCTCCTTAATACCAGTAATGGGGGGAAAACTAAAAGGAAGGTGGGAAGGGGTTTAAATTAGTTTTTGTAATTTTAGTAAGCAGTTTTCCTCCTTCCCTCCTTTTAGTGTTGCCCCGCAACGGTAAGGCGTAGATTATATTTGTATAACAATGTGACAATTCAAAACACATGAGAGATTACTAGTTTTGGTTGGTATTTCTATTTCTCGTTAATACCTGTCATACAAAATACATCCAAAACTAAATATTGGTTCGGTCAAGTAGATCATTCGGTAAAAGTGTGGGCGTTGTTCAGGCAGTAAGCCAGGGAAGTATTCGATTCTAGTAAAATTAAAGGAACGTTTCAAGCATATACAACACACTGCAATAGCTCCGGTGCGCGTGAGGTCACCTGATAAGGGGGGAACTAAAAGGAGGGAAAGCGGGAAGGAGGGTAACTGCACACTAAAATAAAGATTATGACATTAAAGTTAGTTTTAAACATAAGGTTGGGGTTACGGTTAGTTCTGGGGTTGAGATTAGTGTTTGGGGCAGAGTTAGGATTTGTTTTCAGAGTTTTAGTGAGCAGTTTCCCTCCTTCCCTCCTTTTAGTGTTGCCCTCAGACATGGAGGTAAAACAAAAACATCATATATATTTATCTAAAAAGATGAAAGGTTAAACGGTGGTGTTGTGCCCATTTTTCATATTCCCTAGTTCACATGTCCAGAGTATAAACATATCTATTGACACGCATCAGCTACATAGACGCAAATGTTTCCCCTAACTAGTAATTCCCTACGAATCGAACATTATTACTACAACAAACCACTAAACTGTGCTTCACAGTGCATTTCATTGTTATATAAGCATTTCCTTTGATAAACTATATATGGAAGCGAGAGTATTATTCCTAGTCACCGTTGTGGTTTTAATTAAAGGATGGCGATATGCTATCGCAGTCTGTTGACCTTTTACGCACTTGGGTGCAATAGGCCATCTATAACCACTGCAAATATATAAGTGCATTCGCCAGTCGTTTCTCAAACTTTTGAAGTATAATATAATGTCAGTTTTTATTTTACGATTTCGGTAAATTTGCAAATTACCTAACTGACACTTTTGATATATTAAATATTAGTGCAGGATTGGATTCGCGTAGTAAAAGGTAGAAATAAATTAATTAAAAAAAAACGGATAAAAATAAAATATGTTTTCCTTCGTTTTCGAAAAAACATTGCTTTGCTAATATTTTGTTACGTCACTCACCTGTCTTTAGCTTGAAGAATTTCTTTCGATTGTACTGGCGGTGTAAGACTGTCTTTAATAAAGTCGTTATCTTTTGAACCTATGGAAATGCAGGATTGTAAGTGCGCGGTAATTCCTGTTGAATTGGTTTCAAGTTACGACGCGAGCGAACGTCTGGCCGGTTAGCTCAGTTGGTTAGAGCGTCGTGCTAATAACGCGAATGTCGCGGGTTCGATCCCCGTACTGGCCACACTCCTTGCCTCGATAGCTCAGTTGGGAGAGCGTTAGACTGAAGATCTAAAGGTCCCTGGTTCAATCCCCGGGTCGGGGCAAACTTTTTATTTTAACATAAACGTTTTAATTACGAATTTTCGAAATTATGTTTTCCCAGTTAGACCCATTTTTGCCTAATATTCGGACAAAACTACACTTTTTCGACACGCATAAGCCGCGTTAAGAATAATAAATTAAATGATAAAATTCTACAACCAATTTCGGATAAAAATATATAATTTTAATACAAAAATCGCCGAAAATAACGATTGAATCACAAATGGCGCTAAGATGCTGCATCTAATGAAACGAACCATCAATTGCGGCAAGGTAAGATATTCTTGACATTTGTGGTGAATTCTTCGTTGGTGACGAGCGCCGTTGTACGTCGGCCGTGGCGTTGCTGATGCTCTATATTAGCATGGGTGTGATGACGGTTAGTGAAGGTTTAGATGGGTTGTTGGGGTTGTATGATGTACTTACTACTGTCGGGAGTTCTTTAGTGGCTGTTTCGTCCCTTTGCGTTTCCAATTCTAGAGAATCCAGTTAAAATATTTTAAGGTCGGATAGCTCAATTGGTTACGACAGTTGGCGGTTTGCAAGCAGCCGAAAGGTTGCGGCATAGAAACCAGCCAATTGCTAAACCCAGTGGATGGATTGGACTGAAACTAAACGACCACCTCAATCATACAGCACACTGCAATAGCTTGGGTAACCCGACGGTGGGTGCGAGGTGATCTAGGATAGGATATTCATTTTTATCTCCTTGGATGGGAAAACCAAGGGGGTTAACACACGAGCGAAT
>CH003399.1:66778-90879 GCA_000149265.1 Ciona savignyi
TAGTCACGTGTAAATTCGTGTAAAATCGATAGAAATAAGAGGCGAAGCCTCTGAAAAAGAAAGGCTATCACTCCTCGCATTTTTAATATTTCTCCACGAAAATTACAGAGAATAAAATATAGGGTTTCCTTGATCGAATGAGCCATAGCTGAGGTCTCTACCATTACGCATTGCGGAGAAATCGTTTTTTAGATTTGTATCCATTTATGGACAGACGGGATACCATGTTTTCCCACCAACTCGCCATATATGGCGAGTTGGGAGGGAAAGAGTTAAACTGTAAATAGTAAGCACTTAAAGACAAAAATATGAAACCTTAAAAATTTGTACCAACCCTTCTAATGGTGTTAAGTTTAAAACTATAGGAATGCAGAAAAGTTACAAATAACTAACCCCATAATTGTAATGTGGGTTACAAAGGATTTTTAAATTTTTATCTTTGCATTTAATTTCTATATTTTTGTTACTTTATATTTCTATCTTTTAGTACTAATCGTAATTTCTTTGATTTTCCCTTTTCGTACTAGTTTAATTCCGCTTATAATAGCTTCTTTATATTTAGCGTGTATTGATAAGAAGCAATTTATCTTTACCAAGACACCAATTAAGTCATGCATGGCCAACATACAGCCTGCGGGCTGTGGGTCGGCCCTATTTTTTTACCGGTTCACAAACTGTATCTAACCATACCCTGTAATTAAGATATTGAATAATATTCATGTAATAATCCGGCCCACCAAGAACTTTATTTTCCCACATCTAGCCAGCCGACTAAAGAAGTTTCCCACCCCTAAACTAAGTGAATACTAAAATAGCAGAGTTATGTAATTTAATGAACATAGACCTACAGTCTTTTGCCCGGTTTCTCGCATAAATGTACCCTATGACCTCATTAGTATAATAAGGGACAGACTGCGTAATGATTTTCCGTTAAACAATTGTTCGAATTGTATTCACACTAATAAAGCCTGAATATTGATTATTGGTTATGTCAAGATCTATAAAATTGTAGGTTCTAAAATTAAGATTTTCTGCATGACAGACCTTAATAAAGTGAACACAGGCAGTCTTAGGGAGATTAAATTTGAATTTGTAATCCTACAAAATCAAACTTTCGATTGGCTTTTGTAACAGTTGCCTTAATTTTAATTCAACCAATCTAAATACAAATCAAATGAAATATTCTTAAACCTTTTAAGGCCTTTACAATTATATTGTTTGGCTTAATGTAAGGTATAACCGGAACATCACTTTTCCCTGTTATGCCGTATGTATTCATGACTTGTTTTAACTACCTGTACTGTAGTTTTGACGTTTTTTTCTTTCTCCTTTTTAAAAATATACTTATTCATATTGAGGTTTTTAAGAATGTCAATAAAAAGACATAAACATTTGAAATAAACTATTACGCCCAATGTTGTTTATTAGGTTTTGGTACTGTAAATTTTTTAAAAAATAATAAAATTTGAGATAACATGTGAAAAAACAACTAAGTCAAACTCCTTGATTAGATCTTAGGATAGAATATTCATATTTATCCCCGTGAATGGGAAAACTTGGGGGGTTAACACACGGGCAATCAACAGATCACCTCGCGCCCATCGTCGGGTTACCGGAGCTATTTTGGTGTGTTGTATATGATAGACATTTGGCTAGAATATTCATATTTATCCCCGTGAATGGGAAAACTTGGGGGGTTAACACACGGGCAATCGTCAGATCACCTCGCGCCCACCGTTGGGTTACCGGAGCTATTGCAGTGTGTTGTATATGATAGACACGTTGTTTAATATAGTAGAACCCATTAATCCGCTGGGTTCAGGCAAACACTGGATTCTTACTTGGGAATGTATGGTTCCGGTGGGGGTGGGGGAATCGCCAGGATATTCAGGGGGCTCGTTGGGACTTCGGGGGGGCAGGGGGATTTACGGGAAACAACCTGGCTCCCTAAAAACGAGGAAAAGTAATTGTTTTGTTGATAAAAAAGTAATAATGACAAAAAGTAATATTTGTTGATAAAAAATTTATGTTGTTGTGTGGTGTAGTTGTTGAAAAAGTTATGTTGACGGTTTTGTTGATAAAAAAGTAATGTTAACAGCTATGTTGATAAAAAAGTAATGTTGACAGTTTTGTAAATAACTGTATAAGCCACAGACTTACTTAAAGAGGACGGTTTAGAATGGTTTGCAGATGAATTGTCGTTGGTGGAATACGCAGATGAAGAAGACGTTCTTCTGCGGGACTTTAGCGAGTCATAACTCGGCGATTTTCTATGATTTCTGTGGGCAAGTATGGAATTACAATTTGTTGACATTGGCTGTTGTTTTTAATTTGTTGACAGGTCGTTGTTTTACTAGTTGACAGGGCGTTGTTGTTTTTAATTGACGGTCGTTATTGTATTAGTTGATGGTATTATTGTTATTAATTAGTTGACAGATCGTTGTTGGTTGTTATTAGTTGACAGGGCGTTGTTGTTATTAGTTGAGAGGGCGTTATTGTTATTAGTTGACAGTGTGTTATTTGTATTAGTTGACAGGGCGTTGTTGTTATTAGTTGACAGGGCGTTGGTTGTATTCGTTAACAGGGCGTTGTTGTTTTTAATTAACGGTCGTTATTGTTATTAATTAGTTGACAGGGCGTTGTTGTTATTAATTGACGGTCGTTATTGTTATTAATTAATTGACAGGGCGTTATTGTTACTTACCTATGCTCCTGGAGCATTCTCATCACTTGCGTCGAAGTTTGCCCGTTCTCGCTATTCTGGAGTTGTGGTGGGTTGTATGGGGTGTGTGGGGTGTGCGGGGTGTGTGGGGTGTGTGGGGTGTGCAGGGTGTGTGGGGTGTGTGAGGTGTGTGTGCCATTTGGAGCAGTGGAAGAGCACTGGCTGCTGTGTCTGGTTTGTAATTGGCTGGCCGATTGACTTCTTCTCTGTGATTGGTTCATTTGAATTCGAGATCTTGGCGGGATCTTTTTAATTGGAGCGGCTGCTCTCCATTCTCTTGACCTGTTTAAAGAAAATTTAAAATAATTTTCATTGAAAAGTTAATTTTTACCAACAATCATAGTATTTTCATTTTTTTAATATTTTCATTTTTTAAATGATTTTAATTTTTTTTAATATTTAAAAATTTTTTCATAGTATTTAATTTTTTTAAATCTTTGATTTGTTAATATAAATAAATACTTAAATAAGTGAGTGAAAAAAATATTTTAATACTATAACAAAATGCTTTACTTCTTTAATATACACTTAAGTATATTAAAACATTCAGAAATGTTTAGAAAGGCCAAGATTCCCAGTTAAATCATGTTAAACATTTTATTAAAAAAAACAAGTTTGTAGAAGTTCGAAACCTTTCTGCTTGACGGGAAAACTAAAAGAAGGGAAAGCGGGAAGGAGGGAAACTGTACTCTTAAATATATATTAAGACATTACAGTTTGTTTTAAACATGGGGTTGGAGTTAGGGTTAGGTTTGGGGTTGAGATTAGTGTTTAGGGAAGGGTTAGAATTAATTTCCATAGTTTTTGTGAGCAGTTTCCCTCCTTCCCTCTTTCCAACCTTTTTATGTTGCCCCTGCCCCCTTTTTAAGTTTATCAAGACATCAACAGAAATAGTATTCATTTTCATTCATCACCAGTTTTTTATCATTCACTTTAGTATTGTCCCTACTTAACATCACTTGCACCTCTACCTGTCATGGTTTTCATGGCGATGAGTCAGCAGATTGGAAGATGATGATGTCATCATTTGAGGGCGTTTCTTGATCAGAAGTACGACCTCGTGTGGTCGCTCCTTCAGCACAGCTACGAGCATGGAAAGCGTCCAACCGATCTGAAAATAAATTGTTTGTGCAAAGCAGCAAATAAGGGGAGGGAGATTTGCCAACAAAATTATGAAATCGGCAGTTTTATTAATATTGTTCCATGGGCAACGTTAAAGGGAGGGAAAGTGGGAAGGAGGGAAGGAGGGAAACTGCACAATAAAACTTTGAAAACTAATTCTAACCCTGCTCTAAACACTAATTTCAACGCCAGAAATAATCCCAACACCATGTTTAAATTAAAAGTAACTCTAAGGCCAGTTTTCTTTGTATATTTTTGCTGTTGTTTTCCTTCATTGAAATACCTTCGTACTAGGGATGCACAATATAGGATAGTTAGGTATTCTAGAATATTCTAGAATAATATATTTCGAATCTAGAATTTCGAATCCTATTCTAGAATGTTTTACCATGTATTTAAATTTGCTATGCTGTGCATATATTTTCTCATTTATAGTGAATTAGCCATATGCTTTTAAACTGTGATGAGAGCAATTTACGTAGTCCAACAATATTTTACCATTACATATTTTTAATCATATGTAACATCGCTAAACACTATCTGCCATGAGGGAGGATAATAGTCTAGTAGGTTGTTGTTGAAATGAATGGCTGAAAAAAACTCTCCCTAACACCAGACAATTTTTATTTCACCAGTTTGGTATCAAGACTAGCTATTAATGCCCTTGCACAATTAAACATTAATTTACTATTTAACACAGTTATACCTCGGTAAAAGTATAATAAATTAATCACTGCCAAATCACCTAACTAAATAACACATAGGATATCATTGAATTGAATACATAGGATATCATTCATTATGTTTATTGAAAACATAGTAGTTTAAGTGAAATATATATTGTAAATACTAACGTGTTTAGTCTGTAAATAACTCTTCCGCCTTTGGAATAATTGCGTCATATTTAAAGGTGCGATAAAACCATGTGATTACAGCCTGGCGAACGTGACCTACTTTGTTTGTGCGTGCGTTCGTTTTAAGCGCGTCTGTCCACGATGCACGTGTACGGGACAACTGATAAGATAATGTTGTTGTGCTTTGATGCAAGTTGTATTTCCGAGCTACCGCTTAAGAAAATGTTCGGACGCTTTTGCACGATAGATGCACTTTCGGTATGGAGAAACGCATTACGGGTATTATGTACGAATGAAGAAGCCATTTTACAATTTTGAGAAAACGTATTTACTTCAATGACGATTCACCAAAAGTTTCTTATCATAGTTATCCACTGTCGCACGCTTGCTGAAACGATACGCTGACGTCTGCATAATCGGCATCACGCGTGTTGTTGCGCGTTGGATCGCAGCCAATATTTTACGTTTTTGATTTCGAATCCTAACTATTCTTATTAAATTGCTTGTAAAGATTCGAATCCCTAGAGATTCGAATCTCAAAGATTCGAAATTCTATATTGTGCATCCCTACTTCGTACTAACACAATGTAAACCATGCAAGCATATCATGGGAATATTAGGCTCTGTATTGTTCATACTAACGGACCAGCTGAAATTCACATCTTATTTTGCACTAATGATAACACTATTTAGTAATTTAAAAATTTCCCGAAGAAAAATCGTAAAATTTTATTCACACATTTCATAATTTGGTTCTTAGTTTTACCATTCTAGTCCTAATTGTTTATTACATTGGATTATATTTGAATTGATGTTCCTAATAAGGTGTTCATAATAATACAAATCAAAATCAACTTTTATTGCCAAATATCGGAAATAGTGACTTACCACTTACCAAAATCAACTTAAACAAAAACAGTGATGACCCACCAAAATCAACTTACACAAAAACAGTGTTGACCCACCAAAATCAACTTAAACAAAAACAGTGATGACCCACCAAAATCAAACTTACACAAAAAGCAGTGATGACCCACCAAAAACCAACTTAAACAAAAACAGTGATGACCCACCAAAATCAACTTAAACAAAAACAATTTATTGCCAAATGATTGAAATAGCAACTTACCACAGGTGTCCCGTTAACGGCGATCACTTCATCTCCAGAGTTGAGACGTCTGGCTTGTGAAGCCACGGAGCCAGGCCGCGTGCCGGTGACAACATGGTGGCCTTCGAAGGTGGCTTTGATGTACAACCCCAAACCCTCCTGGGGGTTGGCGTCGCGTAAGGTCACATATTCCAGCGACACCGGTTGTATCGTGAGGGAATCATTCGAATGAATGATGCTGGATAAATTGGGTTAAAAGCAAGAGACTCAAACTTTTAAAAAAATTAAAAAAAGGAAAACGAAATAAAATTAATGTGTTCATTTTGGATTCAAGAACCCATACTGTAAGTGGTGTTGCCTTGTAAAGATTTTTTGGTGGCAAGTATCTCAATTTGTTCCAAAAATTACATTTTAGATTCGAGCAAATCCTATATTACAGTTTTGTCATTAGAATAAACGAAAAAAAAAAAAATTTCTAATGTATGACGCCGGATTAATTGGCATTGGTGGAAAAGCAAGGTACTGTAAAGTAGTGTCACCAAAAATTATGGGGCCAAGTACAGTATAATGTTACCAAAGTAACCAAGTTCATTTTAGACTGACACCCTAGAGCAGGGGTGCTCACACTTTTTCAGCATGCGAGCTACTTTTAAAATGACCGAGTCAAAATGATCTACCCACTACAAAAATGCAAAGGCGAAAGAGCGGCGCTTTCGGCAAGTTTTGCTGTACTTAGAGCCGTTGTTTGATTTGATTGGTCACCCGAACGGCAACATTCAGTTGTCATCTGAATGGCTGCCCTGTATATCAATCAAGTGACGGCATTGAAGCTAGAATGATAATTTTTTAATGTCACGCCGCGATCGACCAGTACCACCTTCGCGATCAACCGGTAGATCGCGATCGACTTAATGAGCACCCCTGCTTTAGAGTAATCAGACTAAAGAAAAAATTTGGTGTAATACTGACTTTCGAAAAAGGCATTTCCCAAAAATGCAATAATAGCAGTCTTGTGTGCATCTAACCTTATTAATTCGACCGGTTAGTCTGGTGGTTTGTGTGATGCCTTTCAACCGAAAGGCTGCAGGTTCGAAACTGGTCGCTTACTAGTCATTTGCGACCTTGGGCAAGGCACTTAACAGACATTGCGTGAAACTATCGGATTAATGGGTTCTACTAAATTAAAAAAACGTGTGAATCATACACAATACACTGCAATAGCTCCAGTAACCCGATGGTGGGCGCGAGGTGATCTGACGATTGTTATGTCATAACCCCATGGTTTTCCCATTCACGGGGATAAACATGAACATCCTATCTTAAATATGCAAAGGAACAGGACAAAATCATAAAGTGACCAACCTGTCTGAAGCATTTTCCATCTCCGCACAAATACCAAGCACTGCATCCTCTATCACACACGCGAATACGCTCTGCAATACAATTTACCAGTATAGGTATCACAAAACCAATATTGGTATCAGGGTTCGAATTAAGAGATCGCGAACCAGTTTTTTCTAAAGTTCGCGAATCACAATATTTAACAAAATCGAGAAAATATAATGCGGTACTGATTTCGCGCACTTTTAATAATAAATCATCAACACGTTAATATAACATCGTTTAACTTCAACATAACATTTAACAATGACATTATTATTACATTTATTTATCTTGAACCATTAGTTCGAATCTTGGTATATATTAAGCAGCAGACTGGTGGTCTTGGGCACTTAGGTCTATTTTTAGTGTACAACATATTGCAACTACTTTAAACGTACCAGTACCGATCACAGATATACTACTATCGACATATTTTACCCGATAGGCGATATATAATAAATAGAAAAAAAAAATTTTAGAAAGAAAAGGTTTTAAATTTCGGAGCGCTGAGGGATTTCTCTCAGTATTAAACACATTTACCAGCCTTCCTGCTCTAGGACTTTGATTCGCGCTAGATTAAATACTTACATGCTGCATTGTGGAGCTGAGTTCATAACACAATCGAACCAACGTGTCTCTTAACGTCCTGAATTCCTGTTTGTACGTGAACGGGACCCTGGCAATACAAAACATTTTTATGTTTAATGCCAGTAATACAATGGTAACATGACTCGGTAATTGAATAAGGTGAAAATGCTAATAAAACATACTATGTGTCCTGGAAACTTATTCTGTTCACATGAAATTTTTGCACTAATATGAGCGACAATATATTATTAGCCATTACAAAGTAGTTTAAAAACACGGCCTCCTGCTGCACAGGGTGATATATGATATTTAATGCCGGTAATACAATAGTAACATGGCTTGAGTAGTAAATAAGGTAAAAATGCCAATAAAACGTACTATGTGTGTTGAAAACTTCAACATTCGCACACATTTATACCCTACCCCATGTATGATAAACTGAAGATTGGAAACGCTGTCATTTAAGATGAAAATATGATATAGGAAACATTTTGTCAAATATTACACCAAGACTAAAACGATTCCCTACACTTCGGTTTTTAAGTCAAAATAACAGTGCAAAGACTATAAAAGATCCTTAACACATTTAACTTTCAACAGTCTAATGTTTATAACTATTAAGTAGATAAAGTAAAACTATAAACAGCATGCATTTTTATTTATGTGAATTAAGTATGTGACTGAAATTGAGACACAGATTTAATTTGTCTGACACAATTACGACCTGGTCGATCGTTTGCTTAAAACCCTGGTAAACAAAGCCTTTTCTTTTACTTAGTTTGCCAGCGGTTCAAAATATAGATTTTTACAGTACAACGTACAGATGGGCACAAGGTTTTGACTTCAGAGAAATATAAAATTTAAACCAGTATATTATTTGCCATAAACGCAATTTTAGACATTTATACAATTTTTGTGATTTAAGAAACTCTATCACAAAAAACTAATTAACATACCAGCATAAATATATATATATATATATAGGCTATTATATAAATACTACTGTTGGTCAAAAAAAAGGTATAAAGTTGAACATAATTTATAAAATACTAAAACTACTGTTTTATTATAACGTAAGACGTAACTTTAACAAGATATAGATATTCTTTTCACGCGATAACAGCAAAAAAACAACAAAATTCCATTTAAGATTGGGGAATCAGCACAAACCTATCAAGCCAGAGAACCAGTTGCTTCCCCTCATCGAGCACATTGGATGCGAGGTGAAGTAGTTGGATGGTGGGTCCTCTATGGAGTGATACCCCACCGTCGTATTCGTAATCCTCCGCTTCTCTTCTGCGAGTGGCGATCATGGAACGTAGACTACGGCAGCGGCAGTTCAAGCAGAGTGCTCGTGATTGGAGCGTTTCACTTTCGACTCCATCATCCTATTTTAAACATGATTGTGTGGGTTATTTGTGTTAAGTCTGGGCTCTTGTTTGCAATTAACATGCGAGTTTATCTTGGAAAGCAATTTTATTCCTTAGATAGATAAGCGGTGTAGAATCCTAGTTTGTGTCTGTTCAATGGAAAATAAGTGAGTTAATAACTAAACAATGGCGAAATAAACCCTGCAAGTGAACAACGGCGTTACTGAAAAGAGCAAAGGATAATGCATACTAGGCATTTTAAACATGATTTTGTGGGTTATTTGAACTTATAAACTTTGTCTATGCACTCTATCCTATGTTAACTATGTTAAGTTAAAAAGAAATATCTTATTCAAAACATTTTTGTAAAATATATTTTTACCAATTTCTGTAAAAGTGATTTTTTTTAAATATATTTTTACCAATTTCAGTAAAAGTAATTTTTTTTAAATATATTTTACCAATTTCTGCAGCAGTGATACAGCATCGAGAATTAATTCTTGGTGCCCAGTTAGATGGATTTGCAGCTTATGTAGGTCATCGGTGTTGAGAGCCAAAAGCTGGGAACCTACTACCTCTGCTTCACGTAGGTGGGAGGTGTATTTCTGTAAGCAATCATCCAAACCTGTTTGAAAACAATGTTAATGCAGTTTATATGTGTTTGGGGACAATACACTTGAACTAAACAAATCCAAATGAATTAGTTTTGCATAAAACCCAAATTAACATATTTTACTATGGGTTCCCTTTAAATCTGAAAGAAAAATATTTTTAGTTTGCGTCGTTTTTTTAAAGTCAATTTAAAAATTTTCCCTTAAAAGTTGGCGTCGTTAAAAAATTTTCCTAAAATTTTAAAACTTTCCTCTTAAAGTTCCCTTAAAATTTTTAGTTGGCGTCGTTAAGTAAATTTAGCTTTAAAAAGCACTCAAAGATGGTGTGGTGTCCTAACAACCCGCTGTGTCATCCTAAAGTTCCCCGACGCGGGGCAGGGGGGATTAACATGGATTTCCTGTCCCGGCCCCGTAATCCCGCAACCACATTTACATAATGTACCAATAGTCAATGGTGAAGCCAGGTTTTTAATGCATTTAATCTGTATTGTTAGTTAATTGTTGTACAAAGCTGTATGGACCAAGATATATAAAATTAAAGCTTATTCCCACTATTCAATCAGCATGTTACTTTAACCGTCTTCCGACGCCAAAAGTGTGAAATATCGGTACCGTTTTTGTTTTTTTAGAAAATACTCTATTTTATTCTGTAATTTGTATATTATTAGTGTAGTCTTCACAGATAAACTCTAAACAAAATTAAAACGACTGACATGTGTAATAAAGGAAAGTGATAAAATATAGACAGTCTTGAGATCAAACAAAAGTTTCATTAGTGTCTTAATGGCCTTGATCCAAGAATAAGCTTTTAATCAATAACACAATAATGGTGACAATATAAGCGCCAGACTAACAATAATCAATACAATAGTAATTAAAAGGTTTATCTTCAAAAAATGTCGTTACAACTATTGGATTTGGATTTGCAGTTTTTAAAGACAAAAAGAATTGGTTGAACACGTGCTAATGGATATTCTGCTATTCTATAATTAAACCTTTTTGCTTGATTAAAATTAATTAAAAGTAATGTCATTTATGGAACAGGGATTTTCTTTTAAATCAAGTTAGAAGAAAATGGACAGAATCATGCAATATTAATCTTATTCTCTCCCAGGAGTGCGTCCTGGAAGTGACCTTGATGGAAGGACTGATGAAAATAAATAATGCATGTCGCAAGATGGTAATTGTCGATGTTTTACATTAGGAATTACAGCCGGAGAGCAAGCTGGTTGAAAACTGAATAAAAACTCTGCGGCATAAATGACAAACTGCAAAACGACAATCGTTAGAACATGTCTAAAAACCAATCAATTAACAAGTTTCGGTATAATTAGAAGTGGCCTCTAAAGTCTAAACCCACATAAAAATAAATAAAAAAAATAAAAGTATAAAAAATTACAAAACTCATTCACTTGGATGTGATGATTTGAAATGTGAGAAAAGAATTAGCGCGAATCCAAGATTTTTTTTCGGGTTACAATATTGTTGTGTAATAAATAATTAATAAATATAAATTAATCCAAAGTTCCATAAAAATCTATTAAAAAGCTAGAGAAAAATAACTTAATTATTTTCAAATTGATGACACTTTTCCGCTTAGTATCTTATCCGTGCTACTTTAACAAATGCTAAATTACTTTTTAAAAATAAAATTATTTACAGAAACTAAGTGAACATCTCAAACTAGGAAAAAAACAACTTTTTAAAACAGATACATCATGTTACATCGTCAATTAAACTCTCAAAACACAAAAACTATTGTTTTCTTAAGACAGATATGATCTATCATTATAAATATGTCAAAGCCTAATGATATGGAATGAAGAGATGCATAAAACTCCAGTGCTTGGATTTAAAGGCAAACCATTTCCATTCATAAATTTTTCACTTCCCAATTAAATCTTTAACTATTAGTTAAAAAGAAGTCACGCGCAATAATGATGTCATGATAAAATATGTTTAAATTACACACATAAAGATAAAAGAATATAGGAATCAAATGATTGACATTGTAATGTAAAACTCAAACAAAATTAAAATAAGTTTTTTTATACTTAAAATGAAAAGATCGCCTAGAGGATAATTGTTATAAAGAATGCAATTTAAGGTATAATTACAGACTCAATGAAAATAGGCACGTTACCTTTAAACCAATTCAAAACTTGATTGTTGTCCCATTGAGAGATGTTGATTATTTCCATTCTTTCAGACACGCCGGCATAATAAGCAACCTGGTCCGTTTCTTTCTCTCAATATTTAAGCAAATGCCACAGATAAGTGTTTTTTTAAGAGCAACGATTCCAGATGGCCTTTTATAGAAGAAACAGAATTTTAATGGCTGATAGGGTGGGTTATTAAGATAGACCGATAGCGATTGTAGACATAAATAAAAAGTCTATGAATTATGAAACAGGGCCAAGGGGTATGACGATTAAGAATAGCAATAAACATTAAATTTATTTTTTTTTTTTGTTTATTTCACCGAAGAATAAATCAAACAGTTGTATGATACTTCTAGCAAAAAAGAAAAGGCCATAGTAGTATTTTTCTTAATACATACATGGACATTTCGGGAATTGTTTATCAAAAAATGAAATAAGTAATTTCAAAAATAAATAAAAAAAATTACTCTTGCTCCTTGGTTTTTTTCAACATTTTGCCTTATATCTCTTAAAAGTTAAAAATATGGTTATTAATTTATTTAATTCTGACTATAAAAAATTAGTTTATATTATATTTAAAATACATGGCAGTAATGAGAAATTTTACTGGCAGTGCATTACCATGAAAACCATGTGCATGACTTTAAAAAACAATAATAGTGATGTAATTATAATTCTGTTATAAAAATTAACAAATTAAATCATGCATGACTGGACTACTAACAAATTTCAAACAAAAACAACACTAAAACAGACTAGTTTAGTTGAAATACAGTTATTACTTTGTACTTAAATAAAAATGTCAATATACCATTTCGAACATGATTCTCAATAAAGGGGAAATTAAAACATAATTTTTCATACAGGAAGCAATTAAACTGCGATTGCTTGTAACAACGAATTGGCTGTTCATTTAGGGGCAACACTAAAAGGAGGGAAAGCGGGAAGGAGGGAAATTGCACAATAAAATTACGGAAACTAATTTAAACCCTGCCCTGAACACTAATCTCAACCTCAGAACTAACCCTAACTCCAACCCCACGTTTAAAACTGACTCTAATGTTATAATCCTTATTTTAGTGTGCAGTTTCCCTCCTTTGGCATCTTGCAAAAAACAAATAAAAAAAAGAAAACAGTAATAGAACATGTAATAGCAAGTTTGCACAGAGTTTTTCTGGCACACAATCAGTGAAGTAGCTCATTATGTGAGAAAAATATTTTTTTTAGTTTAGTTCAATTTTAGTTTCCACAATGAAAACACGAAGCAGGACCTTTGATAAAATTTGGAAAACGGAAAAAACGACAAAACGACAATCGTTAGAACACGTCTAAAAACCAATCAATTATCAAATGTCGGTGTAATTAGACACAGTCGCTAAACCCACATAAAAAAATAAAAATGAAAAAATAAAAGCATAAAAAATTACACTGAGCCTCTTATAATCCAAATTCTTCTTGTTTTTGCCTATAATTAAAATAGGCTAAGTATTCCTTACCATTTCCTATAATTTGAATTACTCTGTTATTAGTTATATTTTACATTATACAATATTCATATTTATTATGGCATCTAGCTGTCTACATATTATTGGCTTTTAGGCAATACATATTATTGGTGGCATGCATATGTTTTTATAAAATTACAAAATTTTGTTATTTTAAAGAAAAAAGGACGGTTTACAATTCAAAGTTATTATTTCCTTGCTTACCACTTTTGGCCTCTTGCATTTACGAGTCAAAAGTCGACCATACTTCTAGTGTACAAATAGGATAGGATAGGATATTCATGTTTATCCCTGTGAATAGGAAAACCAAGGGGGTTAACACATGTTCCTTCAATTTGTTAGAACCCATTAATCCGCTGGGTTCAGGCAATGTCCGTTAAGTGCCTTGTCCAAGGACACAACCGGCTAGCTAGCGACCAGTTTCGAACCTTTAACCTTTCGATTGAAAGGCGTCGCACTAAACCAAAAGACTAACCAGTCGGAAATACACTCACAATTAAAATATTCTGTATATCAGAACCAATTAAATAATCAATCATATTTATTTGTAAATGGACTAAAAAATCAGAAACTATGTAGTTTTCAGGCATGTGCCATCAAAAATTAATTGCAAATGAAATAAGAGGTGTCATCTAAAGTATATCATGTACAGGAACTATAAGTCTATAAGTTTACCAATGTTTAAAACACAAAATAAAAACGTATCGGTTAAACACTTTTAATACTTAGCAGTGATCATGCAACCAATAAAAGGTAAGAAGAACACCATATTCATTATAATAGAATAACAAGTAAGTTTGAGTAAACCAGGGAAAAAACGAGTACCGGTAGTTAAAATACGTTAATAAAATATTTAGGATAACTAAATCATATAGGTACATGCTAAACGCGTACATAAAACTATGCAAGTTTTATTAAAAATAGAAAAAAAAAACAGCAACAACTAAATCAAAATAACACGGAAAACACAAATAGAATATTACTACGACTAAGCATATAATTTGTTTTTAACTACACATGCATACTGAAAGGTACTTCACGTAGTCTACACTACAAAATAGTATTATTTATTAAATGTAAGAGAAACATCATAAAACATATAAAACAGATTCTTGTTTGAAAATAAATACTAACAGTTCGAAAAATACCAAAGTTGAAACCAGTCATACTAACCCAGACAGTTCGTTCATTCACGAGAAAGGAATGACAGACAAGGCGTGAATCTTATTGTGTCGAGTAATTCTAAACTTTAAAATTGTTTTAAAGCAAAAGCGTTTGTCCTCATAATATACCAGTAAATGAATAATTATAGTTTAAACAATCAAAGTTATTTTTATTTATTATTTATTTATTAATACTGGTCCCCAATGATTAATCATTAATATATAAGTAAAGATATCTATTCTGGACTTGCTCATATCCACTTTAGGTTTGCATGTGAAATGAATTTTATTTTTAAAGTAAAGTAAAACAGTAAACGTGAAGTTAGTGTAAAAAAACGGTAATTTTATTGCTGTAGCTTGTGAAATTATTATTGTTTCTGTTTTTCTTAATATGTAATTTGCGTATTTATTCCAAAAAGACACTTCGGCCTATCTGCTTAGGTATTTTTACACTGATCTGGTACAAGCATAATCAGTTTATTCTTCTCATTTTAGCAAACTGCTATATATGTTTTTACTTTTAGGACATTTTTAAATCCTGCCTTTTTCTGAGATTATAAAACATAAATATGTCTCTGGTTTGCTCAAGTAAGTATTATTATCTTAATTTTTGAACGGTGTATTCTTGGTCATAGTTCATTTCTGAAAATATTTCCCGCCAACGTTACTTCATTTATATTTTGTCCAGCAAAGCATGTATTTGATCTAGTGACATATCAATTGTCGGTTTATATTAATGCTAGTATGTGTATAGCTCGTAAAAACTAAAAATGGGGAAGTTGTTCAATAAAATGATGATTACGGCATTAAGGTTAGTTTTAAACATGAGGTTGGAGTTAGGCTTACAAATTAAAGGAACATGTAAATCATACACAACACACTGCAATAGCTCCGGTAACTCGACGATGAGTGCAAGGTGATCTGACGATTGCCCGTGTGTTAACCCCCTTGGTTTTTCCATTCACGGGGATAAACATGAATAACCTATTCTGTATAACTTATTAAAGGTTCTGTTGATTTTGGTCGTTGTTACGTCTTCGCGCTTAATCCCATTACATGAATGACCCTATCCCAAATTGAATACCTGTAAAGCATCATTTCCTTGCATATTTTAGTTTCCGGGGAAGTACCTGAAGTGGCCTGCATATCTCCTGTCTCCGGCTGTGTGTTCGAGAAGCGATTGCTAGAGAAATTTGTCTTCGAAAATGGAACAGACCCAACCAATAACCAACCTTTGTCGATGGAACAAGTAATAGAAATGAAGGTCTGTGTCGCTCTTGTATAAAAAGATAGATTTCGTCTAGTATGTTCGTTTTATTTATTAATTGCACCGGGTTAACCAAATAAAGGACACTAAAGGGATCACAAACCACTGACTTTCTCAAACATTTTAAAAATCCATAACATCATTTGTGATAATGCTTTGTACACCAGTACCTGAATTTGATCCTGAGTTGATTTTTCCATTTAAACACTGCAACAATTGCTATGTTATAATATTTATTCAGTTAGTTGTCTAGAGATAGATTGTGGATTGCAAATGGAAAAATAAATCCTTTCTTAATTTTTCTTCAAACAAAAGAGTAGCATTAGATAGATATATAAATGATAGTTATTGTTTCTAATATTACAAACATTGGATATAGTTTTACACTAGAAATGCACTATTAAAACTTACCGGTACTTTATCGATCACAGCCTCACAGCATAGCTGACAAGTTAATATAAAATAACAGACCAAAGTTAATATAACTTTGTTGTGTGCGGTGGTGATTTTCGCAGGACAATTTTTTTCCTATGCGCTACTATGTAGGTTTTCATAAAACGTCCCTTATTTGGCAGCCCGTGCCCTGTGGAAACTAATGGAAATGGCAACTTATATTTGTACTATAATGTATGCACCTATAACACTGCATAGCACTTCACTGAAACTGTGCATAATGATATTAATTTTGTAAAGCAAATTTTCACTCTAATTCTAACGACTGTCGTTTTTTTCCCGTTTTGCAAATTTTTATCAAAGGTTGCATCGTGGAAACAAAAAATAAACTAAACTTATGCTAAGAGTAATAAACCTGGCATACAGACAAACCCAATAGTTCGTCCGAAGCCACCGTCTGCTACCAGCATTCCAGCAATACTCAAGTCACTCCAAGATGAATGGGACGCTTGCATGCTCACCAGCTTCACGCTCAGACAACAACTCCACACAACTAGACAAGGTAGTTTAATTTAATACAACTCAATCCGGCCAGTTAGTCCGGAGGTTAAGTGCGTGGCCTTTAAATCGAAAGGTTGCAGGTGTGAAACTGGTTGCTAGCTCGTCGGTTGTGTCCTTCGGCACAGGCACTTAATGGACATTGCTTGAACCCAGCGGATTAATCGGTTTTACCAAAAGAAAAGTGTCTATTATATACAACACACTCGGTAACCCGACGATTGCCTGTGTGTTAACCCCCTTGCTTTTCTCATTGCCGGAGATAAACATGAATATCCTATCCTATCCAAACAACTTATATATTTGACAAATGAGAAACAAAGTCAAAAGTCACTCTTTTTTTATGGCTCCCTTTTGGAAAAAGGGACACATTGTTTTTGTTCTATTTTTCTCGTCGCTTTGAAAGGGTTATCTTGTTTTAATAACTGTATACTAACGATCTGGCAGCCTTTACTTTTAAATTAGGATCAGTAACTTTTTTCTTTTGTAAAGAAAAATAAAATTCCTGTTAAATCGTCAAAATTGATTTCAACCTTTTATTTTATTTGATACCAACAGTGTGCAAATTGAATTCAATCTAAAACTTCAAAACACAAAACATGGAGTTGTAAGATACTTCAAGCATAAGCAAAAAAATAAAGCCAGATTAATAATTTTTTATCTTTAATTTTATTTTATCTTCTAGATTAATATTTTTATGAGAATTTTTGGAATTTACTTAATCCATATATTGTTAAATATCATTCAGTTAATTTATGTTTCAACAATATTTTTTTCGTCAGGGTTTGGCCTACACTTTCACTATATTAATTTAGTTTTATCCATTTACTTTCAAATTACGTGTTTTAACGACTGTTCGTTTTGACGAATAGTTTTTCCTGCTTCTGTGCCATGTTTTTGCTTTATTTGCGGCAAAAATGAATAAACTAAAACTGTGTTTTTGCTTCAATACTAGGGCACAAAATGAAGGAACTAAAACTGTATCCAGTTAAATTAAAAATACATAAATCCCTGGAATATGATGAAATTAATAATTTTGCCTTTCTGTGAGAATTGATTTCAACGATAATTGTAAGAATTTCTTAAATTTCATAATCCTCCTAGAACTGTATTTTTCATATCCCCCCAGAATTGTCCCACGCATTGTATCAGCACGACGCTGCCTGTCGAGTGATCGCTCGGTTGACGAAGGAGGCAACCGCGGCACGAGAGGCGCTCGCTACATTGAAACCGACGTCTACCATCCAACAACCCATGCAGCAGCCACAAGCCATGCAAGTTGATAAGCAACAAGACGACGGTAGGTGGAATCTAATCTAACACTGTCTTTTTTCTGTCATCATCTACAGAATCTAGCAATGTCTTTTTTGGACTTATCTACATAATCTAGCAATGTCTTTTTTGGACTTATTAACAGAATCTAGCAATGTCTTTTTTGGACTTATCTACAGAATCTAGCAATGTCTTTTTTGGACTTATCTACAGAATCTAGCAATGTCTTTTTTGGACTTATATACAGAATCTAGCAATGTCTTTTTTGGACTTATCTACAGAATCTAGCAATGTCTTTTTTGGACTTATCTACAGAATCTAGCAATGTCTTTTTTGGACTTATCTACAGAATCTAGCAATGTCTTTTTTGGACTTATCTACAGAATCTAGCAATGTCTTTTTTGGACTTATTAACAGAATCTAGCAATGTCTTTTTTGGACTTATCTACAGAATCTAGCAATGTCTTTTTTGGACTTATCTACAGAATCTAGCAATGTCTTTTTTGGACTTATCTACAGAATCTAGCAATGTCTTTTTTGGACTTATCTACAGAATCTAGCAATGTCTTTTTTGGACTTATCTACAAAATCTAGCAATGTCTTTTTTGGACTTATCTACAAAATCTAGCAATGTCTTTTTTGAACTTATCTACAGAATCTAGCAATGTCTTTTTTGGACTTATCTACAGAATCTAGCAATGTCTTTTTTGGACTTATCTACAGAATCTAGCAATGTCTTTTTTGGACTTAACTACAGAATCTAGCAATGTCTTTTTTGGACTTATCTACAGAATCTAGCAATGTCTTTTTGGACTTATCTACAAAATCTAGCAATGTCTTTTTTGGAGTTATCTACATAATCTAGCAATGTCTTTTTTGGACTTATCTACAGAATCTAGCAATGTCTTTTTGGACTTATCTACATAATCTAGCAATGTCTTTTTTGGACTTATCTACAGAATCTAGCAATGTCTTTTTTGGACTTATCTACAGAATCTAGCAATGTCTTTTTTGGACTTATCTACAAAATCTAGCAATGTCTTTTTTGGACTTATCTACAAAATCTAGCAATGTCTTTTTTGGAGTTATCTACAAAATCTAGCAATGTCTTTTTTGGACTTATCTACAAAATCTAGCAATGTCTTTTTTGGACTTATCTACAAAATCTAGCAATGTCTTTTTTGGACTTATCTACAAAATCTAGCAATGTCTTTTTTGGACTTATCTACAAAATCTAGCAATGTCTTTTTTGGACTTATCTACAAAATCTAGCAATGTCTTTTTTGGACTTATCTACAAAATCTAGCAATGTCTTTTTTGGAGTTATCTACAAAATCTAGCAATGTCTTTTTTGGACTTATCTACAGAATCTAGCAATGTCTTTTTTGGACTTATCTACAGAATCTAGCAATGTCTTTTTTGGACTTATCTACAAAATCTAGCAATGTCTTTTTTGGACTTATCTACAGAATCTAGCAATGTCTTTTTTGGACTTAGTTACAGAATCTAGCAATGTCTTTTTGGACTTATCTACAGAATCTAGCAATGTCTTTTTTAGACTTATCTACAGAATCTAGCAATGTCTTTTTGGACTTATCTACAGAATCTAGCAATGTCTTTTTGGACTTATCTACAGAATCTAGCAATGTCTTTTTTGGACTTATCTACAGAATCTAGCAATGTCTTTTTTGGACTTATCTACAGAATCTAGCAATGTCTTTTTTGGACTTATCTACAGAATCTAGCAATGTCTTTTTTGGACTCATTATTTACAACTAAATAGGATATTTACGTTTTATCACCATAAATGGAAAAACGCAAAGTATTCACAAGGGCAATCATTAAATTACCCTGCCAATACATAACGGAGCACTATAACATGGGTAATCTTAAAATACAGAGCTATTGCGGGATGTTTAATATGATTAAGATGTTTCTTTAGAATCTATTAATCCATAGGGTTTAGGCAATGTCCTCTAAGTGCCTTAGCACACCACCGACTAGCTAGCATTCTTTTTATTAGTAAGTTTATTAAAAGATTTGGTAAAAGTTAAAAATGTTAAAACATTTCCTTTGTATTTAGTAGTTTGCCCTGAAAAGTCACCCATTTGCACTAAAAAATTGTTGCTGGTTAAAAAAAGTTTGAATACACCAGAACCCCATATTCCCAAAACCAACATGAATTCATTTACCCCACACCAGTATGTCCGACCAGTAGGGATGCACAAACTAGAATATCTTGGTATTCTAGAATAGTTATTTCGAATCCAGAATATCGAATCTTATTCTATATTAAAAAGCAAACTCCAGTTAAAGTGGCAAGATCGTCAAAATTTTCTGCTGGCGCTGACTACCTCAATGGCCAGTGTGATTACATACTTATAATCATAGGCGGCGACTTCAGTAAAATGTTACCGTTGCGCGAAATTTTCAGTGGTCCTATATTGAATCTAGGTCAACGTAACCCTAGGTCAAACCGCCGATCAAAGCAATAAACACCGCTGGAAAAGCGGCGCTGCGGTTAGACGATTTAATGTGATAATTATTGCGCAGGGAATTTTTTGCGTAATTATAAAACAGACATTGCGGCGAATTTACAACGGAAGTCGGCGCCCATGCTTATAATATCCATTGTAATCAACGCTGCTGCAATATGTACAATGGAAATAAAAAGGAACTCCATGCAATTATAGTTTCTTAATGTGCAATGTATATTATTTCGAATCCAAATATTCGAAATAAACGTAACATTTGGATTCGAATCCCGTAGGATTCGAATCCGAAAGATTCGATATTCTAGTTTGTGCATCCCTAGGCGACCGGTTAGTCTGGTGGTATAGAGCGACGCCTTTCAAACGAAAGGTTGCCGGTTCGAAACAGTTTGCTCTAGCTATTTGGTTGTGTCCTTGGGCAAGGCACTTAACGGACATTGCCTAAACCCAGCGAATTAATGGATTCTACTAAATTGAAGGAACATGTCTATCATACACAACACACTGCAATAGCTCCAGTAACCCGACGGTGGGCGCGAGGTGATCTGACGATTGCCCGTGTGATAACCCCCTTGGTTTCCCATTCACGGGGATAAACATGAACATCCTCTGTCGCAAAGTAATCCAATCTCACCACCAGGCGAGCCGATCGGATTGACGGAAGACGTCATCCAGAAACTCCAGGACAAAGCGAGCGTTCTCACCTCGGAGCGCAAGAAGCGAGGAAAGAGGATGCCGGAGGATCTTGCTTCTGCCGACGACATCCGGGAATATAAACAGGTGATTTCGGGTTATTGTTTCGGATTGTTGTGTCGTTTCGTGATTTCGGTTTATTGTATTTTTTCTCGATGATTTAGGGATGTTTTTTTATATTAGTTATTGTGTCGGATTATTTTGGGGTGTTTTTTGATATTAGTTATTGTGTCAATTTCTTTTGGGGTAATTAGTTATTGTACTGATTATTTTCGGGTATTTTTTATATTTGTTATTGTGTTGTAGAATTGTTTTGTTTTGTTTTTTGATATTGGTTATTGTGTCGGATTATTTTGAGCTATTTTTGATATTAGTTATTGAGTCGTATTTTATTGAGTTATTTTTGTTTATGCTCTTTTTTAATATTTTTTTGGGTATTGCTGTTTTTTTTATTTCTTGAAAATTTGTAGTAAATTTTCGGCTGGTTTATTCTTCAATGTGTACATAAATACATAAAGTTTTAAAGCACAATGCATTGGGTTTGTGCACTTAAAATATTGGGCCTGCATGTGTAAATAGCACATATAAATATTGTATATTACTGTGAAATAACACTCCCTGCATTCCCCCCCCCCCCCCCCCCAAAGAATAAACATGATCCTAATCACATACATATGTCGACAGATCGCCGAATACATAATATCAGTAACACATAATATCAGTAACACATCCCCCAAAGAATAAACATGTTCCCAACATATGTTGACAGATCGCCAGCCACCCTGGTCTCCACTCTGCTTCTGTTCCAGGAATATTATGTTTGGACCTTTGTGCTTCGGACACTTACAAGTGAGTACCTGAGCTTTAAAGTCCAATGTGACAAATGGAAGTATTAGTTGCCCAAGTTAATTATGTTGATTGATGGTGTGTCACATTGTACAAAAGATAATTCCATTCAAATAATCTTTGCAAACTAATATTTAGACCAATTAGCTTGGTGGATTAGTGGGTTAGTGCGCCGCCTTTCAACCGAAAGGTTGCTGGTTTGAAACTGGTCGTTAGCTAGTCGGTTGTGTTGTGTCCTTGGGCAAGTCACTTCGCATACATTACCTGAACCCAGCAGATTAATGGGTTCTACCAAATTGAAGGAACGTGTGAACCATACACAACACAAATAGCTACGGTAACCCGACGGTGGGTGCGAGGTGATCTGCCGATTGCCCGTGTGTTAACCCCCTTGGTTTTCCCATTAACATGAAGACATGAACATCATATTCAACGTTATCCATGTTTTAACAACCAGGGTTGTCACTGGAGGAGCGGACAAAACCGCCGTCGTGTTTGACAAGGAGTCGGAACAAGTGATCACCACGTTGAAAGGTCACGCCAAGAAAGTTACCAACGTTTTGTATCATCCTTCTGAGGTGAAGCCTAATGTTTAAGATATAGTTTAAACAAGTGTGTTAATTAGGGTATTTAGGGCTGCAAGTGTGTCATTTAGCGCTGTAATGTTATACCTTGTGAATAAAAACTGTTTATCTTAATATTGTCATGCCACAATGCCAGGGAATTTTTGGCTGGGCAAAGAACTTTTTTTAGGTTATTTGAGACTGCAAGTGTGGTATTTAGCGCTGTAATGTTATAACTTCTGATTGTGAATAAAAACAGTTTATCTACTAACATATGAACCCACCACAGGATATCGTGTTCACGGCTTCACCCGATTCCACAATCCGAATCTGGTCGGCACAAGATGGAAACTGCTCAACCATCATCAGGACACATAAAGAAGCAGTTACTGGTCGGTTGGACTTTATTCATTTAGCTTTAGGATAGGATATTCATGTTTATTCCCATGAATGGAAAAACCAAGGGGGTTAACACACGGGCAATCGTCAGATCACTTCGCGCCCATCGTCGGGTTACCGGAGCTATTTCAGTGTGTTGCGTATGATAGACATGTTCCTTTAATTTGGTAGAACCCATTAATCCGCTGGGTTCAGGCAATGTCCATTAAGTGCCTAGCCCAGGCATGGGCAACCCCTGGCACGTGTGCCCAACTTGGCACGCGAGCTCGTATTTCTGGCACGCTAGTTCAAGGAAAACTTAAAAGTTGTTGTATTATTTGAGCTTTGGACCGGTAAACCTATTTCACATAAGCTCATCGTTACGTTTATCAAATTGCGTTAATGAGAGTAAAAATTTATCGTTAAACACATTTTTTCACCTGCCTAAGGTTTGCTCTATCAGTAATAGTACAGCGCTTGCTTATTTTGCAGTAAAGATAAAAATTAAAAGTCATTACTGTAAAACAGCGGTTCTCAAAGTGGGATCCGCGGTCTTTTGGGGACCGCGCAGCACCTTTTAAAAAAATTTAACGACGCTTCTGAAGAAAAAAATTGTGTAAAATTAAGTTTTTACGCAACTTTTCCTTCAATCAACCTAACAAACACAATTTGTCATGAAAGCTTACAGGCTACATAGGCATTTATGACATCACAAGAAGCTATTTGATGTCACATTAGTGCAATTCAAAAGTACAGACCCCTACTATAGTAGGAAATAGTACAATTCCTATTATAGTAGGAGTAAGCATTCAAAAAATGCCAAGGTCAGAGGCGTTCCTTAAGCCGTGCATCCGGGTTAATATGTTTTGTTTTAGAATTTTAACGTTGCTAAATGTTTCGTTTTACTTTCCTATTTTTTGAGGGGACCGTGAGTCATTTAAAAAATTGCTAGGGACTGTTGCGTATTTAAAAAAAAAAGTTTGAGAACCGCTGCTGTAAAAAGTTATTTCGTTTTTTGTCCCTACCGAATGTTAGGACCATCAGCTAAAAA
>CH003399.1:90979-110704 GCA_000149265.1 Ciona savignyi
CGAAGGCGACGCACTTAACCATCAGACTAACCGGCCAGACTTATGATATCGCATCTTATCCAATTAAACCTTGCTCTGCATATTCTTTCAACTTTATCCAGTATCTATAATCGCGTGCCTTCATCCAATAATTTCCTGCGTCCAAGTCCAATAACGCTGTTTTGTTTCTTATCCTCTTAAACCTTCTTCTGCATATTATCTCCTAACCCAATTCATCGTCCCCAGGTATAAGCTTGCATGCGCTCGGTGACTACTTGCTCAGTTGCAGCGAGGACCAACACTGGGCTTTTTCCGATGTCAGGACTGGTCAGACCTTGTGCAGAGTCACTGATGATGCTATCGGCAATGGTAAGTACTGTATGAACCATAGGTCTGGCTAGAAGTTGGGACTTATGCCCAGCTCTCGTCTGAGTCTGAGCTAGAGCTGTAGTGTAAGTCTGAGCTAGGTCTGGAATTATGCCTAGATGTCCGAGCTTGAGCTGTAATTACGCCCAGCTCTAGTCTGAGCAAAGTGCTAGAAAAAGACAGCAATGCTATCCATACACTTAAAATGTATGACAGACCATTCTACATAACAAAACTTCTAAATTGTTTTCTAAACTAGTCGGTTTAAAAAAAATCGCCAAAAAAATAAACAAAATAGTCAGTTTTAAAATAAAATCTCAAAATGACTGAAAATAGCCACCTAACAGCTAGCTAAGTGGTGTAAGCAAATATGTTGGGGTTAAAGAATTCATTTATTTGTGGGAAGTTGACAAAAGTAACCTTTTTTACAATGCAATCAGAATATTGGTAATCCACATTATTCCCAGCACTTGCGTAAACTTGTTATTTCCTCAGTAAATTAGTCAGTAAAACATGCCTTTTGTTTTATTTTGGTTACAACTTACAATGTCTGTTTTCATCATATATTTCTATATTATCCATTGGCATTCATAAGACCTTTGTAGTGACTGTTGGGTTACTGAAGCTATTGCACTCTGTTGCTATGGTTGAGATTGAGATGTTTTCTAAATTTTAGTAAACCCCATTAATCTGACAGATTAGTCTGGTGGTTTTTTGAATGTGTCACCTTTCAGCCGAAGGGTTGCAGGTACGAATCGCTAGCTAGTCGGTTGTGTCCTTGGCAAGGCACTTAACGGAGATTGCCTAAACCCAGCGGATTATTGGGTTCTACTAAATTAAAGAAACGTGTGAATCATACACAACACACTGCAATAGCTCTGGTAACCCTATGGTGGGCGTGAGGTGATCTGACAGTTGCCCGTGTGTTAACCCCCTTGTTTTTTCCTTCACAGAGATGAATATTCTATCCTAATCCAAGTGAGTTGAGATACTGTCCGATATCCGTTAAATGCCTTGCCCAATAGCACAACCGACTAGCTTGCGACCGGTTTTGATCCGACAACCTTTCAGCTCTAAACAGGCAAACTAATCCACCAAGCTATAAGTTCAAATAATTTTAGTGGCACAAAGTTTGTTATTTGAAAGGCAGTGGTGTAGAATAGGATATTCATGTTTATCCCCGTGAATGGGAAAACCAAGGGGGTTATCACACGGGCAATCGTCAGATCACCTCGTGCCCACCGTCTGGTTACCGGAGCTATTGCAGTGTGTTGTGTATGATTCACAATTTCCTTCAATTTGATAGAACTCATTAATCCACTGGGTTTATGCAATGTCCGTAAAGTGCCTTGCCTAAGGACACAACCGACTAGCTAGCGACCAGTTTCCGCACTGCTGCAACTTTTCGATTGAAAGGCATTGCTCTAAACCGCTAGACTAACCAGACTGTGCAGTGTCACCCTTGGTCCTGACCCCGTTACCTTTGTATATATTGCCATCTATGATATGTTTAATGCGATATCTTGTGAAACACAACAATAATTTCACCAACAGCTCTGACTTGCGCTCAATTCCATCCGGACGGTTTGATCTTTGGAACTGGAACCAAGGACAGTCAGATTATGATCTGGGATTTAAAGGTAAGTTTTTTTAAAATAAATTTTAAGGTATGGATAGCAGGAGAAAACCGCTCTCCAAATTAAATATTAGGTATTTAGGGTAAATGTCCAGGATAAATTTAAAGTTAGAGTTTACAAGCTTGATTCTGGGGTTTAGAATTGTGCTGGGTTAGAATGATTGTGGCAAAGTTACATAGTTTTAGTGAGCAGTTTTCCTCCTTTCTTCTTTTATTGTCCGCTTACAAATTTACTAAAGTATTGAATCACTACTTAGTAAATTTGTAATAAGTTACTTAAATGACGACCTTGCATATTTAGCCTTTAAAAACGCAAAAATACCACTTAGACGCAATAACTTTACTTTCACAGGAACGCACGAACGTCGCCAATTTCCCCGGACACTCGGGCCCGGTGACCGCTATTTCTTTCTCGGAGAACGGCTACTACCTTGCCACAGCGGCAGGAGACGCCTGTGTCAAACTCTGGGATCTACGGAAACTGAAGAACTTCAAAACTTTGACGATGGCGGATGACTATGAGGTTGGTACTTGTGGGAAGTCTGTATTGTACTATAGGGAATGATTCGTAGCAAGTGTGCCAAGTTATTTTCCCTAATTTTTGCAAATAAAATAAATTAAAATTTTCCATAATCAAAATTATGGTGATCCTGTGATTTGCTAAACTAAATTTTTGCCTAAAATTAGAAGTTATTTTACAGCTAAATAACGTTATGCCGTCATGGCGCCACCCCTGTTTTCGTTTACATAGGAAAAACATCGACGTCCATGGTACTAACCATCATTTTATTCGACAATAATTAATATCGGAGCTCTGGTAATGCATACATTTGTTGAATGGGATAACATACAGTGTAGAATGGACTCAAACAATATGAAATTTAATGAACAGCGAGCTATGTGCTCATTTCATCGACTTTCAGTCTAAAGGGTGCAGATTCGAAACTAGTCAACTGATTGCGCCAAATCAAAGAGCGATTGCAGTGTGGTGTATACAAGTCATTCCTTCAATTGCCATGATAATCCATTGAGCCACTGGGTTCAGGCGATATCCGTCTAATCATTCACCAAAGTCTGCAGCCGAATCTCACACAATGTCTCCACTGTTGGATATAAGCTGAGGCTCAAACAGTTAAGCTATTCAGCCACACCCATACATCCTTCTTATTCTGACCACCCCTAATGTTATTGACATGTTGCAAGTCTGAATACCGATGTCACAGTTACTTGCTAAAATCGTCACAACTATATTTGTCCGTCGCTTGACGCAACAGTGCTTTCCGGTTTTAACCAGTAATGTACCGTATTTCTCAGTTCAATATTTTTATCAACAGTAACAAACTATATGTGAGTGGCGGCTTGATCTTGGCCCACTAGTCTAAGAATATAATAACTTTGACTCCTGATTCAAAAGTGTGCCCACCACTATTCTACAACCGTTTTACCTCCATCCCAGGTTCGTTCGCTCACATTTGATCAGTCTGGTTCGTACTTGGCCGTGGGAGGCACCGACGTCCGAGTTTACCTTTGCAAACAATGGCAAGAGCTGAAAGCGTTTTCCGACCACACCGCCGTTGCAACCGGAGTCAGGTTCGGCAAAAACGCAAAGTTCCTTGCATCATCTTCGATGGACAGATCGCTCAAGTTTTTCAGCATCCAGTGATGCGTTTGTGACCTCTAGAGGGCGGTAGAACATTTGTTTGATAATAAAAGTTGGGCAAACCAAAGTGCATTAAAACAGCGCGATTTAAACGGACCAACCAATGTTATTCGCAATCATAGTTATGCCGATTATTAGTTGCTCCCAATGGAAACCATGTTCTGTAGCAGGCAATTTTGAAAGGAAATGAAAATTCGAAATAAAATCCTGTATAAATGTACATCTGGTGATTTTTGTGGTTTTTACAGCTTAAAATAAGGTTTTAAATGGAGTATAAAAAGGAACCGGAGGATAAAACGGAAAAACATCACTATTATATCACTCCTTGAATATTAATAAAAGTTAAATTTCAACAAATTCTGGGAAATAAGAATATCGAAAAAAGACTAGAGAGTGTCAACCACGTGTTTAACCACCACCATTTGTAAAACACATTTTATATGCCATATATTCATGCTACAGGGTCCCTAACCACAATTTGTATTTTATACACTGAGTATGTAGTTTGTTTCTGCAAGCATAAACGCATGGGTCCCATAGTTGTCCAACCAAACTTCTTTTCAATGTGTAGTTAAAAAATGAATAAACATCTTAATTTACTAACATTTTACCTTAAATGTTTTAAATTAAACCTTTTTAAGCGCTGTAATGAAATAAAGGAAATTCCCCTAGGTTTAGTAGATGAGTTTCTGTTTTTAAATATGTTGGCCATGTTATGTAACAATTCTTAAAGTTTTAATCTGATTTGTCGACTGCTTGTCTTATTTGTCAGTGCGATATGGCATGCCAGTCACAAACGTAATTCAGGAACATATCGTCGTTTTTAACGTAATTACCCTAAGTAAATGTTTTCTTTCCTTTAATTGGCACAAAGTGTCTAATAGTCCAACATTTCGCCAAATCTGATCAAAATTAGAGCAGCCGTTCCAGCGCTATATGCCCCAAAAAGCTAATTTATTGGAAAAAAACCTTTTGGATTTTAACGTATAAGGGGGAATTCCCCAGGATTCATTACCCAAAATTTTGGTTTCTTCGTATCTAAACCATGTTCTCTTACAAATGTCAAATTTTCATTACAATTCCATTATTCCTTTTGGCAGATGTCGGGGCGACATGGCATGCTTGTCACAATCATGATTTGAGAACAAAATCTTATTTTTAGGGTATTTCCCTAAGTACTTTTTTTATTGCTTCTAAGTGTTAAATCAGTGACTAATGCACTTACATTCTACCAAATCTTATTCAAATTGGAGCAGCTGTTTAAGCGCTATGCCACAAAAAGCTATTTTTTTTTAATAAAAAATACCGTTTTGGTTTTTAACCTCCCAGGGGAATTCCCCTTGATTTATCACCCAACATTTTGGTTTCTGCATATCTAGACCATGTTGTCTAACAAATGGCTAAGTTTCATTACGATTCCATTATTCCTTCTGGTAGATGTCGGGGCGCCATGCCATGCCTGTCAAACCTTTGACGAAGAAAAAAAAAAAAAAAAGAAAAAAAAAAAACGGACAAAAACAATATGTGTCCCAATTCTTTCAATTGGGGACCCATAATTAGAGCAGCCGTTCAAGCGCTATGCCCAAAAAATCTAATCTTTTAGAAAAAAAATGTTTTGGTTTTTAACGTCTCAGGGGAATTTCCCTAGATTCATTACCCAAAATTTTGGTTTCAGCTTATCTAGACCATGTCCTGTTACAAATGTCAAATTTTTATTGTGATTTCATTACTCCTTTTGCTAGATTTCGGGGCAACATGGCATGCTTGTCACAATCATAATTAGAGAACAAAATCCGATTTTTAAGGTATTTCACTGGATAATTTTTTTATTTTTTTAAATGTTAAATCAGTGACTAATGCACTTACATTCCACCAAATCTGATTCAAATTGTAGTCGGTCGTTCAAGCGCTATGCCCAAAAAAGGCTATTTTTTTAGAAAAAAATACCCGTTTTGGTTTAACGTCCCAGGGGAATTCCCCTAGATTTATCACCCAAAATTTTGATTTCTGCATATCTAGACCATGTTGTCCAACAAATCACCGAGTTTCATTGCGATTCCATTAACCCTTCTGGTAGATGTCGGGGCGACATAGCATGCCTGTCACAATTATCATTTAACAGCAAAAGTTTAATTTTTAGGGGTATTTCCCTGGGTAATTTTTTCATTTGCTTTTAAGTGTTAAATCAGTGACTAGTGCTCTAACATTCCACCAAAATTTGATTCAAATGGGAGCAGCCGTTCAAGCGCTATTGCCTAAAAAGTTAATTTTTTAGAAAAAATGACCGTTTTGGTTTTTAACGTCCAAGGGGAATTCACCTAAATTTATTACCCAAAATTTTGGTTTCTGCATATCTAGGCCATGTTGTCTAAAAAATCACCAAGTTTCATTGCGATCCCATTATTCCTTCTGGTAGATGTCGGGGCGCCATGCCATGCCTGTCAAGCGTTTGACGAAGAAAAAAAAAAAGAAAAAAAAAAAAAAAGAAGAAAAAAACGGACAAAAACAATATGTGTCCCATTTTTCCAAATGGGACCCATAACAATATGTGTCCCATTTTTTCAAATGGGACCCATAATTAACGCTGAAAACTCGTTATCTTAAAAAGCCCTGCCAGCTACTAGCCGAAGAAAAAAGAACCATTAAACCAAATCTCAAAAATATACAAAGGACCACTTTATCTGGGACAGCTGGGTTATTTCAAGCAAAAAAATCAGCTGTCTGAGATATAGTGAAACTACAGTTCTCTGTTTGCGAGTTTTGGCGCCGTTGGTCACGTGATTATTTGTCGACGATTGAGGCGTCGTACGCCAAGTCGACGTAAAAACAACTGATACTAGACAAGGCACTTAACAGAAATTGCCTGAACCTAGTGAAGTGATGATTTCTACCAAATGGAAGGAACATCTGAATCATACACAAAACACTGCAATAGCTCCGGTAACCCGACGGTGGGCACGAGGTGTTCTGATGATTGTCATGTCATAACCCCTTGGTTTTCCCATTTACGGGAATAAAAAATGAATATCCTATTCTGACCGCCCAACCATACTTTCGCACAGTGCAACAATCTTTAACGTCCTTCTACCTTTCATTTGAAAGATTGGACTAGTAGGAATCAACAAGTTATATACCTTGTAGTTTAATTAAGGATGCTAAACGAACTATATTTGACAAAATACAAAAACATAGGGAAAATATAACATTTCGACATGACAAAGATCAAAGCAAAGCGGTTTAAATCTTCTCTTACAGATTGAAAAAAATACAGGCTTTATCCGACCGATCAGCTTGGTGAATTAGTACGTCGCCTTTCAACGGACATTCTCTGAAACTAATGGAATGATAGGTTCTACCAAATTGAAGGAATGTCTGAATCACATACAGCAGACTGCAATAGCTCCATAGTAACCCGACGCTAGCCAGAAAGACTTAATTACAAGTATATAGGATAGGATAGGATATTCATGTTTATCCCCGTGAATGGGAAAACCAAGGGGGTTAACACACAGGCAATCGTCAGATCACCTCGCGCCCATCGTCGGGTTACCGGAGCTATTGCAGTGTGTTGTATATGATAGACACGTTCCTTCAATTTGGTAGAACCCATTAATTCGCCGGGTTCAGGCAATGTCCGTAAAGTGACTTGCCCAAGGACACAACCGACTAGCTAGCGACCAGTTTCGCACCTGCAACTTGTCGATTGAAAGGCGACGCACTTAACCGCTAGACCAACGGGCCGGAATATGCATGCGGAAACGGTCGTGTGGCCGAATGGTTAACGCGACGGACTCAGTAAAGACCCCGTCTTGACTTCGAACCGTAATACGCGTAAAAAAATACGAAGAAGCTAACCTTAATTCAAGTTTGATAAGATTTTAAATAACAAAAAGAAAAATAACCGCACATGGCACACATAAACCTAAGAATTCGTTTGCCATTTTTAAAAAACTGGGGCAAAAAATGAATAAACTAAACTAAACTAAGCATGCCCAAGTACAAACCCCACTATACCCATGTGTCGTTTCGTAACGACCACCTTTCAACTGGAGGGCGTTTCATGACTGAATAAACTATCGGAACACATTACCACGCTGAATTTTTAATGTCGTGTGGCCGAATGGTTAACGTGATCGATACATATACCGACTCTTATACAAAAAACGGTCATATAGTGACGAGCCCATCATGGGTTCGAAACTTAACTCGGTTAAATTATTCATTTTTCTTTCTATTCTACTGGGCAAGTTTGGGATAGGCTAGACTTGTTAATTAAAATTTATGTATCAACTGTATTACCCATTTGTCTTAACAAGTGTTGATAATTTTTCGTTTTTTTATTTTTTTAAACGTAGAAATTTCGAACCTTTAATGGTCTCGCCAATAACATTTTTTGGTATAGAAATGTCATCTGTTTCGGTCGCGTTAGTCATTTGGACACACCAACTTACAATACCCGCTCGTTTTTCCGTGTTAGAAATAAACACCAGTATAATGGGTCGTGCTTGCACACTTTTACTCAAGACTTAAATAGCATCAAATTTAATTAGTTAATTTTTGTTTAATTTGTTTCGTTAAAATTTTTTTTATTAATGTTTGGTTTAACGGCCACGCCGTTTTTCCCCTTAATTTGTAATGTGTCTATCCACTGACGTGTTTTAACTACTGTAGTTTTGCCGTTTTATCCTGTCTCCTTAATTTAAAATTACTGTTTTATTCTTCTTTATTGTAACGAAGGAGCGAAAAAATAAACGAAACTAAACTAACTATTATAATAATCATATTTCTTAACAGCTGCGAGATGGCGCCAGTGAGCGTTTTAGTTTCAGCGACACAAGAACTGTTAACGCGAAGTTGTAATACATATTATCAGCAGTGTCGTCTGTAATAGACTCGTGTTAATAGTACTCGTCGTTTGTACCTTAGTATCAGTAACGCGAAATACAGTAATACTATAAATAGACTTAACCATGATAATTTGGGTTTATTATATAGAAGCCAGGCGTATAAATAAAACAATATGAATGTTATTAATAAAATTGCAGAAAAGAAAAAAAAATAGTATTTAGATTCTTCGTTTAGGTTTGTATGCGTATTTAAACAAGGTAGCTATAATATAATGGCGCACACACCACTTAACGTTGTCTTCTATTAGACATCCATAGCGCAAATTCTGCAATAGTGCACGGAAGGCGTCGCCGAGTACCATCAGATAATATACGTTCACAATAGATGGTGTGTTGAAAGGCAGAAATTCTTGCTGTCTTATAAAAGGCTGGAATTTTCTTTGGATATCTGGGAAGGGAGGTAATTTTGATCATTTGATTCCGATGACATGTAAGAGTGTTTGTGTGCTCCATTGACCATTTCCATTGATCCGACTCCGGTATTGATTTGGTGACGCGCTCCAGTTTTTAGGATATTGATCAATTAGATATTTAGAGGACAAGCCGCACAAGCGAACGCTGTTTTCGGTCAATTCACTACGGTTGGGAGTAGGCGCTTCTCCTTTGGTTTTTACGCACTCTGTCTGCTTTATCTACGCAAGAAGACTCAATTTCGGCGCCAAATAAGGTAAATCGCAGCGCCGTTATACGATACCTGTATTCGCCCCATTTTAAACAGAACTAAACTCCGTTCACTGGAGCGAGACGTTTCACAGTTTATTTGAGTTGTGTGAGTCAATTAATTAGCGAAATTCGCGCTGAAAATAAACTTTAAAAAGGAATGAGGTAATAATACGCATATAGGCGAGGGCGAAAAGAGAAAAAGTTTTATATCCGACCGTAACAGACAAATATTTCTTTGTGAATATACATTGAAAATGGCTTTGAGTACGGACGGTACTCTTTTAGGTTTAAATTTATTCGACCGAAAAATTACTAAAAACGCGTTATTAGATTTGGATTTAAAATAGTATTTCTCTTACGTGGTGAAATGAGACTGGGCAGTGAAATTGTTTTTGAAAATTATCAGGGCGTTTCGTTATCCGATTTGTCAGGGTTTGACACGTAGGTGAAAATTTGTTTCAAGATTATTCAAGCGATGTGCGCGGCAGGTTCAGGTGAGGGCAACCGTTGATCGCTTAGGCGCGAACCACAGTAGAACCATTCTGTATGTTAAAATAGCCAGAAGGCGTAAAAACGATCGCGTATTTCTGCGTCAGGAATATTTTCCGATTTTGGAACTTCGTAAAACCCGCTACGGAAGCATCGTGGTCGACGAATTATGACGCAACACGAGACTCTGTCTACGATCGCTATGACGTGGCACGTACAATACCGCGTCGTGGTTCGGTACGACGGTCGCCAACATCGCCAGGCATGCATTTAACATAGAATATTTAAATAAGCGCACCGTGGAACGAAACAACAAACTGGTCTGAACGCTCTTCGCATTACAACGGTGAATGAATTATAGAGATAGAGAATCGAATCTTTTGAATTTCCCATTACTAGTGGATTGGCGCCATTTTTAACTAGCTATTGAAGAGCATCGAAGCGAAAAGCCTTGTGTACAGCCTCGTGGTAGTGTTCTATAGAGTTAGCCGATGCTGGCACTTCGAATTCCAATCTCTTTGTCGTTTTATGCTCAAGTTCTATAACTCTTCACTCTAGTATATTGCGCGTTCATAAACCCAGGCCTGGATTCTCATTTAGTTCAGAGCGTAGATTCAGGTTTGGTGTTAACAGTTTCACGAGTTTTCTAGTTGTCTGGTGTATGAATCGTTCGTTAAAAGCAGTAAAACGCGCAAATGTCTATTTTCGGGTCGAAATTGTTTTTGTCAAAACGTTGAGCGAAAAAAGCAATAAAACGCACTGCTTACAAAGTGATTAAAGTTTTAACTGTGTATATGTCGTGGCGTAGTACAGATTAAGAAGAATATTCCTGTTCTATTCAAGTAATTATAGTGCGGGGAATAAGTGCAGACATGAGTCTCCAAGTTCATAAGGCACATGACCAGCAAGTAATTACGAACCGGTTGATAATCCGCCTCAGGCAAAGATATGATAATCGCATCGCTCATTCTGTTGTCTCTGCGATTTCAAGAGCTCCTGCTGTTAAAACATGGTACCGGGCTTGTTGTCATTACGGTTATGGAAATCGATCGTAGCCGGCATTTGGGTGTGCATGGAATGGAAATGCGGATTATTAACAACCGGCACTTGTTATTTTTGCGATTTGAAACACGCCATCGCTGTAAGGGCTTGGAGTGGCCCATAGAAACCGTAAAACAATATTACTAATTGGGAGAGAAAATTGAATTGTAAAGCAGCGTTGCGATACTAACTAACGCCAGCTAATTTACTTATACAAAGCTAGTAGGGCCTACGTGTCCGAGTTACTACAGTTAGATTTAAGTGTGACGCATAGAGAGTTTAGTATTAGAAATCTTTTCTGACTTTTACTTTTAGAAGGTGCTGCGCTATGTGTGACGTAAGAAAGTTAGACAATACGGTTTTCGCGGATTTTGGCTGTTTATCTTGTAAGATTTGTTTTTACCGTGAATTTGTAAACGCTTTCTTTATTATCTTTGCGAGTGGTTGTTGTTGTTTTTTTGTGAGCGGTCATTATCAAGACAAAACGAAGCGATTTCGTCGCCCGTTATCGTAATTAGACGACCTGGCATTTTGCAAGAAAGCCAACAATAGAACTTAGCTAACCCTTTGTCATTTCTGGAGCCGTATTGTTACGTAATTCCTTTCCGTATAGGGTTGTATTCAGGTGAGCAACGAAGTGTAAAAAAGAGAAAAAAAGATACGGCCTTAAAATGTGTTCCTCTTCCCTTTAATACGCATCACTAGATTCTGTACAAGGCAAGACGAAGACAAGTTTTTATTACTATTCAAAATATCTGATACGTAGCTTTCTATTCAAGAACTGATTACAGTATTAAGTCACAAGCGAAATAGCATTCTGTGTATAGTGTTAAGTATCCTTTTGCCGGCAAGGACGTTACAATAATGGAAATAAGGATCTTGTTTTGCCTTCTGGGTAAGTACCCTATGGATATTTATTACGCTCTTGTCTGTCGGGTGTGAAACTTTTAGACCACATTAACGACCGCTAGGTTTTGTTTACAGCGGCCTAAATCAACAAAGTTAAACCTTGTCGACATATTTCGCCATCGTTTAACTACTAGAACGAAAACAGCACTGTATTTTAAAAGTTTGCGTTGCCAAAGAGGAACTTCAAGATTAATGACATAAGAATATAGGAAACCGCTTGTAAAAAAGCTAATAAATTACCTTTTTAATAGCTAGCAAAATGTTAAAGAAAATGCCGTTAACCTTAGTTTAAAATATGGCTATATATAGTTATCACCCCACAGACACCATTTAATCCTAACAATGACCATTCTGCTTCGATAAGACACTGATTATGTACATATTTAAGAGAAATGAAAGATAAAAATTAAGTTTGTAACACTGTGCTTGCTGTTATACAATCCAAATTCAGTATTAAGTGTCCAACTAATTTCCTAAATTGTATAACAGGCACATAAACAACTTCTAATCCACTATTTTGCTTATTTTTTTTGGTAGATATTGTTAAGACCGTCAGGTCAGCTAATTGGTAATATGTTGGACATGTAACCTGAAGATTATGGGATTGAATTTAGATACCAACAGTTATGTAGTTGGTTTATGTCGTGATTAATGGACGTGGCCTGTACCAAGGTTAGCAGCTGGTTAATCGGTTGTGCCCCTCTGTAAGATAGTTCTTAGGGTTAAAATACTTCTATAGCTCCGATAACCCGACCGTCAAAAGCTGTTTTAACAGTTACCCATTTTAAAGTAATAACATGCTTTTTATTGGGTATAAACATGAGAAACAGATACATTCTAAAGTGCACGCCGAATCAATTCAGACAACATCAATATCTAATTCATTCTGTTACTTATACTTCAAACAGAATTATAACCAGTAATCCTTAGGCCAAGCTGGCTTAATAGTATTGTATTCCACTCGTAATGTCGTTTTATTTAAATTGTTATGGGCGGGACAGGGCAGAGTACACAGCACGACACATTGTCACTTAAATTGTATCATTTTTTTGCTTTTTAGGACTTTTTGGAAGTGGTTTGTCCTTAGAAGTGAGTTACAACGGTCCAGAATTGTTTCCTATGAACGAAGAGGCAACGTTATTATGCCAGATTTCACCTACTCGTAAGTTTACTATAATGTACAAAACAAAATATATTTTGTGTAGTTACTTGTTTAGGACTTAAAGCCTGATTGTCCCTTTAAAGTCTGTCAATACCACACTACTAAAATTTTATGATTCACTATAACAAAAATGTGCCGTTAAACTGCAATAGGCTGTTTCGTTACTTATTACATTCATGCTATTTTTATTATTAACGTTCATAGCGGCATTTTTCACTTGACAACTGTATAATAACAAAAAACAATTCATCATTATTATGTCAAAATTGTGTTTATCACATCGCTTAAGTGAAAAAAGTCTTAAATGTGAAATTTCATAGTCCGTGATACAATCCGATTTAAATATATTTTAACAATTTATTTCAATAAAATAGAATATCAATGGCGTCCCAATATGCTGAAAATGACCAGTGTTGCTTATTTAGTTCCCTTTTTCAGCCAACACTCCTGAAGGTGCAAATAACTTAGCAGTCTGGTGGTCTCAAGTAGATCTGGCAACGGGAACTCGTACTAAACTCGGCAAAAGCAGCGTCGATGAGAGCTATCTTTACAGCAGCATTCCAAATGGCCTTAACTACCGCTTCACAACTTCGACAGATGAATTTATATGTAAATCACACTGTTTTAAACGTTTAACACGCCCACTAAAAGAGTTTCACTAAACTAAATATTTTTTCTACTTTACAAAGCTACATAACCCCACACGCTTTCAAATTGGCCACTAAGCCAACCCAGTGGATTAATGCGTTCTACCAAATTAAAGAAACGTTTACCATACACAACACACTGCAATAGCTAGGTAACCCGACGGTGGGCGCGAGATGATCTGACGATTGCCCGTGTGTTAACCACCTTGGTTTTCCCATTCACGAGGATAAACATGAATATTCTATCCTAACCAGCCCACACTAATGTTTTTACACTCGTATTGTTATCCGACCAAGCAAGTCAGATCACCAATTCAGTCATGCAGCGAACACATTGCTTGTAAACCGAACTTACAAAGTTTATTCACAGATGGAATAGCAAAGGCATCCATAGCTAATGTCGGAATCGCTGACGACAAGACTTATCAGTGCGAAGTCGAAGATCTGACAACACACGATGCCACTGACACACAGTTCAAGTTAAACGTCTATCGTAAGTGAAATAATCACGTTTTTTAACGTTCTGCAGAGTTAAATTTTTAATTTTCTTGCCAGCATAAGTTTCGAACCCATAATGGGCTCGTCGCTAAGACCGTTTTTGTGTAAAACTGGGTATGTGTATCGAAAGTTAACGGTTCGGAGTTTAGTTATGGTCATAATGTTATTCTATTCAAGATTGTTACACTACCTCTTTGTTTTTAGCACTGCAGTGAAATACATGTGGCCATATACGCTGTATTATTATTGCTGCGATTTGCTTTATCTTGTATATTTATCCTGCTCAAATGAAATGACGATTTACGACAAGTACTATTCCCCACAGTTGAGCCAGATGTGCAAATTTATGACGAAGAAACCAATTTGGACATTCGACCAATCAAGCAAACCGAACCGACTGAAACTGCGACTGGTAAGTCAGGACCGAATGAAATTTTCTCTTAAACATGTAATTGAAAGGAAAATGCTTGTAAAATCGTACAAGCGTGTTAGGGAACACACCCTTTCTATTGACTTAATTTGATTACTCACTTTTACGTACAATTGCAACTGTTTATGACCAGAATATCAAAAAGTCGTTTGTTTTATCTGTCGCAATAAACTGCTGTATAAATGAACAGTGAAACAAAAATCGCCTCGTTTTGTGCTTTGGGAGCTAAAAGCCGACAATTACAGCAATTAGAGCCGTAATTGGCAAGCATATGATTAAGTGCAGTGTAAATCAATACCACTTTTTATTACACATGCTGTTTGCAGAAAATCCAATTTATGACGACGCTATTCCGGACACGCCTGCCCCCGCTGCTGTGAACGTCAACGTGTCGATTGCGCAATGCGTCGCCACCAATGCCTTCCCGAAACCAACGAAATTTGAATTTGTATCCGACTCTACAGGTACGTAACGCTACCGTTATGGCTGTTTTGCAGTTTGAAGTGTAATTTTTGCAAAACCTTAAATTAATAAGACTTGGATGAAATTATAGCGACCTCAAAAATGCGCACATTAGTTCTGACACTAAGCTTTAGACTGACTATAATGCGTTTTTAAGAAACCACCATATTTTTGTTACTGGGCTAAGTTCCGATCCCTTGATGGGTTATTTACTACACATTTTTTATGTATAAAGCTATATATAAACAGGCCGAGTTAACCATTCGGCCACAAAGCCATTCATAGAAGTAACCAATTACATTTTCATAGTATATGGTGATGCTGTATTGTATATTATGGAGTTATATATAAACAAAATGTTAACGCACGTTAAGTACCGGGCCGATTGTTCGTTGGTTCGGTCTCCTATCTTTCTCCACTGTCTGGTTAACTTCACATAGAGCCTTTGGCCCAGGGCGTTTTTCCTCGCCGAGCCAGCTAACCAAAACTATTCCAATTTTAAGAAGCGAAACGTTACTCAAGGTGTCATTGATCGAGTATTACATGAACGTAGAGTAAACATATATCGCCTCGGCGCTTCTGTGTCTTTTGAAATATAGATTGATTGGTTAAAAGTTTGTATAAACGGTGTTTCTCGTAAAAACTGCCCAGGTGCTGCGATGCTAGCAAAGGCTCAATTTGAACTTGTAATTATTTCACATTAATGACCTGTGCCATACCCAGTATGCCAATGTGGTACTGTAGGATGTATGTATCTAATAAGAACACGTTTGTCAAAAATGTATCCAGTATGAACTACTATGTCAAAAAACACGAACGTTGTAATTATATGAGGGAGGTTATTCGACACACTTATGTGGGAGTTGATTTTAACTTTTTTTAGAGTTCTTTAACGGGTTGCTTCTACAATATATTAATCCGTGCAGAGGCATTAGTTTTACCCTTCATTTTTTGTTCAGTTTTACCCTTCATTTTTTGTTCAGTTTTACCCTTCATCTTTGTTTAGTTTTACCCTTCATTTTTTGTTTAGTTTTACCCTTCATTTTTTGTTTAGTTTTACCCTTCATTTTTTGTTTAGTTTTACCCTTCATTTAAGTCTCTAATTTTTGTCCAAGTTTTTACCTTCATTTTTTCTCTTCCTAACAGGCAATACCTGGACTGTAGTCAACGAGAATGAGATAATGTACGTTGAGAACGCTGACGGGACTTTTAATGCTTCGGCTGTCCTTCGAATTGATCCGAGCGCTGAGCTGGACGGCGCTGAAATCTCGTGCAGAACATGGCTCTATCCTTCACTTAGCTATGCATCGGCAGGCACCACCAGTCCCATCGTCGTAAAACGTAAGTAGAACGGAAGTTTGTGGGATCGGTTCCTATGCTTTCCCATTCACGGGGATAAACATGAATATTCTATCCTATCCCATGCACACGGGCAATCGTTCCCTCTCACCCACCGCCGGGTTACCGGAGCTATTGCAATGTGTTGTATATGACTAAGACTGTTCTTTAACCATCATTCCATTGAGTTTACGCAAAGTGACTTGTCCAAATACACAACCGAGTAGCTATAGACCTGTTTCGAACCTGCACCCCTTCAAAATACTCCGTTTGTCGCACTTTAAGCTGTATGAAAAAATCATTAAAACGTTTCCTGACTTTCTAGTTTTTGTTGGATATTGGTGGCTTCACCAAGGTTTTGTATGCAGTGTATTGTACAGAATAGTGCATAAAATAAAGATCATAGGTAGGTCGTTGTCAGGGGGTCACTCAATTTGGAAAATAAAATTTTACAATATCTGAATTATTATTGCAACAGTAAAATTTCACAAGGAAAATCTTTTTTCAGATATGACCAACGAGGCGACAATTAGTCTCAGCACGACAGAAGCGGTGGAAGGCGATCGTGTCTCCATCTCATGCACTGCTAACGGCAACCCACCTCCAACGGTAGGTAACCATTATGACGGCATTACTCGTGACGTCATTAATCGTGACGTAATTACTCGTGACGTAATTACTCGTGACGTCATCACCTACTCATGCTTATGTGATCGCAGATCGAACTCCAGGACCCTGCAGGCAACATCCACAACGTAACAGGTGTCAATTACGTGATTTCAAGGGCGCAAGTGGAACACGCGGGAGTTTACGTCTGTCATGCCTATAACGACGCAGATGCGACATTGGCAACTGCGGAAGGCACCCTCTCAGTCGAATGTAAGTATTTCTAAGCGCCGTAAAGAAGTACATGTTGGCCAGTGTATGAATAACATATCTGGTCGAATGTAAGTATTTCTAAGGGTTACCGGAGCTATTGTAGTGTGTGGTATAGTTGAGACATTCCTTCAATTTGGTGGAACCCAGTAATCCGCTGGGTTAAGGCAATGTCCGTTCACTGCCTTGTCCAAGGACACAACCGCCTAGCTAGCGACCAGTTTCGTACCTGCAACCCTTTGGCTGAAAGGTGCCGAACTAAACCACCAGACTAACCGATCGGACTGGAAAACACATAGGTGTACTCGCCCACAAACAGCTATTCTACACCTGAATAAATGTGAAATTTTATTCATTCTATGTTTTTCACCAGGGGTCGGAAATCCAAGGGTTAAAAACAATGGAAACAGAATTGTGAACAAACTGGTTGAGGTCACGTTAGGAGATAGTATCAATATTGTTTGCGCTGCCCAAGGATACCCTGCCCCACAAATTACAGTTGTAAGAGGTAAAGTACCTTTCTTGATATTAGATTGGTCTAGCTTATTTTTAGCTTACACAAAGTGTTTATTGTATTTTTGGTATATACAAGCGTAAAATCTTAAATTGTTTTTTTTTAATCCAAGCTTGGGCTTAAAGATATTTTGTTCTTCTCTCCCTAAGTATTTATTAGCATTATGACAATTGAAAAGGTGTAATTTTAGATTATAGCAGACTTATAGGCAAACTACGGCCCGTTGGGTCATTTATTCTTATTGCCCGCCGGAAGTTATCGGTATGCTGCAAGACTAAATAGTGATATCACAGTTATATAGACGCAACAGTGCTTTTTGGTTCTAACCAGTAATGTACCGTATTTCTCAGTTTAATGTTTTTTTACCAACAGTGCTGCACTATATGCAAGTGGTAACTCGATCACTTGGCCTGCCAGTCTTAAGAAAAAAAAAATTATTTGGTCCCTGATTTAAAAAGTGTTTCCACCTCTGCACTAAAGCATAATCCCTTACTCGTTACTGCACAGGAACACAACCGCTGCAGGGAAGCACTGTGACCAGAAACAGCGTAACTTACGCCGATGCTGGGTCGTACTCGTGCAAAGCAGCTACGGGAAACATAGTCAAAATCACCAACTTCCAAGTCGTGGTGAACGGTGGATGCGTGGTCTCTCTACAAAAAGTGGTAATTATCATGATATATTTAAATCACCGCGTATGTGGATAATGTAGAGTACTCTATGAACGCTATAGACCGCAGCGTATTAGTTCCTATTTTTTTAGCTTAGTTTCGAACCCATTATAATTTCGTCCCTAAGACCATTTTTTATTTAGAAGTCTGTATATGTATCGGTGGCGTTAACAATTCGGCCACACGACCGTACATATTAGTTCGTAAGTTACAAGATTTTTTTGATATTGAGTATTTATGTCGAAAATATTGTTTTTTTTTCGTAAAAACGTTAAAAACAATCTATTGTCTCTGACACTGCTTTAACCGCGGTTAACCTACGCAAGAAGTAATCTTATGACTTCCCGTCTCGTAACACTCCTAGCGTATCCACATCTCAAAGAATAAGGATGGACATACAATTCTAAATAAATGTCACCGCAACAGGTATCATCTAGCATGGAGGACGAAGACGGAGCCTATGTGAACCTGAAATGCACAGCGACTGGCCACCCTGCCTGTTCAAGTAAGTTGTAGTTGTTTTGACCACAAACGTGTCGCTAGCTAGTCTGCTTGGGTAAAGCACTTAACGGACATTGCTTGTACCCAGCGGATTAACGGGTTCTATTAAATTGAAGGAACGTGTGAATCATACACAACACACTGCAATAGCTCCGGTAACACGACGATGGGCGCGAGGTGATCTGACGATTGCCCGTGTGGTAACCCCCTTGGTTTTCACCATTACACGGGGATAATTATGAATATCCTATCCTATTCTATCACATCGACCTTTTGCAAGGAAACGGGAAAAGATGCCAAAAGTTGTAGTTAATTTTTAAATGTTTAAATTCCACTGCTACAATCTGTCTAATCAATGCATTACTATTAAGTGGGAATAAAAAGAAATTGCAAATAGGTGTAAATCCGCATTCATTAAACACATAAAAAAAAACGAAAAGCAAAAAGACCGACGAAAGAGATTACTCGGTCTTATACAGTCGGCATTCCATAGAAATCTTAAATATCACTACAAACATGATTAAACATGGTGTGCCTGGTTGATTATGTAAGGGACAATGTAGGCAGTTCGTAGTTAACAGTCGGTGTTCCATAGAAATCTAAAATATCACTACAGCGTTGTTAATTTAAAAAAAAATCTCGGTAATGTAATTACAATTTGCATTAATGTCGGTCGTGTTATAACATCTGATCACTGTTTTCCTTAGTGAGCATGGAACCATACGGAGACTACCAGCCGTCTTCGCCCGGAGATAACCAGTTGGAAATGACAATTCCGGATATGAAAAAGCAAGTCTCTCCCGTCAACGTAAGACTTTTTGTGCAACACTGTAAGAGGGAAAGAGGGAAACTGCTTAATAAAACTATAGAAACTAATTTTGACCTGTTTTTAACACGAATTTCAGTCACAGAAATATCCATAATTCCAGTAGAATTATGCCTCACTAACAATTTTAACACTAATTATAACGCTATA